>JAQMYF010000024.1:3049269-3077898 GCA_030014195.1 Neosilurus mollespiculum
ACACAGACACTTTACAGACAGACAATATACTTGAAAAATCGCCACTGCATTATATTTCATTATATTGCATTTATATTTGCATTTATATTTAATTTTTATTTCATTTTATATATTTTTTGTATCCTATATTTTATTTTATATTTTATTTTATTCATATATTTGCTTTATTTTCTATTTTTGCATTTTATATTTGTTACTTTGATGGTTTATTCTTCACATTTTTGGACAGTCATACTAAGCATTTCACTACATACTGTACTGTGTATAATTTTGTATATGAAAAATAAAATTAGAATTTGGACTGTCAGAGGAAAAATGGAGTGCACAAAGTTTTCGTGCCTCCCCAAATGAATGCTCCCAGATGGAATTCCCTGAGGAAAATGAAGAGAGGCCGGCCGAGAAAGTTTATTGTAACTCAGCTGTAGGATGTTACAGTGTGTCGCACAACAGACCTGGGAAACGGACATGACGTTGAGAATTACCAAGAAGGAAAAATCTTTGAACATATTACAAATTTTTAACAAGATGTTTTCTGTTGCACAACAGGTGATTTTGTATATAACACACCCACAACTGTCCTAGGAATTTGCCCCACTTTCAGTCTTGGACCTGTTGTGCGATGTATGTAACAGACACTTTAGAAGAACAAACCATCAGTATGCGCCCTCAATTTCATCACCCTGTTTAATTTCAGGGTTATGCTAATATATGGAACGAGTGTCCCCTGTCTATTCGACAGCGCCTTTGTCTATGTGCCAAGAGTTGAGGCCATTACACTGCTTCCCCCTTGAGACTCTCCTTATCTGCCCTCTCTCATTTCCCCCCCCCCATTTATTGAAAGTAGGACAGCAGCTCCATCTTCCCAACTGCACTCCCTTCCTATCAGGCCACAGCAAGTAGGTTGACTTCTCTTACACGTGTCCTGGAGAGGCGGCAGGAGGGGTTTTAATGCTTTATAGTGAATATTGACAACAATAAAGAGAAGCATTATTCCAAGCCTTTCAATCATCAGGTGCAACAAAGGACTTCATTTTCTGGTTGGTTTAGTTTTAATAATACTCTCTATCTCACTGAGTGTTCAGATTTGCATGCCATGACGCAACAGACAAACGTTATTATCTTTACACATGTGCAACACAGAGCTGCAGTTTCAGCAACATTTCAGTAATGCTTGAACTGGTATTTTTTCCATGAGCTGTGACTCAACAAAGTGAGAAATCCAAAAGATTGTTGAGGAGGATGATTCCTCAGACCGATGATGACGTGTATGAGGTGTGGGTGGCGACGTTTTTTCAGTTCCGCATTCACAATTTTAGTTGCTAGCTGCAGTTACAGACTGGTTCTATACAAAAATAAAAGACATGGCACTATACACATACTGTGCATGTTTTTGGACTTAGGTTGGAAACCGGAGTACCTGGAGGAAACCCACACAAGCACAGAGAGAACCTGCAAACTCCACACAGAAACACCCCGAGCCTGGGAATCGAACCCAGGCCTTCTTGCTGTAATGTTTTAATGAAGGCAAATATAATGTTATTTTGTTTATGTTCTTCAATCGGGGCGGTGTGGTGGTGTAGTGGTTAGCGTGTCCACCACACAGCAAGAAGGTCCCGGGTTTGAGTCCTGGGCTCATGAATTTCTGTTTAGAGTTTGCATGTTTGTTCCTGTGCTTGCATGGGTTTTCTCTGGGTACAACAGTTTCCTCTGACAGACCAAAGACATGCACAAGAGATTAAAAAACTGTTCGAAATTGCCCCAAGGTGTGAGTGTGAATGGTTGTGTGTGTTTGTTGCCTAGTGATGGTCAGGTAAATAATAATTTTTATTTATTCTTTTTTTTTTTTTTTTTTTTGCCGAAGCTTGATTCGCTTGAGCCGCCAAACGAAACCCAAATTGCAGGTCAACTGGTTGCTCTTGTTATCTCTGGCAACACTGAGGAGCACGTAGGATTATCAGCCAAATATTTCAGTATGATCAGCCTCACACACAAATTAACTTCCCCCTGCCAGACCGGAATGATTGATTTCAAGGCCGTCCCTGAAGCCTTCAGAGCAGACAGCGGCTCCAAACCCTTGCTAAGGGATCAGTTCTCGATGCCCACGACAGACCTTTCATATTCCCTCGTTTGACAGGAGAGATAACAAGGAGCGGAAATTGATTTTACATCATCTGTCCTTGTCGTGTCGTGCAGCTCTTGACGTTTTGGGGACTCGGTTGGCACGTCTGAGCGGAACTTGTAAACAGATATTTATAGAACATGCTACAGTTCACACTGTCAGCTGCATGCACGGTCGAGTGTTCCCCACTAGACAATTGAAAATGAAAATCATCCCTGTCATAAAACTGCTATTAATTCCATCCACATACACACAGTTACGTGGAATAAATCAAGAATCAAACCATTAATTAAACTGAGACACATTAAATAGTGTCTGGTTAGCGTCTGCCATGCTAGTGTGCAGGGCTGGACTGGGAGAAAAAAAAGGCCCTGGAATTTTTGGTTTAGACAGGCCCTCCACAGCCAACCGGCTTTCACCTGTGTGCCTGTTGTCATATTTACCGTACTATATGTATCGTGATGTGGAGAAGTGTAACATGTACCTTATATACAGCTCGTTTGCTACAACCACTTCAGTAATCTCCATGCACTTACATGCAACTGCAGTACAATGAAAATGGGTAAAGAATAAATAAAGCAAATTCATGCAATCACATTTAATTATAAAATGTTTGTCAAAGATTAGTATAACTGTGTGTTTTCATTACTATTTATTTGACAAAGGTCTGAAATAAATGTCAATAAATTTGCATTAGGCTGCTTGCACTTGCTTATTTGGTGACTAGATGACCTGTGATGGACTGTTTAATCTTTCATGTCATATTTTATGGAATACATAAAATGTGATTTATATCAGACTAAGCAAGGTGAGGTAGGACTGAACCTGACAAATCACAGATCTCTACTGAATCAGACCAACTGTAGTTTAATCCTTATCACATATAACATGGACTTTATTAAATAATACACACTTGTTCTACAGAGTTTTGGTCTAATTTCATTTGTTCACTGTTTCTCTGAATTTATGTTGCTCTTTGTTCCTGTCAAAAATGACCATATAGCCTTTTTGTACTGATTCATTCGTTTAATCAGGGGTTTTATCTAAATCTTGCCTGTATAAGCTACAGCATTGCACTTTTCTGCACATTTCCCTTAACTCTGTTACCTGCTGTGTAATGGTTCCATCTACACTCTCCTCCTGTGTTTCCCTGACACTCTCCCCCTGCAGGTCTCCCTCAGCCTGGCCCTCCTCCTCCTCCTCCTCCTCCTCCTCCTGTGTTTCCCTGACTCTCCCCCTGCAGGTCTCCCTCAGCCTGGCCCTCCTCCTCCTCCTCCTGTGTTTCCCTGACACTCTCCCCGTGCAGGTCTCCCTCAGCCTGGCTCAGGCCATTCTCCCCCTCATCCTCCTCCTCCTCCCCTGTCGGCTCTCTTTCACTGCGAGCTTCTTCAACAAGTGCATCATAAGAAGAAGCACTGGCTGCACTGGCTGCTGCAAACAAATCTGTGATCTTTGCACAGCTGGAAGCCTCAAGAAGAATTTTTTTCTGTTTTAACTTCTCATCTCCCCCCTTCTTATGTTTTGTGGCATTGTTTTAAAATTAGCTGCTATACTGCTCGCAATGTTGTGAGCACACGGGTCTGAGCAGCTAAATGAGAATGGGCAGGTCTCAGACAGGCTGCACGCGCTTGCCCGCGGGGACAAATGAACGGGCGGGGCGGGACCACGTGACTAGAAGGCCGTGCTAGGGCAAACTGTTAACATCTGCGGACTGTTCAGAGTGGGTGGGCCTTTGCCGCGCTACAAGGGGGCCGCACAGTGTCTGATTGGACTGATTTATAAACACACACATTTTCCCGGCCGCACCGGCCCCAAAGTACCTCGGCCCACCGGGAAAACTCCCGGTACTCCCGATTGCCGGTCCAGGCCTGGTGATGGGTGCCCAAGGCACACTGATGCATGTGAGGAGAGAAGCTAATGCTCTGCCCTGATTCAACACAAGAGATACTGTAGCAAGTACTTCTGAAGAACCTAATGCTGACTACGATTAAAAGATGCCAGAACTGTGTAGCTGCAGACAGGTCAGACTGCCCATGCTGACTCCTGTCCACTGCAGAAAGCACCTACTATGGATGTGTGGGAATCGAAATTGCACCAAGAAGCAGTGGAAGAAGATGGCCTGGTCTGAAGCACGTTTTCATTTACATCTACCTGGAGTACAGGTGGCACCAGGATGCACTATGTGAAAAAGGAAAGCTGGGGCAATGTTCAATAAGTGTGAAGTTCAGGGAAATGTTCTGCTGGGAAACTCTGAGGCCTCGCATTCATCTAAATGTTACTTGGATATGAACTATCTACCTAAAGCAGAATAATGCACTCTGGAATATTTTGAGTACAATGAAAGAGCTGAAAGTGTTGACTTGGCTCCCAAAATCCAAATCCCCCTGATCTTCAGCTGAACAAATATCGGTGGGACATGCTAAACAAGCAAGTCAGACTCGTGAAGGCCCCACCTTGCAACTTACAGGACTTAAAGGATCTGCTGCTAATGTCTTGGTGCCAGAAACCACAGCAGGCCTACAGAGACCTTAATCAGTCCATGTCATGATGGGTCAGAACTGTTTTGGTGGTACAAGTACATAGTACTATGCAGGTGGATTTAACAATATGATCTAAAGATGTTCATTGGCATCCTGCAGGATACAACAAAAAGTTGGGCAAACAGGTCACATTAAGTTAAATGGGTGGTGATGAACAATGCTTTCATAGGATACATTCATTCATTCGTAGGTAACTAGTCTTTTTGTATTCTGGGAAATAGAACCAATTAAATTCTGTAGAAAATATTCTAGGCAGGTACAGACAAAAATAACGATGTGATCAGGGGGAATAAACCGAACTAGGTGTAAACTGGACTGGTGTACCCAGAAAATGTTTACATCCGGGTTTTGTTCCCTTTCTGTTTCAAATACTTGAAATAGGGTTCATATTCATTTTAAGCAAATTGTGCCAGGTATCATGCTGGTGCATTGGTTGGCATAGTCACCTCACGGCAAGAAGGTCCTGGGGTTAAGCCTTGCAGCTGACCGGAGTATTTATGTAAATGTGGGGGTACATGATCTATTCACGCCTGCATAGGTTTCCTCCCACGGTCCCAAAATGTGGATTAGGACACCTGGCCGCTTCTCCATAAGTAATTTACCACAGGTGTGAATGAGAGTGTGGATTGATGTTCAGCTTTGTGTTAGCCCTGCAATAGTCCGGTGACCTGCCCCAGGTTTACCCCACTTTTCACACAAAGTCAACTGGGATTGACAGATAAGCAGTATAGACGGATGGTTTATGCTATGCCCTCTTTGGATTTAAATGTGAACATGTATAGAAGATGCTCCAAGAATCTTTTTACACGGGCATCCTGAATCAATAGCGCTTTAAATCACAGGGGGTCAAACATTCCTAACGCTCGTCATTATAAACAAACTGACGCAGGACTGCCATGTTTTTGTTTTTTTTATGCCCTAATTTGACTATGGATCCCATGTCCATTCACAAACTCTCATGGCATGACAAAGTGATACTTCCTAAAACTGAGCCTACTGTGCCAAAGCAAACAAATCAGTATGTGGCTCCACTGAGGAGAAAAGTGCACGTTCAGCTTCTTGGAGAAAGGCTACAGTGACAGGTCAAAGCTCTTGTATGCTGTCAGCACTTTTTAATGGATATATAGTGGAACAACCAAGCCTTTTTAACAGATAAATTGGCCACCTGGCTCAGTTTCAGCAGACATAATGGTTTATAAATGTGGAGCAGGCAGCAGGCAGGAATCTGGTCCAGCTATTCTGAATCTTATTTCATCCATCTTCTCCTGTGACTAATACTAAATCAATTATTACCTCCAATTAGGCAAATTACAGCCTGAAAGCTGGGAATGGAATTCAGTATTCATGGTCATATCATGAGCTGCACTTCACTACTAATCGATCAAGGTGGTTATGGGTTGTTTTTGAAATCGGGTAATCGTGATTAGAAACAGCAATTTGGGCAAAGCAGCATGCCCGCGAAATACAGGAGACAAAGGATTCATATAACAGCCTCCCATGTTCCTCTCCAGAGGCAGTCTAGGGTAGTACTGCGAGTGCCGAGTGCATTTGAGGACACTGTTCCTGGACCTAACCCTGAAACTGAAGCTCCAAGCCTCTACTACTTACATGAGCTCTTGTCTTTTAAACAACTTTGTGGTCTATTTCAGTGCTCCCTCTCTCTTTTTCTCTCTCCCATTTCCCCACAGTTCTTTTTTATGTTTTTGGGGGGACGGGACAGACGACTTGTTAGAAATACTCCAACGAAGTTATATTTTCATTGCTAATGAATGCCAGAGAGTAGACGTACAGCATCACTGGCACAAGCTCACGTCTGTGAATTGCATGCATTGCAAAATTGCCTAATGAGAAACATCCTCAAATCCCGATGCATATACTGCATGTACAATATTATAACCAAAAATTAGAGATAAGTGTTAAATGACTTGAGTTTTGTTGCCAGTTCTTTTTTTTTTCTTTTCTTTCCACAACACAACCAGATATTAGTGCAGATTCGAAGGTAATATTCACACCCCATTCCCCTCTTTCGGTCCCTCTTTCCCCTCAGCAGTGGAAATTCACTGAGTGCTGATTGTGGCAAGAGCGTGTTGGCTCAGCTGTGAGATTTAAGAACCCATGATGTCAGACCCATATTTTCCTTGGAGAGCATCTCATCAGCTGCATTGTTCCTGGAAACCATGGTCTGCACTCTGGACAACAGAGTATCCAACCCTATCCCAGTCCTTGAGTCCTCTTTGAGACCTCAATGCCCCTTACAACACAAATTCATTAGAACAGTGGTTCTCAAAACTCAAACAGCATGTTCTACCACAATGTTTCAGGAAGTATTCCTCAAATCTCCTAATACAACTAGGATCGCTGGGAGGCTGGAGCCCATCTCAGCCGACTCTGGGCTTAAGCGGGGTACACCCTGAACAGTTCGCCAGTCCATCGAAGGGCACCACACATAATCTCTCACTCTCACACCTAGGGCGATTTGGAATAGCCAATTAGCCTAAATTGTTCATCTTTGCACAGTGGGAAGAAACCAGAGGGAACCCACAGAAGCACAGGGAGAAACTCCAGGATGTAAACTCCACACAAGCCTCGCCAATCCCAGAACTCGAACCCAGGACCTTCTTGCTGTCAGAGGGATGTGAAAACCACTACATCACTAAGCAGTCATAACATTAAAAACATTATGAGTGCTAACAGATGACGTGAATAACACTGATGATCTCATTACAGTGGTACCTACAAAGAAGTGGGATGTAATAGGCAGAAAGGGAACTGTCAGTTTTAAAAGCTGATGTGTTGGAAACAGGAAAAATGAGCAAGCGTAAGGATCTGGGTGACTTTGACAGGGCGAAATTGTGAAGGCTAAATGACTGGGTCTATTATTAATTTCCAAGAAGACGTCTTGTGGGGTGTTCCTGGTATGAAGTGGAAAGTACCTACCAAGCTTAATGGGTGTGTGTGTGTGTGTGTGCATGTGAAATGCACCTTCCCTTCCTCCACCTTCATGTCTGAAGTGCCCTTGAGCAAGGCACCTAACCCCCAACTGCTCTCAGGGCACCCCCAATGTGTGTGGCAGCCCACTGCTCCGAGTGTGCATGTGCTCAGTGTTTACGTGTGTGAGCTCACATTGGATGGATTAAATACAGTATAGCCAAAAAAATAAATACATAAAAAAAAACCATCAAAAGTGATCCAAGGAAGGACAACAAATGAACTGGCAAGAGTTTCATGGGTGTCCAAGACTTGTTGACATGCATGGACAGACTAGTGAAGGCTAGTACATCTGGTCTGATCCCACAGAAGTGCTACTGTAGCACAAATTGCTGAAACTCTTAATTCTGGCTGTGATAGAAAGAAGTCAGGACAGTGCATTGCAGCTTGCTATGTATTGGGCTGCCTTGCTGCAGGTCAGTCAGGTGGTTATGGCTGATCGGTGTAAGTGAGAACAGGTTTTGCAAATGTTCCACAAGAAGTCACGCAGAATTAATGAAAAACTCTATTTCCAAAGTAACTACGGAACTTTTGGAATCACTTTAGAAATAGACTTCTTCATGAATTCTGCACGACTTCTCCTTCTGTAAACATCAGAAAACATCCTCCGTGTGATAATCGACTACACGCACTGGACGGGGCACTGAGCCAGACACCGGAAGAAGAGAAAGGTAAAACACTGCGGGTAGAAACAGTGCTTTTATTCTGTTCCTTTACTTTTATTAAGGAAAACAGATACAAGTGTGTCTCTGTACACATCCTTTCCATGTCGTCAGACATTTATAATAACATTATGAGTCTCTCAGTGGTGAAACAAGAGGTTTATTTTGACTAGAATGATTGACCTGAAGGGTTGTAGTGTAGAGGTGTTTTTCATGTGACGATTATAGTGTTCTGACTCAATACTAGACTGACTTCAGATGTTTTTGTTCCTAGTAAAATTTCAGACCAAAAAATAATGGGAAAATACATTCCAGATTAAAGAATCTCCTGAGACTTTCCTTTAATCATACCTGTGCACCACCCACTGACTCACTAGAAGAAAGTTGTAGTAATGTTAAATGCAACTTGTGACTCCTTTAATGCTTAGGTGGTAGCTTGGCCTACTTTAAATTAATATCCTCGAAAGATATTCAGACACCTTTTTTTTTTTACTACTGCCAATTCAGTAACTATGAAACTGTACCACACTGAGCTTTTCCTTCGATCCAAAACCCTAAAACCGTAGATTCTCTACTTTTCCATTTCTGTTTATTTTGATTGCCATATAATTGTACAGTTGTAGCAAAAGACGTTGGCAAAAATCCCACTCGAAATATTAAGAGAACAGGGTACCACACTTATGTACCAAGACCCCTGCAAGTTTGGTAGATGCAGTAACAGAATACATGTACAGAGAAGTAAACCACGGTCGATGCAGTTGGCCTCCGTCTGCCAAATCTCATGAAAACCTACTAAAGTCATATTCGCAGCAGGAACATCTTGTAGACAAAACAAACAAAATGAAAAGTGGGATTTCACGTTGGATATCAGTGGGATGGCAATTATTAGTGGAAATTCTTTGTAAGGATTGTACGTTTCCAAGGGTAAAAAGCTGTGAATTCTGCGAGGATATCGAGCCGTTCTATTACACTAACAGGATGAACATGTTAGAAAGCTAAACAGTAGTTATCCAGTTACCCATAGCTATATTAAATCCAGATGAGGATACACAAAGGACACTGGGAAATTTGTATACAACTTGAGTTCCATCAATCCATTCCTCTTTATGCTCAACTTTATAGATGGATATATAGTTACAGAGAGAGTCCTCTAACCGTACTCTTTGTTCATTTTGTCCGTATTTTTGCATGTTTTTTTCGTAAAGCTTGTGGATACCACCGACAACAGTGGAGGCGTGGTAGCCAATAGTTCACAGGAGGGTCACAAACTAGAGGCGTTATAACAGAGGAACTTCTTGAAGAGAGGTTATTCAAGTTTTTAAAAAGTTATAAACATCCATATGGTGTTACTTCGTCTGGCCACAACAACAAGCATTTCATACAGAACAGTTGGGAGGCGATTGAAAGTAAACTGGGTGAAAGCGAAACAAAAATGGCAGAGACCGATTTTGTTTGTGCCCACAGAATGACCATGAGCAATCGGATCAAATTAATTCCCTTTAAACATGTCGAAATAATTTTTTTAATGACCTCAAAGACCACTGACGCCATCTACCACACTAACTCTGCATTTTCCTGTTTTTTAATCAAGTAGATTATTCCAATCTCCCCCAAACATCGCCATGTTTGTGCCTAGTTATGTTTGTGCCTAGGTATTTTTAAACTCTATCTAACCCCCTATTGGATGTATTGCTTAACATTGATGGCGATATAAATAATGCACAGACTAATATGGACGGTGTTGGTTGAAAAGTATTTTCACATGTAAAGGGAGCATAAACAGGCTTTATTTCTGTCAGAATTGTAGGAAAAGCTAGACCCAATCTCAGCTGACTTTTGGAGTGAAAGGCAAGCTGCAAATTGATCACAGGACCAACAGTAAGACGAGAAACCATTCACACTAGCAATCACACCTATGGGCAATTTAAAACACTCAGATTACCTAACCTGCAGGTTTTTGGAATTTGGGAGGAAACTAGAGAACCCAGAGGAAACCCACACAGGCAACAAGAGAACATAAAGCAAAGTCCACTCAGAAAGGCCCCCGTTGGCCATGAGACTTGAATCCAGAACTATGTGCTAAAAGGTGACAGTCCTACCGTACTGACTGAAGTTGTACAAGTAATCTGCATACACAAAATAACATATGGAATAAACATGAAAGACACTTTAGGTGTCAGTGAAAATGAATACAGAATATATATGTACAACCTGTCTGTCAACCACAGAGACAGGCTATGCACTAGAGATGCAAGAGGAAAAAACAGATAAACGCAAAAGAAAAGAATGAAAAGGGATCCCCACATCTGACCACCCACATGAGTGTGAACCGAGACATTAGTGTCAAGCCCTGCAGGATACCAAGCCTGATGTACCCCTCCATCAGGAAGAACAAAGTAAAATCATTCTACAGTAAAAATGCTCAAAGACTGGTCCAAGTGGCAGATGACAATCAGAAAAACACAGTAGAATAGCACAAGTTATACTCTGGGTAGTGTAACTAGACAATCGACACCCTGGCCTCTTCAAAGAAGCCAGTTATTGGTTCCAATTATGGAAGACTCTGTTAGCAATCGGTTTAACGTTATACCTCATGGTAGGGACCAGATGAATTAACTATAAGCCTACTCACTAACTGACCATAAATGTTTAACAATCTGGAAAGCTTGGTCTGTGTTTTAGGAACTGGGATGTAAACAAAAACCCTCACAGGTATGCTTAGCAGACTGTAGAGCGAGATGGGGAAGAATGATCTGCTGTGGCGACCCCTAACAGGAGCAGCGGGAAGAAAAAGGAGTAGTAAAAGAAGAAGGTGCATTGTCAGGAAATACCACATGGTCAGCGTGCAACACAAGGTTTTCCACCTGCATCACATCCCAATTCTTCTCCTTGTGCCACACCTGCTACAGGCATCAGCTGCCACCGAGCTTATGGTTGACTAGGCATATTACACAAAGGTTGTCTGCCTATGCCTTCCCTCACTGCCCATAGCACAGCACACAGTCACCCATCCAAGTACTAAAAAGGCCAGACCCTGCTTAGCTTCTGAGATTAGATGGGGTTGTTAATTCATGTTAATTCCTGATATCTTTAAATTGAAAGAGATGAAACCAAGATCCCAGCAGAGTGAACAGTATGAGTAACGATTTTGATGATGTCATAAACTAGGGAAGCCACCTTTGGAACGAGTGGAGATGTAACAGGCCTTTTACATGCCTCTCACCACAGAGAGTGAGAGACATGGCTGGAGTTTGATAACCCAGTTAGCTACACTGGGGGGACAAGCAGTGACAACCCGGTAATAATGGGGCTTGAACCCCTGACCTTTGGATCAGTTATCCAGCACCCTACCACTGCTTTTTATCTTAATTAAATCCATCGAATGGCATGTTTTTTGGAGCTGAAAAGAACTAGAGAACCCTTCAGAAAGCCGACATGGATGGAGGGAGAAGATGAACAGAAACTCCATACACAGAAAGCTGGAGCTGTAAGACAATGATGCTACCCAATACACCACTGTACCTTTGTGCTAAATTCTTGAACTGCTCCACTTGGGGCAGGACCTCATTCCAGACCCGGAGGGTGCATTCCACCCTTTTCTTGTTGAGAACCATGGCTTCAGACTTGGAGGTGCTGAATCTCATTCCCCACAGATTGCCTGCGAATTGCTCCAGCGAAAGATGGAGGTCCATGCTCAAAGAAGTCAAAAGGACGTCATCTGCAAAAAGCAGAGACGAGATACTATGGCCACCAAACCAGCACCCCTCAAAGTCTTGGCTGTGCCTAGAAATTCTGTCCATAAAATCATGAACAGAACTGGTGAAAAAGGACTGCCTTGGCGGACTCCAACCCCCACTGGAAACAAATTCGACATGTTGTTACCAATGCAGACCAAGCTCTGACTCCGGCAATACAGAGACCAAACGGCCCGTTGCAACAGGTCCGGTATACCATATTCCTGTCAACCAAGACAGTCCTACTACATCCAGAGCCTTGAAGTATTCAGGGCAGATCTCGTCCAACCCCAGAGCCTGGCCACCGATGAGCTTTTTTTAACTACCTTGGCGACCTCAGCCCCAGTGACAGGCAGACCCCCCTCTGAACCCCCCGGCTCTTCCTCTTCCACAAAGGGCATGTTGGTGGGATTGAGGAGGTCCTCCAAGTATTCCTTCCTCCTCCTGACAACATCCTCAGTCGGGGTGAGCAGCTCCCCACTTCCACTGTAAACAGTGTTGTGGAGTACTGCTTACCCCTCCTGAGGTGCCGGATGGTTATCCAGAACCTTTTCGAGGCCAAACAAAAGTCTTTTTCCTGGTCCTTACCGAACTCCTCCCACACCTGAGATTTTGCTTCATCGACAGCCCTGTCTGCAGCACGTTTGACCTGTCGGTACCTGTCCAAAAGGACCTGATGGGCCTCCTTCTTCAGCTTGACAGCCCCCCTCACAGCAGGTGTCCCACACCTGGTTCAGGGATTGCCCCATGACAGGCAACAATGACCTTCCACCCACAGCTCCGGGCTGCCGCCTCAATAATGGAGACACAAAACATGGCCCATTGGGATGTGGTTGTAGCTCTGCCGGAGGTGGGAGCAAGGTCCTGGGTTCAATTCCCTGGGCTTGTGGCATTTCTTTGTGGAGTTTGCATGTTCTCCCTGTGCTTGCATTGGTTTCATCCAGGTACTCCACTTTCCTCCCATAGTCCAAAAACATGCACAGTAGGATAAGTGGCTGTTTGAAATTGCCCCTAGGTGTGAGGATGAGCAGGAATGGTTGTGTCTGTGTTGCCCTGCGATGGTTTGGCGAGCTGTTCAGGGTGTACCCTGCCTTCGCCATAACCGGCTGAGATAGGCGCCAGCCTCCCCGCGACCCTAATTCGGATTAAGTGGCTTAGAAAATGAATTAATGAATTTCACTCTCACAGACCAATTCTAAGACCAGCCCTCGAGCCAGACTCCAAAGAGTTTTTACATGGTACTTCTCACACTTCTCACAAGGCCAACACATACCTAGGGGCAATTTTTAACAGCCAATTAGTCTAATGTTCATCTCTTTGGACTGTGGGGGAAAAAAAAAACAAAGTAGCCTCGGGAGGAAAACATATGCAATCACGGGGAGAACATGCAAACTCCACACAAAAAAAAAATCCTCTCTGAGCCCAGGACTCAAACCCAGAGCCTTCTTGCTCTAAGGCAGATGTGCTAACCACTGGACCAATGTGAAACCTTTGGCCCTTCGTTTAAGACAAATTCAGTGGCATTGCTCTGGAATATGAAACAGTATTTCATTTTGGGGATATTGATCTAAGTGCAGTAGTTCACACTTGCTTGTGTATTTTAAGGAATTTAGTTGGACTCTGTGGAAGCATAATGGGGTGGAAACTCAAATTCAAGCAACATACTGGAAAAAACAACACTTTTTGACAAACATAAATGTTGAAGAAACCAAAATTCTGCTCTGTTTCAGATTTGAAGACTTTCATATAGCCCAAGCAAGAAACTTTTTTGTTTCATTTTCTGAGCCGCTTTATCCTTTATTAGGGCTGCAGAAAGGCTGGAGCCCATCCTAGCGGAGATAGCGTACATCTTGAACAACTCGCCAGATCATCGCAGGGCTAACACAAATTTACATTTAGAAGAAATCAAGAATATTAAATTTGTCTAATGTGCCTGTCTTTGGACTGTGGGAGGAAACCGTAGCACCTGGAGGAAACCACCGCAAGCATGGGGAGAACATGCAAACTCCAGAGAAATGCCCTTGCCGGGCATGGTGCTCAAACCAAAGACCTTCTTGCTGTGAGGCATACCTGCATGCCACTACTCCACCATGCTGCCCAGCAAGAGGCTTTGTTTTATTTTAATTACTTATATGACAACCAATCAACTATACCTACCCTACTGACGTGCTTGTCAGCCAAACAGGACAAAGATGTATGTTTGCTGTGTAACCAGGGTATTGGTATTACTCTTTTCATTGTACATTATAATCATAAAAGAGTTACATTTACAGCATTTGACAGACACCCGTATCCAAAATGACTTTCATTTATCATTTTTGTAAAACCGAGCAGTTGAGTATCTTGCACAAGGGCCCGACAGTGGCACCTTGGGTGTACTGGGGCTTAAACCCCTGACCTCTGATCAGCCTTAACCACTAAGCCACCACTGCCACTGGGTCGGTACGATATCTCCACACACTTTTAGTATGCTAAAATGAATTTGGAACACTGCTGCTTTGCAACTACTGAAAAAAACCCTTAGGATGCGTCACTGCAAGATGTCAAGGAAACCAGACACAACTCCTGAAGGCTGTTTAATGCATAACACGGTAGTCAAGTCTGACATGCAGGTACCTTTCCTGAGAAAGGCAAGCGAGAGTGCAGGATCACTTCCCCTTTCTTTCTTGTAATGCAGACATACAAAGTGCAGAAATAAAGGGCTGAGAGCCATAGTGGTCTAACCCAAAAAACACTGATTTACACTGAGATAAGGTCATATTTTGACAGATGAGGGTAAGGTCTATGCATGAAGGATGGTCCCTTCATCTTCCTTATGACCTTGAATCATACGGTGAGCATTATCCCCGATTTTTTTTTTATATTGCAAAAACTTTCATCCAGCTTTGTTTGTTAGACCACTCTGGTCCTCAGCCCTTCAAATAACAGTTACCATAGAAAACATAAGGGTGCAAAGGATAAGTCTTCAGGTCAGCTCTATGGAAGAACCCTTAAAGGATTCATATAGAAACCACCAGCAGATGGTTTTCTTTGCATGAAAGTTCTCAAGAAGAAACTTTTAGAAAGATCCCATCATGACTACATCATTTTATTAAAAACAGTAACACTTGTAATACCGGCGTTATTAAATTTTTAAATGTTACTTCAGGATGTCAACAAATAAAAAAAATAAAAATAAGAACACAACGGGACCTTTGTACCCAGATGAGAAGTGAACAAAACTTCGAAATAACTACTTGTTTTGTGTGAAGAAAATAATAATGGGTATGTATGCTAAAGCTGGGAAAATGCTTATGGATGGTGCAATGGGAGAGTGAGAGATCTCAGAGAGGAGAATGGCAATAGAGAAAGTGAGGTTAGAATAACAGAGTGCTCCAAACTCAGTTATACTGCTCCTGGAACACCAATGTCTCCATAGACCAGTTTAGTTCTTCAGTAGAGGCCTTTTCTCTCCAACAAAAATACTCACAAAATAAAGGCTGAGTGTTCCAAGTACAAACACTTCAGCTGAGTTCAATAACTATTATTCATGTCCTATTTCTTTTTTCCCCCCTGAATGCAATAGCTTCATTGATATTAATAAACAAAACCCTAAAACCCCTAACCCTGCTTTCCTATAAACAGCAGAGCAGACGAGGAGAGAAGTAGTTTAACGTCAATGCTACATTGTTTAAATATTTACGGCTTCACTAAGATCCCTGAGAACTTAAAGTATCAGGGAATCATGCTGTTTTACAGACTTTACAATGAGGTGTCAAAGTGCAATCCTTAATTTTGCAGATCAGTGAGTTTTCACCAAAGCTTGGAAAGTGTAACCGCAGCTTAATCAGGAAAAAGTCAAAATGCCATGTTGAAACTGAAAACAATGATTTGTAAGTAATCTTCAACCTGTATTTCACTTGGGCGGCAGAGGGGCTAGTAGGATGTCCACCTCACAGAAACGATGTGGAGATGCATGTTCTCCCCGTGCTTGGGTGGGTTTCATCTGGGAACTATAGTTTCCTCCTACAGTCCAAAGGCTTGCACATTAGGCTAATTGGCTGTTTCAGATTGCCCTAGGTGTGTGAATGGTTGAGTGTGTGTTGGCTCTGCATTGGTCTGGCCAGCGGTTCAGGGTGTACCCTGTCTTCACCTAGTATCAGCGGAGAGAGACTCCAACCTCCCCGCGACCCTAGTAGGTTTAAGCAGTCGGTGACTGAGTGAGTGTGAAGAACCACAAAAAATTTGGTTCCTTTGGACACATTTAGTTTAAAGCTCCCTTTTTGCACAGTAAAGTTTTAACTTGCATTGCCGAAGTAATCCGGAGCCCATGTGGTTATATTAGCTACAGATAGATAATGGTTCTTGATACAGGGCTGTCTGAGGGATCGGTGATCATGGGGGGTGATCAAGGGCGCCCTTGCCTTTCACACAGCGAAATTCCTCCAGACTCCTTTGTTTCATACGGTAGCGGTGGCTCAGTGGTTAAGGCTGTGGGTTGCTAATTTGAAGGTTGACAGTTCAAGCCCCAATATCAAGTTGCCACTGTTGGGCCCTTGAGCAGGTCCCTTAACCCTCAGTTGTATAAAAATGTAAAAGTCACTTTGGATAAGGGTGTCTGCCAAATGCTGTAAACAAATAATATTATTATGCAGAACAGACGGTGAAATCCCCAAATCCTTTTGTATCTTTCTTTGAAGAATATTGTTTTTAAACATTCCAATACTTTTCTTATGCATTTTTTGGCAAACTGTAGACCCTTTGCTTGTTAATATCTTGGCTTTTTAAAGGCTAGGCCTTGCCCTGATCCCACTTTTGCACCAAATCCTGATTGCGATTACCTGTTTCAAATCATTCATTAATTCATTTATTTTCTGAAACTCTTAATTTTGTAGGGTCACTGGAAGGCTGGAGTCTTCTGGGTGAAGGCGGGGTACACCCTGAACACCTCGGCACTCTATTGCAGGCCAACACACACAACCATTCACATTCACACCTAGGGGCAATCTGGAACAGCCAATTAGCCTAATGTGCATGTCTCTGGACCAGAGTACCTGGAGGAAACCCACGCAAGCATGGGGAAAGCATACAAGACTCACACAGAAACCTCCTCCCCGAGCTTGGGATACAAACCCAGGACCTTCTTGCTGTGAGACTGACATGCCGCCATGCTGCCTGGTTTATTTAGTTGTTTTACTTCATTGCTAGCCCTAAGTTGTCCATGCATCACATTTTGGGAATGTATAAATATTAAGAAATGAAATGAAGTTGCCCAAACATCGCCACAATTTTGGGGATCTGAGATTACACGATAAGATGTCATGTGATGGACTGAGTACTTGTGATTTAATGGAGGATGCAGCTGTGCTGTGTCTCATTCTATTCACAGTATGTGGTTTTACCACCCTTTTATACTTCACACTGAAGACTTTATCCAAAAGGTGCAATTGGTGCAGGACCCTTGACTAATATGGTGAGAACACACAAGTTGCTGGGATGTGAAATAAAAGAAAATAGTTGAAAAGATATCTTCTGTTTTGAAAACGAAATTGGAAGCGACGACATAATCCCACCATTCAAAGAGCCTGAGTATTTATAAAATCACTGAGAACCACTCAGAAATATAATCTCTTATGTGCACAATGGTCTTAGATGTTCTGTTGGGTGGCAGGTTACGACATCACCTTTCAAACACAATGACAGACACCTTTCTGTTATCACTTTGAGAACTATAAAAGACAGGAAGGTTCCAAGCACAGGTTTCGTGGGTTAGACCAAATCGGGTTCAGTTCCTGCGAGGAAATCAAGAATCTCCCGTCATCATGATCTATTCTTCCTCACTCTTTGCATTTGCACTTTTGGTCAACTTGCTCTTTCAGTCAGCAACCTTAGGTCTGCCTGCAAGTAAAATTAAAGACGATGCAACAAACCCAGACAGCTTTAGTGCGGTGATGGATGATGATGTCGTGAATGTAGCAGGACCTGACGATTTCTTCCCAAGAAGACTTCCGCTCATAGAGGGAAGGCTGGCTGATGAAGACGGGACAAAGAAGATCTTCATCCTTTCTGTAAGTATGGCTGCTGAAGGTATTGCCCAACATGTTAGAAAAGCTGGTTTCCTCATGAGGTTCAAGCTGTTAGCTTTCTACATGGTTTTCAACTCATCCTGAAATAAAACCCATGTGTTGTAGGGTTAGAGGTAGAACCTTTTGGACTTCTTCACACAGTGAAAATTCAACGATATTTTATGGTGCTAGATGGAAGCATTTTGTCTGAGAACATAGACTTCAATAAGTGCATCTGCCTTCACTGCAATATGATGCATTTTGACAAGTTTTGGTATGCGATGGTGGTACATCGTGACCTCACAGCTCCAGGGTCACTCACTCGCTCATTTGCCGAACCACTTAATCCTAAGATTGGGGTCGCAGGGAGGCTGGAGCCTATCTCAGCTGACTTTGCGTGAAGACGGGAAGAAGATAGCTTGCCAGACCATCATAAGGCAACACACACCCAACTATTTACACTCGCATTCACACCTACAGGCAATTTGGAACAGCCAATTACAGGGATGAGAACAGGCTTAGAAGAAAATGGGCAGCTGTCAAGGGTGCTGCTGTTTTTTTTTTTTTTTTTTTTTTTTTTTTTTTTTTTTTTTTTTTTGAGTGTCTCACAAATAATACAAAAATATATATTTTACAATAAAATCAGATACACATAATTACACAAAATAGAAAATTACATCTAGTAAAATAAAATGTCTGAGACTCAATTAATAATTTGAAGTCCAAAATCCAGTATTTTAGTTATTTTCCTGTATTGAAATTAATATGCATTAATATGCAAATACATTTACAAAGCAGCTCCACATACAACTTTTTTAAAATTATAGGCTGCTTAATACACGATATAATCTCATTTTAATAATATTTTAATAGTATTTAAGAAACACATAAACGTCTCCATACCTGCATTAACAGACTAATACAGAAATACATCAGCTGTGTGTGTGTGTGCGTGCGTGTGTGCGTGCGCGTGTGCATGGTCTGCAGCATACATACCTGATAAAACGCATCAAAAAGCAGACTGACGGAGTCCCTCACCTAGCAAACGGGTCTACATGTTAACATTAGCTCTTAATAATCGGGGCAAAATTCGACAATAACTTTGTCAGAAACGTACAAAATTTATGCAGGATAGAACAAAGATTTTACTGAAAAACTATGAATATGATCTGTGTTAGAGGAGAATCCCCGTATAAAGTTGCTCCTGGTTGGACAATATGTTTGACCTTGTTTCTGAACAACCAATCGTCGCTTTTCTTTTCGCTACGACATCAAAATTTACCAGGTGCTGCTCACTTCTGTTGATAATCTGACCTTTGCTCGCTGTGCCATGGCGAGATGACCAGACTGGCATATTATATATTACGATACCTGACGCGCGCTATATACTAAAAACAGCTGTGTTTCCCTTGACTAGGCGATATCAACAAACACACAGATAAACAAAATGAGGGCAGCACTGCACGGGTTTGGATAAAATAATGACCAGTGATGACGGCGCTCCTGTTGACACCCCCCGAATTTTTACACTGGTTTTGCATCGATCTCAAAAATGACCCATTTGACTTTCAAAAAGGTGGAAATCTGCCGATTGGAGGAAAATTCTCATCCCTGAAATCAGCCTGGTGTGCATGTCTTTGGACTGTGGGAAGAAACAGGAGTAGCCGGAGAAAACCCCTGCAAGCACAGGGAGAACATGCGAACTCCACACAAAAATGCCCTTGCTGAGCCTGGGACTCGAACCCAGGACCTTCTTGGTGAGAGGCAAACCTGCTAACTTCTATGCCGCTGTGTCTCCCCAGGGTCAATAATGAGCATGCATTACTGCCTTTGTGGAATTCTCCCCACATCCACCTCGGTTTCCTCCGGGTTCTCCAGTTTCACCAAACTACCCAAAAGCATGCCAGTAGGCAAGTTAGTTCAAAACTGCCTCTCGATGATAAGTGAAAGCGTGTGTACGCTTAGAATGGGCTGGTCACCCATCCAGGGTGGGTTCTCCTTTCACAGCCAGTGGCATACGGTCCGAATGTTCCATGACCCTGACCGGAGTAAAACTCTTACTGAAAGGGGGGTGACGGCGCTACATTTATGGGGATATATTGCTTCCTCGGTGTGGTTTGAATTTTTTTGTACAGTCCAAGCTTTTACCTTTCGGAAGGGGTTTTTATTAGGAAATTTTCTCAAGTGGAATTGTCTAAGAACATAGACTTCTCGCAGACCTTCAAGGGATTAAAGTCATAAAACCCCTCTATTGATGCTTTCTGACAGATTGTGAAACACCAGTGTAAAGACAAATACTTCTTTCTGTGTTAAAGTATAGCAGTTCAAGGTGCGTTTCTTCTAGCACTTAGATACGTGAAAACAAAATGCCGGTATTTAGACTTCGCCTTCCGTAAACAAGGTTATCAGTAAATATTATTGAAGCTACAAACTTCTTGTAGCTTTAGTTACGTGTGTAGTTACGGAGAAATTGAGACATTTTAGTCAATAGGTGTATCTTTGGCTGAACTTCTCTTCAGGCGCGTGCATTCGCCTGGAATAGGTTCGTCTCTGGAAATGCTGGCTAATCATGCTGAAACAGTTATCAGAGTCATCGAAGGAACAATCGAAGAAAGGGGAAAGTTGTAGCTACATGGAGGGAAACCGTGGTCTGTGAATAAGAAGGGGGAAAAGTGAGACATGGGAAACTTTGGTGCAATTTGAACCGATTCTTTCATGTGGGGTTCCATACTCAACACTACATATCAGAACACTTCAGGAGCTCTTGGGTGTATGCCGTTCAAATTATCTTTAAACATCTCCAGGTGGAGGTTGGGAAAGAAAAAGAAGGAAAGAAAAAAAAAAAAAAAAAAAAAAAAAAAAAGACACAGGCTTTCTTCCATAGCAGTTCCCCAAAGAGGAAACGGTGGTTTGTGTTTAGTTTTGTGAATGAGATTGCTTGTGTAAGGTGGTCAGCAGAGGAGGTCATCGGCCCACAGACGCCGCTTGGTAATTGTCAATGATCTGTTCCTCTTAGGATTTAGGATCAAAAGGGGCTTCGCGGAGTGACGCAAGCCCTGGTTTTGGACGAGTCTTCCCCGCGCTATCATCGCGGAGCTTTGACCGCGCTCTCGCTGCAGCTCAAAAGGACGAGTGGCACAATGCAGACAATCTAATCCCTATGGTCAAGAGAGACATGGACAATAAGTGTAGGTCTACTCTTTAACTTTATGCTTTTTTTTTTCCCTGCATCATTGATAAATGCAATATTAGACTAGCCAGTAGCCAGACTCGGCTGCACGTACACTACGGTGATGTATTTCGTCAAGCAGATGTCTCGGTCCTGTCATGTTGAGTCATTTAAAAGAAAGAAAAGATGGGATTTCAAAGTCGTGACAGTTCCCACAACATTGATCCTTTCCAGAGTCGAAATCCGTGCAGCCGTCCAAACGCCGTTTCTCACTTTCCTTCATTAAGATTACAATAGCCAAGCCTATGCATGATTCTCCCAGAATGCACAAAACCGTTTCTGGGTGGGCTCCTGCACATCATAAACATTAGTGTGTGAAAATGACCTCAGTCTGAAATGAAAAGTATGCACATGGGGCTTCGGGGTTGCACAACACCAAAAGCATTCATCCTAATCATCAGTAGACCGAGTCCGAATCCCAATACTGCAGCCATTCGTGAGCCCCGAGTCCTAGAGTGCGCAGTTGGCCGTGCTCTTTGGGTGGGCGGGAAGGCAATACAAGATCATAGCGACACTAGCTATGGGTGGGTGTTTGCTAGCTCGGGTATTCAGAAGAAGGTGAATAGCTTTTGTGTTGCCAAGTGCTCAGCTGCATGATATTGGAATATGAGCAGAAGTTTGATGCTATTTCCACGTACAGGGAAGTAACTACTCTTTTTGGTAGAAACTTACAGTTTGGTAGCTGTTAGGATCATTGGCAAGACTGGGAGAAAATGTGGCTTTAAAAAAAAAAAGGGAGAAGCACATTACATTTCTTACCAGATTTACTTAAAGTAATGCATAAATGATGACTTACCTTCTTGTTTAACCTTTTAGGCGTTGCTACACTAATTAAACATGGCTAAGACCATAAAACCCAGCAAGGATCATTATCTTTATTCAAACAACGACCACAATTTACATGATCTTCTTCTTACACCTTGTTCTTTGCTTCCATGTAGTGCTTCGGTGCATGATCGGGAGGGTGTACCGACCTTGCTGGCAGACTTCAAGATAGAGGGAACCTGCAGCCATGACCTACTGTATCAAATCACTTGATCTTGTCACGTTCTTTTAAATGTATTCACAGAAAAAAAAAAAAAAAGTAGTGGTGCAGTTAAATAAAACTTTATTAAAAGTTAAAACGATGTACCTGTCTGAATATAAATAAATCACAACAACGCAAGACCATCATGAAATAACGGATACCTTCATAATAAAACTACATATCAAGGCTTTCAGTGCTCTGATTCAAAAAAAGTGATCCCTACAGCAGTTAAATCAGAAAGGCTTCCACTATGTAAGTCCCCAAACACCTGCCTGAAATTCTAATGCACACAACGAACAACACGATTACAGAGAAGAGATAAGATCTCATGATGAAGTGTTCCACATAAGCTTTTAAATCATAGCCGGAAAAAGCTTGTAAGCTTGCCCTGACCTGCTATGAGCTTCTTTTTACCCATGTTGCCGCTCTTCTTTCCTGGCCCTGAGCTACAGGCTTTGGCAGGAGGTCTCTTCTGGGGCGGCTGGTTCTCATCACCTCCTTGTTCCACGCACTCTCTGTTTGACAGCTTCCTCTTGGAAGTTTTGGTGATGGTTTGGAGTTCTGCCACTCCTTTCCTTGAAACACCTGTTCGGATTGGGCCGTCGGTGTTGCGTTGCTTGAGGGACGGTTTGGTCCCCGAGCCTCGGCAGGGCTGAATCTCCACCTGATGAGCCACCTCGACTGAAGAAAGTGCACAAATAAAGATGGAGAAAAAGAAAACAAAAAGAAAATGCATAAATTGGAAAAAAATAGGGGGGGGAGAAAAAAAAAAAAAAAAAAAAACCCACAAGAGGGGGATTGTGAAATTGCTGACGTTAGCCATGTGGTTTAACAGGCAGTATGTTTATTTTACAGAGCAGAAGCTGGACATTTGTCATGTACTGCAGTCAAGTTCTCACATGGACCAAGTCTACGTTTTTTTTTTTTTTTTTTTTTTTTTACAACACAAGCGAGACTAGCCAGATTTTATGGAAAGAGGAATCATTTAAAGGTTGATCTTAAGTACCAGTCCCCGAGCAGGAATTAGGCAGAGATTGAAGCCCTGGCTCAGGAGGTGAGCCTGGGCATGATGCCGACAGCGTGGCGTCAGAGGCACCTGGAACACTCCCATCTGTGTGCGTTTGCGTGTGTGAGACCCCCATAAACCATGTGTGAAAGTTATGAACTGAACAAAAAGGACTGGAACTTGTCTTGGACAAGAGTACCTTGTTTTTTACGTTTGTCTGCAGGGTCGGACTTGTCCTCAGGGGGCGCATTAACGGCTGAGGGGACAGTCTGTTTAGGAGCGGGATGAACGCAGGTCGGGAGCTGGCTTGTGCTGGGAAATTCCAACACACGATTTAGAGGAAGACCATCCTCCATGTAAGTGCAGGCAAACTGCGAGCGGAAACCTCGTTCCTTTAACTGCAAGAATAAAGATAAAAGAAAAAAAAAAAAAAACAGAGCTCTAGGATTAGGCAGCCGAGAGATGAGATGGAGATACTGAAGCCAAGTCAGAGAAGGGGATGCTTTTGAAATCTTGAAGGCCTTAGAGACACGCTGATCCAACGCTGTTGTGCCTGTTTGATCTACGCCTGCTTGGGATTAGCAGGATTGTAGAGTCTTCAGAGCCAACGGCCCTCAATGATAGAAAAAGAGTCAGAAGAATAAGGGAAAAAAAATATTTAAAGGAAAGTTGGGTGGGACCAGGAACGTGATGCTTGGAAAGAGATAGCAGATCAAAGAATATTTCAAAGTGACTTCTATAAAGACCTAAAACAACAGAAAGGCTTAGTACAGAAGACCAGCTTTCCATGGGTACATGCTAATAAAGTGCACCCAGGACCATCTGCAATAAATAAATAAATAAATAAACATCAAATATAAATCAACACAAAGTTTGTATTCATATATATGAACACAAAACACTCAGCAGTACAAAGTTTATTATCCACATTTTGAATATAATTAAACATTAATATTCTTTTAGCTGCTAAAATTAGCCTTTTATTTCTTCAGCTTGATTGAGTTTTTTTTATATACAGTACCTATCGAAAGTCTGGACACACCCACACAGTCTAACTGAAATTGAAGGCGTGTCCAGACTTTCGATAGGTACTGTATATCTCTCGATTAAGCGTTTTATCTTCGCATGTACTATATACACTACAAACAGTTATTCACCGCAGGCTCGGTAACGGCGCTGAACTGAACTGCTGCTTAATAAAACTATACAGCAACATCCACCTCACCTTTGGCAAATAATTGTTAATCATCCACTTTGCAAACTCAAGATAAAGCTTGAATCAAAACGGCAGAGAAACTGTTGTTGCCGTGTTTTGTCACTGATTCTAAAATCCTAGGAATCCAACAATATACTGTTCCCAAAAAAAAAAAAAAAAAAAAAAAAAAAAAGACAGGAAGTTACAATGACCTCCCGTTTTTCAAGTAAAAAAAAGCACTTTTCTCAAGCTTTCAAAAGAGTTTTAAATGATGTAATGCAGCATAAAAACCACCATCACACTTTCATTCATTCATTTCCTGAAGCGATTAATCCTAATTAGTGGCGCGTGGAGGCTGGCGCCCATCTCAGCCGACTCTGGGCGAGGGTGGAGGTATATAAATAATTTTAAGAACAGGTATTTTATTTTTCTTTCAACAACAGAACAATAATACAAGGAAGAGTAAAACTACAATATTTTCTGTGTTTAGAAATGAAACCTGAACTCTGATTTAAAGATGTAATAAGTTGAATACAGGAGTCTGTCCTGAGCTGATTGTGGACATGTTGTACCTTTCATACTCTGTATATTCTGTTGAAACTCCTGCTTTAAACAGACCAGTGACACTTACTGTCACGTTTTCCATAACATTCAAAAATAAGGTTGCCCTCAAAATACTTTTATAGACCTGGGGTCAATGACCCGTTGATGCATTAGGCCTACCAGACGCACCAGACGTTTGTACGCGCACGCACTGTGTAGATAACTACACTCGAAACAGCAGCTGGGTGAGGCGACACCTCCGACGGGCAAGTACGCATCTGCAGTTCCGCACGGATTCATGATGTAGTTACAAAAGCTGCTGTGAGAGGGCGACGAAAGGACCAGCTTGGAGCAAGAAATGTTCTGGCGTTTACATTCATTGCACACTCAGCAAGGTAAGACCGGTGGGAGTAATAATTAAAAAAAAATTTAATTAAGACACTTTATCCATCATTCCCTTAAAAAAAAAAAAAAAAAAAATCAGATATAAACTAGTAAACTTCTGAATAGAATAAAAATCCTAAGTGATTCTGTTTGCATACTTTGAAATAAGCGTGCACTTGTAGAAATAATACTGCACATTGCGTTCATAAGCAAATGAGTTGTGTTGTCGGCAGAACCGCGAGATGATCACGTGATAAAAAAATGCTAACAAACACTGCCTGGCAGTCTGCTGGGAAATAGCCAATCAAATACTCCCATGTCTTCCTACACATGCATGACCCTGCTGTGCATGAATCAGTAATCAGAGCGAAGCTTGTGCATGCTGAGTGTGGGTGTGGCTTTGGAAGGTCCTCCGAGGGCAGGGAAGGGTTTATTCGGAGCCCTGAAGACATGCTACTGCTGAATTTTGCTTGATTTATAGCTCACCAACCTCAGCTTTAAAGTTCTGCCCTATACATCAAACTATAAACATGTTATTTAACCTGAACCTTGCATCTGAATTTATTTATCTTTTATAAACACGCATTAAAAATGTCAAATGAGAAAATTAGCATATTAGCGCAATAAGCGCTTTGTGCATTTAGGCTGCATCACAAGGGGGGGGAAAAAAAAAAAAAAATGAAAAAATAAATAAATAAATAAACAAATAAATACAAAAAATACAAATAAAAAAAAACTTAACCAATGAATGAAAAATACCTATAATTTTTGAGCGACTGTACTGGATTTAGTGGCGACACGCCCTAAATATGACCTCTCTGATGTACCAGTGACCCGCTCATCTGTTCAGCACACAGTGTAAATCCTTATCCTTAAAGTTTTATCCATCCGAATCCCCAGGCTTTAGATCCAAAGCCATGCAGAGATCTGTGCTTTGCTCTCACTGCACTAGCTGACGTCAGCCTGGATATAAACCGTGATGGTGCGGTAGGATAAAGTCGTTCTGCAGACAACAGGAAGCAATATCCTTTCAAGTTTCCTCCTTGTTAGTCAGGTTACGCGAGCGATACGATATCTTCAAAGCGAAATGGATGCGGAAAAGCTTCCGGCCACCGAGCTCAGGAAGCAGAGAGCTACCCAGGGACCATTACCGCTCACTCACAGGAAGGCGGCCAGAGTGGAGGCAGCTAAAGTGACATCTGCTAGCACAATCAAATAAAGACGCCGTTTTACAAAATGCGTTTAGCATGCATGCTTGAGGAGAACTCAAGTGCTGTTTATCTCCATGTCGAAATGCCTGCTTCTAAAATCTAAAACAGACAGACATGTGGACATTTTCTCAAACACGTTCATACTTTGAGGTCTCGATGTCCACATGGTCATTTTATGAGGCTATTATTATTATTATTCTGCAAAACTATGATTTATTCATTTAAAAAAATGCTAACTGTAAAAACTTTAGGCATTCCGGGTCCTTTATTACACTGAGCCATTAGCCTTGCAGACTTGGTGTGCTTTCATACCATCATAGAATCATGAGGGGGGGTGGGGTGGGGCTAACTGGTGCGTTTGGATTGTTAATATACATCACAACAGCATCTTTAATTACAGCAATGAGTTCAGGTTTAAATCACAGGTCTATATGATGCTAATATTCTAATATTAATGCCATTGTTTCTATAGCAACAAATCCTTTACAAAATAATATTATTATTACTATGATTATCATTATTCATTCCCCAAACTGCTTAATCCTACTAGGGTCACAGTTCTCGGACAACTCTGGGCGAGGGTGGATAAAACCTGAACAGCTCGCCAGTCCATCGCGGGGCAAACACGCACAACCGTTTACAGTCACACTAACATCCAGGGGCAATATGGAACAGACAATTAGCCTAATGTGCCTGTCTTTGGCCTGCGGGAGGCAACCAGAGAACCCAGAGGAAACCCACACCATATACATACATATACACACTCACACACACACTTATTATATACACACCGATATGTCTATAGTATGTGAACGTGACTAAATTAGTGAAAATACTCTCTCGTTTTAAGGATTTAAGCCATGGCTGGCGTTTGACCTTCACTCAAGGTCAAGGACAACTGTCTCATTTGAAAGTCCATATATGGTTTCCTATTACACCAGCTGTTCCATAGTAACAGCATTTCTATTGGCAATTGTTTCAAAGTTATGTGATCAGTCTCTAAAAACTGTGTGACCTTGTTCTGACCTTCACCTTTGATCTTGACTTTCCAAAGTCAAACCATCTCTGGGAATCAGGTAGGGTAGTGTCCCCACCAAGCTTGGGGAAAATCCATGCATGGGCGTGGTCAGGATTTTGGTCACGGCCACAATGACAAACGGCAATGGGTAGAATACCTGCTGCAGAGCGGCTTGTTTGAATTAATTCCATTTATAATCACTGGACAAAATTCTGTGGCGTTTTTAGGATGAAATGTATCGCATTCCGTACAGTTATTTTTGCTTGTTGATCCGATACACACAGCATTTCTGCGGCGCTACAACTTGGTCCTTTGGCTCAACGCCACCACACGGAGAGAAAGAGCACACCAAGGTATCATTCAAACACACTCAACACTGCAGATCTGAACACACCCCTAAACGCTCACATTAAAGCTTCAATTCGTTGCAGTAGTAGTTTCAGTGTCGCAACGCAGCCCTGACGACTCCTTACCTTAGTCTTAACGTGCTCTTTTTGGATCTGGATGCGATTGAGCAGGGGCTTTGGAGAAAGTCCGGTGGGAACCTCTGGAGAGCTGCAGGCATACGGATGAAAGAAAGCAGGAGTGAGAAGATGATTACTGTCATACTACCATTCTGAAGTTTTCATGTGTCTCACTTTTACCATAGGCATGCTTTAAGGGAAATTAAACTTTTCACCTGTGTGTTTGTTTAGAACCTTGTTATAGCAATTATTTTATGAATACATACCCAAATTAGGAAAAAAAAAAAAAAAAAAAAAAAACTACTGTATAATGTAATGTAAAAGCGCTGTTTTATGTTATTCTAAGAAAGTTAAACATAAACATGAAAGCAGCATTGTAAAGAAATGCAAAGAAGTACTATTAATTATACATGCAATTTAATCAAATAGTGTCACATTCACATTACTAATGTACTGCCAGAGAAG
>JAQMYF010000024.1:3093619-3107696 GCA_030014195.1 Neosilurus mollespiculum
ATCCGTCTGTACTGTGATGTAAGCGTCAGTGCTGTACCGTATCCGTCTGTACTGTGATGTGTCATTGCTGTATCGTATCCATATGTACTGTATTGTAGCTGGTCCACCAGTTCAGGACATTACAGCACTGACGCTTACAATACAGTACAGACGGATACGATACAGCACTGACCCCATGTTGCTGTTACCTGCTTGTTGACCTCAGCAGCAGCCAGCTGAAGGACCATCAGCATGTTATCTGTTCCATGTATTGTAACTCTCTCCGAGTCCAAAACCCGATGACACTCTCTCCTAAACACCCTGATCAGTGCTTTCATGTTGAACTCGTCCATCCCCACTTCCCTGCCTTTAAACTGGAACAACAGGAAGATGATCAACAACTGATTAGCGGATAGATCACCGGTTTGGATTACAAAAACTTATATAAGAATAAGAATGTGGGAAACACACTTACCAGAAGGATTATTATTTAAAAAATGTAGATGGAGCGCTCTCACGCTGTAACGTCCAACCTTAACCCCGACTGAAAATTTAAATCCACATGAAAACACAACTCAGCCAATCATGTTTTTACACGTCACTCTGGCCACGCCTCCTCGAGCAAGAGCACTTCCTGCTTGTGATTAAATAATAAACAGTAAAAAAAGTGATTGTAACTGCAGTGAATGTTTAAATTAGTCTCGTAAATATATTTATAAATAAAAAAAGTTATTCAGAATATTTATATTTTAAATATGCAAATGAGGTAAGCAGTTAAATATGCATTTTTATTACAAAAATTGTGATTTTTTTCCCCATACTCGACATAACACACTATATATCTCACAAATAAGTTTCTAATGTTGCTTAAAACATATATATATTTATTTTTTTTTACTTTGTTTATTTTAAGTTAATTTAATTTAAGTTAAATTAACTTAAAATAAACAAAGAAAAAAAAATCAATATATATATATTTTAAGCAACATTAGAAACTTATTTAACTTAGATATATTCTGCTTTAGAAACATTTATTTGGTATAAAATTAAAAAAAATTCAACGAAAGATGTGGGCTGCACTTTTCACCTAACCAGGAAGTAAAAGGTGCTAACCCGGAAGTAGACATTATATTTATTTGAACGCGTTTGAAAGGCGGTTTTTGACAGGCGTGACACTGGAGCCCGTTGAGGATTTCTGAAAACCTGCTCTCGGATACATCGCACAGGGTAATGTCAGATTAAACCTGCTACTAAAAAGAGTGCCACTAAAAAGAAGGTAACTTGTTTAATACGCTGTTAGCTTTAGCCGTGGATGCTAACACCGTGTCGAGCGCACGCGCCTGTTTGCTCGTGCGTGCTCGGTTATTTTACAGTGTTTTTGGGTTTTGTTTTGCTTCAGAAGTGTTAATGATACATTATATATCTAAATGAATTGTGTGTATGTTGTGTTTAGGGCTCTCGGCTTGTTTATGGTCCTCCATCTTTTTTAGTGCAGCTGCAAAACAGAGTCATGCGCTGCTCAGGCATATACGTCATGGTTTCTATAGCAACAACTCATGCACTGGGATTTGTAGTTTATAGTTTGCTTTCTGTAAGGAGCCGTTTATTCAACATGTAATGAATCCCCAGTCTCAGTTTTAGTACTTAACAGCAATCACAGATCAAATCTGTGTTTATTATTCTTTTTTTATTATTAAAAATGGAATTTTTAATTATTTTTTATGACACTGTGCAAAAGAGAAAACTGCTACATCTCAGAAGTTTACACTTTTAGGTTACTCTATAGTAAAAAGACAAGTTAAGTGGAAAAGGGAGCGATTGACTGTTTACACTTCCTGTACCGCGACTAGAACAGGAACTAAGTTTTTTTTGTGGCTGATTTACAACCTTAAAGGTGCATTAGCTGAATTTTTAGCACCGCTCCCAAGTGATGCACCGGAGTCCTGGTGGATGGCTTGTATAGGTGTCCCGTGTCCTGTCTGGCATCCGTGCATGCCCATCACAAGAAATCCATTATGGCTGTCATGTCCTACATGCTGAGTGGCTGTTATGTATCGCCGACTTGAATGACGACAGGCTGCGATAATAAATATAAAATCTGTGTATCATGATGATGTGGTGTTCTGCTTGGAGATGAACTGATTTATTGCTTTGTGTTGCAGGTGGAGTTGAAGTGCAGTTTTAAAAAACAGTAGCGGCCGTACTGAAAGAAGCCTTCATGATGCAGGAGGAGGCAGGCCGCGCAGCCACATACACACTGCCCTGCGATGACCGTGTCCACGTGGTGGAGTTCAGTCCGTACGACTGCGGCGCCGCCTCCTCGCTCCTCGCCTTCGCTGAAAACCAGCATGTGGTGGTGGGAACGTGCCGCTTCAAGGTGGGAGCTGTATGATAACCAGTTCAGATATTCAGTACGCACAATATTAGAGTCTAATAAAATAGATCCATGTACAAACTGATATGCATGTCCGGCACATGTCCAGCTCCAGAAGTATTGGCTCCCCTATGTATGTAGGATTGATAGAAATAATATAAAGAGTAGCAACAGGTGAAGATTTAATTGTCAGATGTGTTTATAACCTTAAAAAAGATTTTTGGGGAATTTAATGTTTGTCATTTCATATTTATTTTCTTGTTGCAGTGTATTGATTGATTGATTGATTGATTTGTATTTTGTAAATTATTGTTTATTTTTTTTTGTTACCAGTAAGAATTACAGTATTGTGAGAATCTAAAATATTTAATAATAAATAGAAATGTGCAGTAAACCAGAACATGTCGGAAAATGTATAGAGATACGTAAATTCCAGAAGTATTGGCACCCTTAACAAGGAAGATCAGTAATGATTGTATATAATAAACAAACCACATAATATTACTATTTTTTCCCTAAATGCTTCATTTAAATTATATTATTCTCTCTTTTCTGTTTGTCTTGTGTATAAAAAATTACCTGAAGAAATGATGAAATATTAAATAAAACAAATTGTATAGTACGAGGTACACCGCTGCCTCATACATTCGGCTCCGGAATGATTTAAATCGGATGGTTAAGCATAATCTCGGTAATTATGATTTAATTAGCCAATTATTATTGTAGCTGTATCTAAAAATAAATTGGCGGCACAAAAATATAAGACCTTGAATTCCAGTCATTCTCGGGAAGAGGTCTGCTAGGTACCGTGATGTAATTTAATCTTGTATCTCGTTACCTCTGCCAGGAGCTTTATTACCTCGTGCTACATAAATTTGTCTTTGAACAAGAAAGATAAAAACCCCGACAGCTGGTCAGTGTGAGTCTTTAGGGAGGTTTTTAAACACAAACCTGAGTATAAATGAGTTATACTGTATATACAGGAGCCTAAAATGTTCTGCGTCGATGAGAAGCTGTGTATAAGATCCCGTACTGACAGGTCTAACCTTGTTTGAGCTTCAAGTGTCCAGTATTGTGTGTATTTAATATTTTTATTATATTTATTACTGTAGGATTTTAGTGTTGGGTTGTATTGATTATAGATTAAATCTTTATGCAATGTTTGATTCCGTGTGTGTGTGTGTGTGTGTGTGTGTGTGTGTGTGTGTGTGTGTGTGTGTGTGTGTGCAGGAGGAGGATATGGATGTAGATGGCGTAGAATTCAACGTCCTGTGTGTTTTTATCCACGGCGTTCGTGCCGACGCTCTTGCGTGGAGCCCTGAATCCAGACTGGATAAATTGCCTCAGATGATCAGGTAGCTACAGATTCTCTGTTCTTTTACACACTCAGTTATTCGGCATGTTACAGAGCTGCGTTACTATTGTAACCGTAGTGTCAGTGTCAGGCTACTTTCACACACTTTTATTTAAAGAGTAGCAGCATTGATCATCCTTACAGCATAATCTGTGCGTATGGAATACGTTTAAGTGATACAGACGCTTATTTTAATATAAATGACCATTTAAAAGCACAAATCTGCTCATTTTATCCCCTGGATTACTAGCAGAGGCTGAACTGCGGTTGTTAGAAGTTTTTCCCCGGAAGGGATGTCAGAATGTTGGGCCGATAGACATAAACTATCACTTTTTTATGGGCGTGGTATCTGGAAAAACTGCGCCTATTATCCGCCAGCATGAAATCGCACGACTTATACAAATATATATTGTTATATATTACTATCAGGCTTTTTTAACTCACTGACTTGTGCTTACTGAGAGGAACGCTCACATGTCAGATATGGGAGTGGGCCATTTTCAGAGAAAGGACACTTTACACTTTAGCAGTTAACACTTCCTGTGGAAAGGATTACTTATACGTGCCTGGTGATGGAAATAGATAAAAAAGCTCACAAATAATGAAATCCGTATGCTTTCTTTTAGTCATCGGTTTCAACTTAATGCATTAAAGGCAGCGTTTCTTTTAAAACATGTTCTTACCCTGACTGTGTATTTTTTATTTTTTTGAAAATGTCCCATGTAGCATATTATAAAGGCTTTACCTGTACAAAGTGAGTTTATTTACACTTTAAGTTTATTTTGGTGTGTTACACATCAGTGAGACCGGAAGGTGTGGCACGTACTAAAATTCCACCGGTGCATTCGAATGTGCTCGCTCTCGCATTTGTAACATACGAGCACATACACTACGGCACTTCTGGCATGATTCAGCTCATCGGGTGCGCTCGTCATGTAAAACCTTCCAGGACAAACCGACAGATTGTGGTGACCTCTAATCATGTTCTTCATGTAAACACATCATATTGCTGAGTGCCGACAGAGCATTGAGGAGATCATGAGCTTCTTGAGGTCCTGAGATATTTGTGCCAATCCTGATTGCAGGTTTTGCACTGCGTCGTCAGACAGAAAGCTGAGACTCTTCACCTCTGACCTGCAGAAGCTTAATGAAGTGAAGGTAAGCTGTTTCTTCACTTGTGTATGTGCAGTAAAGTTCCCTGATTAACAGTTATGTGCAGAAGGTGAGGTGAATAATGTTGAATAGTCTCCAAGATGGAGCGTTGAGAGGATATCCACCGAGCCTGAGGCGCATGGTTGTTTATGTGCGGACTTCACGAGAATATAAATATTTTGGTTTCCGGTCGCTTATTCTTCAGTTTTTAAACCCTGATCATTAATGTTGGGAGTAATTTATTAATAAGAGTCATTTCCAAATTTATCGTGTAAAAATGTATCGCGTAAATATTCTGGCTCGAGTCAGCATCTTACATTTCATCTCTCTTTTCGTTTTTCACACGTTTCTGACCCGCTTCAGCATAACACGCCAAAAACACATCCTTCAAAGCAAAATCTTTCACATGATGAAGTTCAAATATCCATAAACACAATCTGTTCATGCTAAAATACTGGTTTAAGAAAGGGTTCCGTGTCCACGGTGTTGTAAAACAGTAGAAATCTCCACTTATTTTACTGATTTTAATCCTCTTTTGTGGTTGCTCAGGGTATTTCCTTATAATCCAAATTCACTACCAGAATCCTCTCCCTACTTATAGAACCCCAGAAGGATTCCCCCAATCATATAACACTGAACCAGTGAAAAGAATCAAAACACACACAACTCGGTGTATATAGAACTCATCTGTAGCTAGGAAGACGCTGGTACGATGGTTCCGATTGGTGGAGAGACGGATTCATGTAGTGTTTGGATGTTTGGGAGGTTCAGGTGTGAATGTTCAGAACCTGGTTCTGTAACTGTAATTACTATTTTCTGTAAAGTAGCATTTCCTGGTTAGAGACATACAGAGTGATGTAACTCGGTCCATTTTCATCTCTAATCATGTTTTATACCTCATTTTAAATCAGATTCAATCCTCTTTTCAATCCTCGCAATATCTCCGTATCTCACATTTCATACTTAATCCGTATTATGCTGGAGCGGGTCACAAATAATTTTAGTTATTAATATTTATCTTTATTTTTTATTTTTTTTTGCACATTTTCATTTTTCGCATGTCTACACCGCCGCTCTGAGTGTTCACTTTCCTGCATTTTGTGTTTTGCTGTGCTTTTTTTATGCTCAAAGGGAGCATTCGTATTGCTTTCTGCAGAGACAACACAGTCTGCTCCTCGTTCTCTGTGTTAAAGTATTAAATATTATCTTTTTCATTCTTCCACTGGATATTGATTATTATGGATCGTGAAGCTGCAAGGACTCAATTGTTTTATGCAGAAAAGTGCAGTAAGATATAATCGGCATCATTTCGCTTTTAAAAAAGTCGGCAAGTTTCTAAAACACCACTGACAGCGAAGCGATGGCGGCGATGAAGAAGGAGCGGGGAGAGTAAGTATTTAACCTATCCAGATTTCGCACTACAGAGGAGTGATCACACGCGTTCACTGGCCTATCGTGTGGCGCCAATTAAAGGCATGCAGATGATTCCGATTTTCGATTCCGTCTTCGGTGAAATGTATTAAGGAAGCATTTTTCTAGAACGCGTGGGCACACAGAGCATCCTCCGACCTTGCGTGAGATGTTTTGAAAACCTTCCCTGTGTTTGTTTCTCCGCAACACTAAGGGCTCGGTGTCGGATACTTCAGCACACCTTACAGAGGGCTTGTGGAGTCCGTGGCTCAACAGGTCCGAGCTGTTTTGGCAGCACGAGGGGGATGTACACATCGCTAGACGGATGGTTTTAATGTTATGACTGATTGGTGTGTATTGTGGTGTATTGCAAAATCGGTCTAGGATCGTAATTCCAAGCCAGATTGTGGTTCTGATTTTAACCGTGAGTCCTCTAGTCCTGATTTTAATCTCCAGGAGTTCTGGGTTAGCGTTAAAAACAAGCACACGGCTGTACAATAAGGGTTTAAAATAAAAAATAAAAAAAAGCTATGAATGCCATGTGTGCAGTAGTGGGCTGAAAAAAATGTTAAAAATACAGAAGGGCTTGATTCCCTCGCACCGCTGTTGAATATACAACATAAACAACTTTTACTTCAGATAAAATCTCAGCGCGCAGTCGTGGACTGTGTTTATTCCTCCGGAATAATTTTCGTATGATTGTTGCGTTTGCCCCCGGGCCGTTTGGTGGCCCATCACAGAAACTAGTGGAATGTTGTTTTTCTGTGGTGCACATTATGGAGAATCGGGTAACGTGCAGTATTGTCTATTAGAGACATTTGTGGAATTTAGCATAAAGTCCAAATGCGGAGTGATCACGTGTTTTAAAATATTGGATCTCGTTCGCATGGAGCTTTATTCGATTACAGGGAGGGGGAATGGGATGTTCTGTGTGGAAGGCATTTCTGAAAAAGAACAGGCTGTGACTCCACATCGTGTAAACTGTAAACACTACGGGTTTGTTTACTGAGATGATTTTTTCGAAATGTGTGTTAATTTAGTGTGCCGGGTGGGCAGCCATGTTAAAAAAACAAAAAAAAACAAAATCTGGATCTTCAGTTGAGCAAATAATTCAATAGAGGAGGCATCGCGGGTCTATTAGAATGAATTTTATTATTATTATTATTATTATTATTATTATTTGTAAAGCACACCGGGTTTTCTAATCGAGTGCTCAAAGCTAAGCTTACAATCTGGACAGAATGTAGGCTGTGTGTGTCACCTTCACCACCCCGTGCTTTAAACTCACATGGTACAGTCCAGCAACACTAGAAGCATATTCGGTTATATATCGTGATTCTTTTGTGTGGCGATTCATGAATCGGCTCCAAAATCCAGGTTTGTTTAGCTTCCGCCCACTAAGGGGCTCAAGGGCTGTAGGAATGGGTTCCGTCCGTCTGTCCGTCGCACCTTAGTTTCTGGGTATTTACTTGCCGCGAGCTGAAGCTGGGGCTTTCAAACTTGGTATGCTGCATTACTACTATGAGTGCTAGGATGAGTTTGTGTGTGAGTGACCTTGACCTGACCTGGTCACAGAGGCAAAACTGTATATTAGGTTTCCAGACATTTACTTGCCGCGTGCTGAAGCTGGGGCTTTCAGACTTGCTGTGCCCGTTCTGTACTGGCATATTATGAAAAGTTTTTTTAGTAATGGAATTATTATTGAAACGCAGTAACAGCGTAATAGTAGAAACGCAGTAACAGCGTGAGGCCTCGCGGCTTGTCACGCGGGATGCATAATAAAAAGTTTTGTGGAAGCGACGAAGCAAAAAGAGAGAAATGATAAAAAGGATAGATTTCGCTCATGAATATTAATGAGATGGCGCGTCTGCAGCAGTGCTAGCTCGCTGCTAGCTCAAAGTATCAGGCTACTAAACAGAAGCTGACGAGTTTTAATCCCGGAAATACCATTCTGCCCTTGAACGAGACTCTTCATCTGGCCAGCTGTGTCCTGTCTCCATTCTTAAGTTAAACAGCTGCATCAGCCAGAATTAAACATTGATGAGTGGGCGGAGTCTGTGAAAACAGGAGAAGACCTTTTACATCCTCTCAGACTTTGTGTAGCTTTAAAAGCCTTAAAATAATAACAGTGGCTGTATATAGAGCGGATAGAGTTGCTGATAGACTCGTCAGACCTTGCTTATGTTTTTTACATCAGATTTTTGCCATGCACGCTGAAGCCATGCCTATGGCGGACGCGGTGTCGACGCCGTACCTACGGCTGACTTCACTGTCTCGCCAGGGACTGTGTGTGAGGTCAAATTTCTAGGGATGTTGTGACTGTCCATGTGTGTGATTTTCTTGTTTCCTGTGTTGCCTAGGTGATAGAGGGACACACCAGCTACATCAATCACGTCGTCTTCGAGCCCACAGAAGGAAAGCAAATAGCATCGGTCAGCGACGATCACACTTGCAGGTCAGTCGAACCCCTGTGTGTGTGTGTGTGTGTGTGTGTGTGTGTGTGGGCGCACGCACTTTATTGTGTTCTGTTCTCTGTTAATGGTCCAGAAACTCCTGACCACGTTTTCCAGCGCGAAACCTGACCCTAAGCACAACACGGCCGCTGTGCGTAAGTGCGAACCCCCGTTTCCTTTAGTAATCGGTTAAACGTGGAAATCCAATCAACAGCCCAAAGTGTGTGTGTGTGTGTGTGTTATTTCTTTTCTTTTTTTCTCCTCGTCTCCTTGGTGATGATTAACAAGCAGCCCGAATCAAGCGCACCCCAGAGGTACAGCACAGTTTCCGCGCCAGGTCGAGGTAACTTAAACGAGCGCTTCAGGAGGTTCAGGGCTTCCCTTTTTACGTCAGAGACGAGTAACCGACACACCTGGACACCGCTGCTGTGCACTTTTCCGCCCCCTTCCTTAAGCCGCAAATCAGGAAACGAGGCAGCTGTAATAGTTTCAAGGTGGACTGGAACTGAAACACTTTCATATAGTTTTCTATACAGAGTCATTTCTAATGGGTTTCTGCATCGGGAATTCAGCTTCTGTCCCCATCCGGGTCATTATAATAAACTCGGCATCAGCATTTTCATTTCATCATTTCTTTTTTTAGCAAATAAAAGATCTTTTATTGCTAAAACACTGTAAGACTCTCTTCACCCATGAACTGAAATAGCAACAGACCAGACAGGTTGTACCGTCGTCTGATAATTTATGGAATTTTTATTTTGAAATCTTTGTAGAACATTTTTAAATTCTATTTAGAATTCTGTTTTGAAAATATTTTCCTGTTGAAAGCTGCTGATCTGTAGTTTTTTTTTTCCTGAACGTTAAAATGGTCAAATTAAATTACAGGATAAAGTTATAATGAATAAAAAATTCAAAGTGCTAGTGCTCCATGATGCGTAACCAGAATAGAATGAAATTTGACAAAATTATACTACGTGTCAACGCCAGCAATTCTGCAGGATCGGCTTTTCACTCTTCCACCCGGACGTAGAATCATGATGTCACAGTCAGGAAATTTGAAAACCCTATTCAGCTGTTATTACCGACCGGAATCACGTGACACATCACAGCCTTGTACTAGATGACCTGAAACAACAACAACAAGGGGTGTGTCATGCCACCCCTAACCCCCAAAAACACACACACAAACACACGCATCCTGCTTGCGAGCTACTTTGCTTAGCATAGCCACGTTTTACCGCATCAAACGGAAAAAAATGGAAAACCGCATGGCATGAATCGTTTGTCATAACTCTGATTGTACGTGGCCTATCAACACCTTTTAAACTGGAATATAGTTTGAAGTCTGCACTTCTGACACGCGTTGAAACTGAGACTTCGTTTTCCTGTTACATCATACATCGGTCATGTGATTTGGACACGCCAGCAAGTCCAGCGACTCCTGGAGGTTACAGTATTTTTGACTGGCTTGTTGAAACGCGTGTCATACATTGTGACCAATCACAGATGGCGAAAGTTTAAAAATACAGTCGTGTACAATGAAGATTCTACTCCACCACTTTTGTCTAAAAGGGCTCCTAATAAAAAGAAGTAAAAAATTCTCTATAATTTTTTTTTTTGTGTGAAAATGTATTGAACAAGGCTACTGTAGGCAACCAGAACAGAAAAAAAATATTCTGACAGGAATATTGAGGTAAAAGTATGGCTAATAAACAAAAACACTGAAAATACCAATTTTCGGGTGTGTGTGTGTGTGTGTGTGTGTGTGTGTGTGTGTGTGTGTGTGTGTGTGTGTGTGTGTGTGTGTGTGTGTGTGATGTTATTAGTATAGTAATATATTTTTTATACTGCTGCGCTCTTAACGCTTCACGTTATCAGAGTAGAAAAGCATATGAATGTTGATACAGTGAAATATTCTCCAAATACGCTTTAAGTAAACATTTAAGGAAGGAGTCTCCAATACTAGTCAGAAGTGAAGCTGTAAATTTTCCGACATCTCGAGGATAAAATGGTTTCTGTGTAACCTGAGTGGATTTTTCTTTCCTTGTCTTGTGTTTTGTAAATCTGAAAGGAAAGAACCGTGAGATTAAAGGAACCGACTCGGTTTCCCGGACATGTTCCATAACATTACATGCAAGTGTAAGCGTTGTAATCTTTGGCTGTGATTATGGGGAGAAAACTGTCAACTTATTTTAAACCATTTCATATTTCTCTATAATTAAAAGAATTCCTTGGAAAAGCTTCGTCATTGTACTTTAATCCCATAATTCAGCATTATTAAAGATATACATATTTGCTCTTAATCATATTTTATTTTTCCATTTTTACTGGATAACAGTAAGATTTTAATGTGTTTTTTTTTTTTTCTTCTCATATGCTGATAGGATGCAGGCACGAATCAAAACACGGAGCTTTTCTAAGCCTGAAATCTTTAATAATACGTTACAGAAGAATAAACGGAACTTTATTGCTTTTATACTCGAGATCGTTTTCGTTCGGTTTCTGTGATTTTTGCTTGATTTGGAAGCTTTGTGTTGCTTTAATGGAAGATGGATGCACTTGCTGCACTGATGTTTTTTTTTCCATGCTGCTGTGTGTGTGAGATTCATGCAGAGTGGCAGCCAGTTCTACTGTACGTGCATGTGTGTGTCTGTGCGCGTGTGGGTTCCTCTCCCGGTTTTTGTTATTCCTCTCTTCAGGATGCCTGTCTCCTCCACTTCACGTCCACTCCGGCATGTATCTAGACACAGCGCTCTTTCTCACTGTAGCGCTACGCTAATGTTTTGCTACACCCGTCACCCCGGTGTGTGTTCTCAGAGCACCGCTCTCCTCCTCCTCTTCGCAGCCGCACTGTCAGTGTTGGTGCAGGTTCAAATGCGAGGTCGGGATGAAAGAGCGAGAATATCAGTCTTTATCACAGTCAGGGAGCGAAGTGTTCCACAGCGAGCAGATCAGAATTAATCACGACGGATTCGAACCGGACGAGCTGCCGGCTCGAGAAAGTCTCTGATCTCTGATGGCTTCTCTCGGATGAGCTCGCTGAATGATTTATCCCTCGTGCACCCTTTGATAGCTTTGGTATTCAGCGTGCGATCAAGGGCACAACGCTGTTAGTGCTGACTCTGATGTACGCGTCAGCAGTTTTCGGAACACTTCGAGGGCATTGAAAAGACGCAAACTTTAAACCGACATGTGGGGAAAGAAACATCCATATCCACGGCCCCGGCCTCCACGTCCCCTCTCCGGCCAGAGAAAACATCTCCATCTGCAGAAAGATTTCACTTGTCACGTCGTGGAAATTTATCAGAGGATGAAAAAGTGCGACAGATGTCTTTTTACTTCCTCCCACACACCCACAGTGCGCCTTTCATTCACATGGTCTCATCTGACATCATCAAAGACGCGGTCGTGCATTTGTGTCTAGACTAGAAGTGACATGGGAGCAATATGACTGAAAAAAGAGGGGTGTGTCCGCAACGGCAGGGTCGATTCGAAGGCGTATGCAACGAGACACCAGTTTTCCGATCCAAGAAAATGACACAATCGCTCTCCGTCAATGGGGAACCAATCATATGTTCATTAGCTAACTTGCCGGCCAAGTCACAGCTCCAGTGATCTTACCTGGAAGCCCAATTAGCCAGGATAAAAGCAGTGACGTATGGCGAGCTTTATGTGCATTAAGACAGACCCTTTTCTGGAATACAGTGAGGTAATGATCTTCCTGAGAGCCTGATTTTATGGAGCTGATGTCTCTCTGTTCCTGACAACGTCACCACTGATATGATAGCAACTTCTCTAAAAAGAAAAAAGTCCGAACTGTGGACAGCTATGTTCTCACATCACAAAAAAAACAAAACATTCACATCTTTACTTTAGCAAGGAACTAGCATTTGGACTCTGGAAGTTTCTGTGCTGTGTTTAGTGAGCGGAATGGAATATTACTGTCAGGAATGTTGCGGATTGGGAATTTTGCTTATTGGGATTTTCCAGTTTTATAAAGGGAGCTTCATACTCATGCAAATGTCATAAAAAGCCATGAGATTTTTTTTCCCCCCGTACTCACATACCTACACAAGCAACTGAATATATCCGTTGGCGCTGAGTGCACTTGCACTTTGCACCTTATTCTCTTACTTTGCACTTGCATGTGGAACATGCCAACATTAGATGCCGAGGAGCTGCAGGATTTATTAATACGCAACATGTAACTTTACTGTATATTCACTGCTGTTAACACACTTTCTCTCTCGCTCTCTCTTTTCTTGAAATACAATGCTAGCATTGATCTTTCTCTCACTTCAACACACACTCACGAAACACACACACAGTGACAAGCTGTTGTATCTCTTAAAGGAGCTGCACTACTTTTATAGCACCAGCCTCGGACCGCTATCGATACTGAATTTGAACAAGCCTGTACTTGAGAAAAGGCTCCCGAGTGACGCGTCGATAAGGTGTGCGACTATCAACCCCGAGATCGCAGGTTCAAATCCGGATTGATGCCACAGCCATCCATGACCGGGAGTCCATGGGAGCTAATTAGCCGAGCCCTGTCACTCACAGCGATCATCCAATCATAGGCGTCTGTGACCTCATTTCTACGATGGGGCGGTTAGTGCTTTCCCTCCAAGTGTTTTAGACCACCTTCAAAATACGCATGCGCAGCAGTACAAAAAAGGGCGGGTGGCGGGCAACGCAGGTCATGGAGGGGGCATGTGCATGTTTACGCCCCTCCCTGGTTGGTGGTGGTCGTGTGATAGGGAAGGCAATACTTGATGGGTGGGATTTGGATACGACTAAATTAGGGAGAAAAATGGGGGAAATCCCCCCCCCACCCAAAAAAAAAAAAAAAACTGTACTTGAGAAGAATACCCAGAGTTCCTGAGTGAAAAGCTGATTGGAGTTGAGTGGAAGTTCTCCTTGGCTTTTCCTGACTGGAGATTGGGAATTACAAGAACGTGAATCTCAAGGTTCGACATGTTGATGAAAAGAAATATGGGATGTACAGGAGTCTTTCTGGACCAACCGGTGAGAGGAATAATCCACTGGGATTTCTAGCTGTCATCAGAGGCTTTTTGAGACCACTCGTCTTGGTTTTACTCAAGTTCTTTCTCGTCTTTCTGCTTCCAGTCTGGCAGTTTGGGCAGGATAACTCCAGAAATAAGTCACATAACTTTCACAGTGTCTGAATATTCTGAGAATTCAAACTCATGTTTATTGGTATTCATCAACTTACAGGGCATGAACCTACCTTACCTTACAGGGCGTGAACCTACCCTACCTTACAGGGCGTGAACCTACCCTACCTTACAGGGCGTGAACCTACCCTACCTTACAGGGCGTGAACCTACCCTA
>JAQMYF010000024.1:3109513-3125461 GCA_030014195.1 Neosilurus mollespiculum
ACCTTCCCGGGCGTGAACCTACCTTACCTTACAGGGCGTGAACCTACCTTACCTTACAGGGCGTGAACTGTAGTAAAGCAAAATGTCGTTTTCGTGTGAGCTTCAGGTGCTGTAGACAATAACAGTAACGTTAACGTAACTGACCGTAATGATGAACTATTAAACTGAACACTTATTATAAGGCTAAGACGGGTGGCGTTTGATTCCAGGCCTGTGCAATGCATTCCTCGCTTCAGGTAGGGAAGCACACGTTCATGACTTCTCAGTGGTGATTACACTGTCAGAGTTTTGTTGAAGCTGTGAAAAAGTGCATGTAAACTTGTTCAACTGCAAAAAAACAACAACAAAAAATACCTGTGTGACCACGTGAAAGCCCGCGGCCGATGGTATATCTTAATCCTGTTACTGAAACTAATACAAATCCATGGACACACGAGGAGCATAAAGAGAGTGCACAGTGTTGAAGGAGCACATCTGGATGAAACACAATGCAAACAGGAGCACAAAGTGAGCGCACACCGCTAATGCACTACGCAATCTTGGTATTGGAATCACACAGTGCAAACATAACTATTAATATTAATTAAAGTGTTATAAGTACTTTAATAATCAACACATATAGTTCATTTTAAATAGGTGTCTGGAGGCTGCAAAGATACATCTGGTAACCAAGTTTCAGAACGATTGGTTGATTATTAGAGGCTGTAGTGCTACCACAATGAACAGACAGATAGACAGACGGTGGGGTAACAACACTTTCAACAAATCGAATAAAGAATTTTGTAGAAATCGATCCTAGCCACCATCTTCAGCTTGTTGCTGAACATGCGCCATGTCTTTGTGTGTCTGGGTCGATCTTCAAATTCTTTGCTAAGTCAGTTTGTCTAGTTTTCCGTTTAAAAGGAACGCAGGACAGAATGGATTTTGAAGCTCAGAAAAAGGATGAAGAAAACTTTTTAACTAATTTCCTCGTATTATTGTTACACACTTATTTTTCACTATTGTTTCTTGTGGGCGGGGCAGTAAGATAATGTTAATATCGTGATCAACAGCGTGACGATTCGTGTCTGTATCTGGATATCTTTTATACACTGGCCAGCCAACAAATAAGCCACACACACGAATACGTTGTTTATCCTCGCTTACAGCATGTAATCGTCTTGCCATTGTTTCAACAAACTTAAGCAACATGACATTTATTTCCATCCAGTGTCGGGTTTATTTCTCACCGACGTCTTGAATCGATGAGGGAAAAACTGAACCCCTCCATAAAGTCTTCTCCAGCACATCCCGAAAACTCTCAATAGGGTTAAGGTCAGGACTCTGGGGGGCCGATACATATGTGAAAATGATTCCTCGTGCTCCCTGAACCACTCGCTCATTATTCGAGTCCATGTATTATATCCGTGCCATCAGGGAAGAAAAAGTCCATTGATGTGATAACCTGCTCATTCAGTTCATTCAGATTATCAGCCGACTTCATTTTATTACCACATTAATGTTGCTGAGCCTCGACCGGACCAACTAGAGCAACAATGCCATGCAGATTACACGCTGTGATCAAGGATAAATGCTCTCCATGAAAATATTACACTGCCTTTTTTTTTTTTTTTTGTCATTCTTTTTATTTCGCCCAGCCCCCATATAAAAGATTTTTTGGATTTTTAAAAGAAGTTTTGGGGTTTTTTTTTTTTGTTTCGTTGACTGCGTGGTAGCAGACCTGTGTGACATTATACATACAGCGTACATTATAAAAATGTACAGGAGGTAATCTCCCAGCTATAGCTGCTAATGATGTTTTTGTTTGTTTGTTTATTTTGTCCTTGGGTGTTCAGACTTTTGCCCTGTATACTGTAGTTGTCGTGTAAAAATGTGCTGACGTTCTTCTGGTGATTAGAGTGACCTAGAAGTGTGTGTGAGGGTTGGTGGGGTGTGGTTACAGCAATGTTCTTCGTTTTGAAGCTCAGCTCAGGTTGAATTCTGGATGCCACCTACTGGCGAGTGATGGAAGTGCAGGTCACTCCAGGGAATTGCTGAGTTGACCGAGTTCATTATTAAAGAGGAAGGCTCACCTGACCGCCCGCTCCTGATGGGAGAACTAGTGCTGCCCGATTCTGCTTATTTATTTATTTGCTGGCCGTCTGTTCTGCCTCAGCTTTGTTTATTTCCTTGTTTAAGGAGTCTCTGTTTTCCGAATATGAAGTTTGGAACAGGATTCCCTCTTCACACGTATTTGTAATATCATCACTGGGGGTGGGGGGGGGGGGGGAGGTGTGTATGAGCCAACTGTAGGCTGAAATATCAGTACCGCGTAATAAAAGAGATTTATTTTCTTTTTTCTCTCATAAAGAGATGTGATTATCGTTTGTGGGAATCTTTGTTCCATGTTCCAGATTAAAAATGAATAATTTAATTTGAGATTTTAGTGTGGGTGTCAGAGAATTGCTGAGCATGAACCTCCCGATGCTGGTGTTGCTCCATCAGCGCACGTCTCTGTCTCATCCATGAGCTGAGATTAAATAATGATCTTTTTGGTGTTTGAGAGAACTGGGTCAGTTCTGTTTTTTTTTTTTTTTTTTCTTTCTTTCTTTCTTTCACTTTCCCACACCATCGTTTCGAGTGCACCGTCGGTTCACTGGTGGTCGTGGTCGGTGGTTTCTGGTGTTGCGTGCGATTGATCTCTTTCGCTTGGCAGCGAGGCCGAGCGGAAGCGTTTCAGCCAATGTTTGTGTGTCGTGGTTTGAAATCTCGTTCGTGCCGGAGCGCGAAGGTCCGATCAGGTCAAGCACGCCGCTGAAAGTTGTGCGTCGTGGAAATTCGAGCTGCGTAACCTCGCCTGAGATTCCTCACCTCCGTTTCACCTTTACGGAGTGTACCCTCTCGTATAACTTATCTAAATACCAGGAATATTTAAACTTCTGGTACACAGGAGGTCGTCCACCAATTAGATTCAGAAGGTCAGATTTCATGCCGAACCCTTGGCGATGACCTCATCAGTCGGCCGACTAGCGTTATTCCCGTTTCACTTCCAAGAATCCCCTGGAACCACGTTATCCCCTTCAGAGAAACTGTAGCTCTGATGTGGCAGAATGTGGTTCCTAATTTTCAGGATCGACTGACTGCTTCGTCCAAGTGATTTATTCCATCCATGCACAAGCCTCCCCTCTCTCTCTTTGTGTGTGTGTGTGTGTGTGTGTGTGTGTGTGTGCGCGCTCACCGTGGCCAGGATGTCTTCGTGGCTTTGCAAGAGGCCAAATTAAAGAGCAAGAAAGTCTGTTTTCCTGGGAAGGGAAGCCGGGAAGCCGGCACTGGCAGTCCCAGTCATCTCTTGGGCACGGGTCAAGCTGCAAAAGTTCGGGGATTTATGACATGCAAGAACTCCACACTCTTGTTGGAGAACACAGTCATCTTCATAATACCCCAGCGAATGGCTTTTATTGCTCGTTCGTCACTGGGCGCTCAATGGGGCAGCAGCCAAAGAGCTGAACGTTTCCTCCATCCTGACACACACACACACACACACACACACACACACACACACACACACACTTTACTGTAAGTTATCAGTCTATCCGAATCCTTTTTTCTTTCTTTCGAAACTATTTTTTCCTCCGTTTTAAAGTGCTTGTCAGGACTGAAACGACCTTTGACCTTCACATCCGTGCTCAGCAGGTATCCGAGCTCATGGAGGATATTTTTATTACACGATACCTCATCCACTTCCTTTTGTGGGCCTAATTGCCTGGTTGATTGAGAGCATTTTTGACAGCACAGTTCCTTTTTATAAGCCTCTGCTTCATTTGATTTCTTTAGACTTCCTGTATGTTTTTGTGTGTGTGTGTGTGTGTGTGTGTGTGTGTGTGTGTGTGTGTGTGTGGATTTAGAGCACATAAGGACAAAGATTGCTTACTGTCCCAGTTCTGGTTTCTTTCATTTCCTCTCTCTGGCTCTCTTGCTGTGACCTCTCGTCCTCTTTACGCCACTTTTTGATCGAATTACATTTAGCGCGGGAATGAAATTAAAGAACGGATGCAAAAACACACAGACTTGTATTTCACTTCTCCGAACTATCCGGCATGCCGAGACTCCCCTGGATAGATTCATGCAGGAACAACTGATGCTAATATCAGCCATGAAAGTCTGTCCATTGCCCTTATCACCTCGTACACACCTCGGAGTAAATGAGTATATTTTCTATACATTTCCAAGGTTTTCTCTCAGCGACAAGCTTCCTGCTGACTTTTTGAATGTGTGTGTGTGTGTGTGTGTGTGTGTGTGTGGTTGACTAAGTGGTTCCCCTTCACCATACTGCATGCTCTCAACACCGAGCTGAGTTCACACTATAATATCTGACAGGATCTTTCACTATTACAGGGCACGTGGCGTAAGTTCGGTCTGTCAGTGTCTTGATGAAGTAAGGGATAACGTACAGCAAGAAATAAACCCTGACCGAGTGATCCAGAATCTGAAGAGTCGAGAACGAGGTGTTGAATCACTCTGAGGGGGTTTATTCTGCAGTACTCACCCTCTCGCTGTACGTTATGGTGACTAATAAATATTGATTAAAAAGGGTTTTATTGCTTCTGTTAATGTCAAACTCCAAAACACGTTCTGTTATACTTAACGGCGGTGTTTTAAAATCAAACAAACCAATGAATGCTGTCTGACCAATCAGAATCAAGTATTCAGATACGTCGTATAATAATTAAAGGGGAGATATGATGCTCTTCTCACTTTTTTGACCAATAAATGTTAGTATTGAATAACAGTATTAGATAATAGTGACGAATAATGAGAGTTAATGTTTTTGTTTTTTTTGGGGGGGGCTCTAGTAGCACTAGTAATCCCCCCCAACCCCTTTTCTGCCTCCTAGTGCACTGAGCCTGGAGCATAAAAGTAACTCAGAGGAGAGTAATCACAAAGAGTGGAAAGACCATGAATGGGAGGAGGAAGCCAAACTGAGTGCACACCTAAGTCAGTGTTTCAGCGTGCCATGCATGGGGGAAGCAGCTTCCTGAAGAACTGTGGAGTTTTTTGGATTAGAAATTGTACTTTGATGCTCCACTGGTGTCAGAAATTAAAAAACACTAAAGGTCTGAAAATAGGGATAATATCTGACTTTCAGCTGTATATATGTCATTTAAGGTGGGACAAAGGGGTAAAAAGGTAAAGTCTGTTGGGCTTACACACCCAAGCCTAGGGGCTCATCAGAGGGGGCTCATCATCCGCCTCCTGGAAGGGATTCTGGTTCATCGCAGGTTACCTTCCCAGTATTGTTTTCTGGCACGTATTTATACTGTTGGGTGGACAGAGGCACACTTGTGGTTGAGACCTTGCCCAAGCACAGTGGGGTCTAACTGGGATTTTAACCCACGACCTCTCGATCATGAGCCCAGTACCTGAACCACTACACCACCAGCCCCCTGTGTCAGTGGAGTAATGTTTTATTATATCCACACTCTTTGGATTGTGAAAACATTTTTATTATTCTATTAAAATTCTTGAATATTAAAAAATGTATACGTTCCAGCATCGAATATTTAATGGAAGAGCCAGTTAGCCTAGCATGGAGTCTCGCTGCACTTTCGGTAGCCACGCTCTTGCATTTGCAGTGGCCCCTTTACCAGTGATCAGCATCAGGCGATACCAAGGACTGGATAAACTGAATAAAGTTGTGCTTGGTGGGAAAAAAATCTAATTCTTAAAATCTTTTCTTACCATCAAATTCTTTGTTGCTTTTAATGAAATAAGTTTCGAATGAATGGATGAGCTGGCCGCTTAGCAATAGTCATTAGCCTGCACTCTGAGTTTTTTTTCCCTGTAGTTAGATTCACCAGTCAGACTTCTACATGCTTTTGCACCAGTTTGCCTCCTTAAATTGTCAGTATTATTGACTTCATCAGGAGAATTGTGTGTTCTTAGTAGCTTGGAGAGTTGATTGTAATATCAGAGCCTGTATTAGGACACTCACAGTATATATATATATATATATATAGTTAACCTTGAAACCAGAGGCTTGGATATAACGGGTGTGTCGTCCTGCAGGGTTTGGGATCTGGAAGGGAACGAAACCATATCGTTTCGCCTGTGGTCTCCTGGTGTCACCGTGTGCTGGCACACCGGCGATGTTTACAAGGTAAGCTCAAGTACTGCGAGTACCCTCGGTTCAGGCTCAGGATGTTCTCAGTAGCGAGCACACACAGTCTCAGCCTTGATATGGATCTTTCCCTGAAGATATAACTCGAATGTGAGGAAAGCTCTTGAGTGTTATATCATAGTAATGAGATCTTGATGGCGTTTATATTGTTTCTGTCACCGATGAATACACTCAGCTGTTCTGTCCTAAAGTACTCTGGACACTGAACGCCTTTCTGTTTGTTTCCTCAAAGCTGATGGTGGCTGAGAAAAAGGGCACCATACGTTTCTATGACCTCGTCTCCCAGCAGGCCATTCTGTCTCTGGACTGCGGGCAGATGCCCCTCATGTCTGCTGATTGGTGTTTGACTAACACCATTAAAGTGGGCGCTGTGGCGGGAAGCGACTGGGTGATCTGGGACATTACGCGCTCGAGGTAAGAAGTCGATTCCTTCTGCTTTTTATGTCATAAAATGTGTGTAAATTTACCTGACTGTGGTGCGTTTTCTCACAAAAGGAAATGTTGTTTTCTAAGACCCCACCTATTCTCACAGAAAGAGGTCATTTGTCTGACTTTAAAAACGAGCAAGTGCAGACGTTTTCCAGACCAAGCAAACAAACCTGCCACAGTTTCAGTCCAAACAATCCTCACGTTTTTCTCTTCTGATGCCACAAATCTTTTTCTGTCCATTTGATTGCATATATTTTGCTCCAAAAAGCTTATTGTATCAGGACCATTAAAACGTTTGTTTGGAAACCAGCATATTAAATATTACTGCCGTGAAAACACAAAGAAAAAAAATTATAATTTTTTCAGAATTTCAGGAATTTTCAAAGGTGGGGACTTTCCATGTGAATTAACGGAAATATAAGGAATTCAACAATAAGGTATACAAATTAATAGGAATATATGGGAATTAAAGGGGATATATACAAATTAATAGGAATATATGGGAATTAAAGGGTATATATATATATACCCTATATATATATATATATATATATAGGGTATATATATATATATCAGATTATATATAGATATTAATGGGAATATATGGGAATTAAAGGGGATATATAGAAATTAATAGGAATACACTAGAAATTAAATTAGTTGACATATAACAAGAAAACTTTATGTAGTTTTCAAAGGCATTTTACAGCATAATCCTGCTTAATACAACCAAATTCAATTCAGCTGAATTGCTTCCAAGTACTGTGAATTAGTAAATTAAAAAATCATATTTTGAATGAGAAATATTTGCATGAATCTCTGATTATGACAAAAGAAAATGTTTATATTTTTACATTAGTTCCAGTGGAAATTCCCATTTCTATCTTTGAAAATTTCCTATTTTGAAATCCAAGGGAAGATTTCTGGAAAGTCACCTGTAATTTTTTTTTCCCGATTGCAAACGTCCTGATTCTGAACTCTGCTAGAAGCCTTGGGCGGAGCATGTGAGAGTAACTCACGGGTTCCTAGGGGTGAAGAAATTCTATTTAAGGTCTTCGCACACCACTTCCAACACTGCGCTCGTTCACAAGCTCCAAAACTTTTTTTTTCCGGTGTTATGTTTTTGTTTCTGTATAAATGTTAAAGGCAAATTTCCCTTGTGAGGTTAATACAGTACATCAAAAAAAAAAATGCAATATTCTGTTGGTGAAGTTATATCACGATAATAAAACTGATTCGATATATTGCCCAGCTCTCTGCAGGAAAATCTGATTTCCTCTGAGCTATGAGAAAGAAATGATGAACCACAAACCCCAGGTGATAACATGTCGTCTTTTTCTAATAGTTATCCTCAGGAGAAGAGGCCTGTGCATTTGGACAAAGCACGACACTTCAGGTAAACACGGACACTTGGTCAGTAAATATCAACGATGTGTATCAGCCATGATTACAACCTCGTGTGTGTGTGTGTGTGTGTGTATATATAAATATATATGCTGCCCGTCTCAGGTGGTCGAGAGCAAATGAGAATCTTTTCGCCACCACCGGCTGTCCAGGAAAGATCAACAGTCAGTTACTGGTGCATCACCTCAGTCACTCTCAGGTGAGTGTACGGAGTGCATGTCATTGCGTGTGAAGTATCAGCATTCCGCAGCCCACACCTCACTCTGCACAATGTCGTTCCAGCCCGTGATGATCGGCTCGTCAGTTGTGGGCTCGGGTCTCAGCTGGCATCGAACCCTCCCCCTGTGCGTGATTGGAGGAGACCGAAAGCTTTCTTTCTGGATGACTGAGATGTGAGGCAACTCTTTGTTATGCATCCGAAGAAGAATACCTCTATTTTTGCAACTTGGTTCTTTTAATAAAATGTTTTTTTCATGCCCCTGTGTACTGGCTCCATGTTTTCAGTTGTCCGAAGCAGACAACAGTCCTTTTTCCTCTTTGCTTTTGTTTCTGCCCCAACTGCTGTCTTTCTGCAAAGTGTCATGTCTGCCCATTACACTGGAGAGGAGAGGAAAACAATGACCTACTTTCAGAAAGCTTTTTTTTTCACACAGACACTGTGTAGGGCAGCGTGATCTGGTTAAATATTACCATTTACACTGAAATTGGACCAATCACGATTAATCCTTTCAACAGAAACAGAGATCTCGCGTCTGTAAACTAACAATTGCGTGGTCTGCTATTTTCTGTTTCTCATTCACCAAAGAACGACCATCATCACAAACACACTTGTATACCACGGCGTATCATGATGGGTTTGGACCAAATGACCCAAAGTCCTTGTGAGTATAGTGTTACATCACCTACAGTATAGGGGGACGTCCCTAAAACTGCGATATGTAATACAGTTCTAGGCCTTTTCATCCATTCGTGCATATGTTTTTACTTTGTAATGTAAAGCTGCTCCAGGAAAACCTAAACTTCAGTCTGAAAACGTAGCCTTCATAACAGGATCAAATCAACAGATTCTTGCTAATTGGTACATCACACACCCCTGACAGGTATTTAGTACATGAATGTAAATCAGCAGTCAGTTAATGAGGCACTTGTTAGGTGAGTAGATTCTGTAAGTCAGTAAATAAGTTTCTAAGCTAAAATATCAGTTTAAACGTCAGTTTGTCCTTAATAACACCAGTAATAAGATCCTGTAATAAAATATTCAATTACATTTAGGAAGTCCTTACACTGCTTAATGAGTTAGAAGGTTGAAATGTCAGGTAAGAAGACAAGTACTTAATTCAGTAAAAAAAACAAAAACCTAATGAATCACTAAATAAAGTCAGTGTTCTGGTCAGTTAATAAGTCAGTGAGTCAGTCATTAAGTACCTATGTCACTGAGTAGAGTCGGTACTTGATGCCAGTGGGGTCAGAACTTAATGGCGGTACTGTCAGTACTTAATGCCTGCAGAGTCGGTACTTAATGCCATTTAGTAAGTCAGTTCATAAGTATGAGTCAGTTATTAAGATATTTAAGAACTTAAGTCAGTAATAAAATCATTTAAGTCAGTAAGTAAAGTCAGCACTCCAGTTGGTAAGTATTTAAGTCAGTATTTAAAGCAGTTAATAAGTAATCAGGCACTTATGCCTTACTTCATACTTATGCACGTGAGTCAGTTAATAGTTGAGTAAATCATAAAATCAGGGATTAAGTACTTATGTAAATCTGTAAGTACTCAAGTCAGTAATAAAAGTCAGTACTGGCTCCCGAGTGGCACATCGACAAGGTGCGCAACTATCAACCCGGAGATCACAAGTTGGAATCCGTGTTAGTGCCACAGCCATCCATGACCGGGAGTCCATGGGACCTAATTTGCCGAGCTCACACGGGAGGGAGGGATGGCGTACGCTCACTTCCCTGTCACTCAGAGTGATCACAAGCCAATCATAGGTGTCTGTGAGCTCATTCGTATGAGGGGGCGGATAGCGCTTTCCCTCTGAGTGAGTTAGGCCGCCTCCAAATACGCATGCGCAGCAGTTCGTAAAGAGGCGGTAGGCAGTATCGCATGTCATGGGGGCATGTGCATGTTTACACCCCTCCCTGGTTGGTGGAGGTCATGTGATAGGGAAGGCAAAACGTAACAGGTGGGAATTAATACGTCTAAAATTCTGGGAGGAGAATGAGAGGGGGGGGGGGGGGGTCAGTACTCGAACAGTTAATTATATTTCATTCATTGATTTGCTAAACCACTTAATCCTACTAAGGTTGCTGGGAGATTGGAGCATTTATCATTTGGGCAAAGGCGGGGTCCACCCTGAACAACTCGCCAGTCTATCGCAGGGCAACACACACGCAGCCATTCACACAACAGCCAGTTAGCCTACTGTGCATGTCTTTGTTCAAGTTCTGGGCTTGGCTCGGGTGTTTCTGTGTGGAGTTTGCAGGTTCTTCCCGTGATTGCGTGGGTTTCCTCCAGGCACTCTGGTTTTCTCCCACAGTCCTAAGACATGCACATTAGGATAATTGGTTGTTCCAAATAGCCTCTAGGTGTGAGTGAAAATGGTTGTGTGTGTGTGTGTGTGTGTGTGTGTGTGTGTGTTGGCGCTGCAATAGTCTGGCGAGCTGCTCAGGGTGTACCCCGCCTACAGCCAGTGTCGGCCGAGATAGGCTCCAGCCTCGCCGCGTTATGATTAGTATGATTAAGCGGTTCGGTAAATCCAGTTAGCCAATCAGATAAGATGTAGATTTATTTAGCCTTAAATTGTTTAATAATTAATTTATTTAGAGAATTTTTGAGAACTTGCCCTTTATATTAGTGAAAGATCTCTGGATGTACATTGAGTCTGTTAACACATAAAATGTGTTATTATTGTGTTATTATGTCCATCTTGCTGCACTTGTTTTATGTGTGTGTGTGTGTGTGTGTGTGTGTGTGTGTGTGTGTGCGTGCTCGTGATCGGAGTGTAACAATCAGCCATATTGTGCTGAATTCATGCAGTACATGGCTGTGAGTGTCGTAGTACAGCTGAGACTGCTGGTTACAGGAGGAGGTTTTGGGGGAACCTCGACTCTTTAGTCAGTCCTCTATGTATTTTGGAGCACTGTAGCAAAACCACCATCCACAATCATAACACGGTACCGCTCTCCAGGTTCTCCGACTTTGTTTGAACAAGTCCAATGTGGTGTGAAGTGAGCGCCGGAACATCTGCGTGTGAGAAGTCGACGTCAACCGCCGCCACATCTCCCCACACACACGCGCGTCTTTCCAAAGGACGTAATAAGAAGAAGTCCTGAAGAGTCAGGAACCAGAAGCCAGGGCTCTGACAGGAGCCATGCCGTAAATAAGGGCAACTGGGATGAGTTTAAGTAAATGGCACCCTCTGGTGCTCACTTCTGTCCTACTGTTGAGGAGACTGAGATTTATGGTAAGGATATAGATTTGAGGCTCAGCAGATATGCAAATTAGGCTTAATTTAGACTCTTGTTCTTATTGGTCAAACCGTTTAATCCTACTATGGCCGTTGGGAGGCTGGAGCCTATTTCAGCCGACACAGGGCAAAGGTCGGGTGCACCCTGAACAGCTAAGAGCTTCGTAGGGCAACACACACACCTAGGGATGATTTGGAACAGCCAATTAGCCTAACGCGCATATCCTTGGACTGTGGGAGGAAACTGAATTAAACCTATTAGAGTCGCGGCAAGGCTGGAGCCTATCACAGCCGACACTGGGCATAGGCAGGCTACACCTTGAACAGCTTGCCAGACCATCGCAGGGCAACACACATACACATCCATTCCCACTCACACTCACACCTAGGGGCAATTTGGAACAGCCAATTAGCGTAATGTGCATGTCTTTGGAGGAAACCCATGCAAGCACGGGGAAAACATGCTAACTCTACACAGAAACACCCTCAACAAGCCTGGGATCAAGGACCTGAGGCTGACGTGCTAACCACTACGCCACCGTGTCGCCGTAAATAAGACTGAAGTCGGTTAATCATTTATTAAATTAGTTATAAGTAGAATAACAGTGCGGAGCTTCCGGATATTCCTGAATTTCCAGTGAACCCCATGACCTCCGGAGCTGCTGATATCCATGGCAATGCTAAAGCACATTTAGTGGCAGCATGATAAGCACCATGGATTTGTGGGTACAGTAAACACAAGCCACATAAATTACACCAGAAGCCTCGATGCGTATCTCAACGCTATGGCAACGGCGATGTGTTTTGATCCTGGCTGGATTTGGAGTCGGGCTGCGGTACTGCAGGGGGATTTGTGCAGCGTGTAAGATGAGATATGGGCTGTGATTAATCACTCGGGTGCTTCTGAACTCACTCTTCTAAATCTTATGCTCGTTTTGCAAATCGTCCTACGTCTTTATTTACGTCCCAGAATTCCTTTAAAACAAAATTCCCCCTCCAAAACACCAAAACAATTATTTTTTGACTTTGATTTCATGAGGCCATGACTCAGTGCGCCCTCTGTGCAATTAAATAAAACTACTTTTGATATGTTTCTCTATATCTCTACTTTCTATGATTCTTTTTGCATGATTAACCCTTTACGAGCCAGAGTTCCAGGTGAAGGCCTTCTTGATATTATAATTACTGAAAGTAGAGAAAATAGTGAAACATATTAAAAGTAGTTTTATTTCAGTCCGTAGAGGGCGCACTGAGTTATGGTCTGATGAAAATGTACCAGAACTGCATTTTCACCACAAAAAGTGCCCCTTGTACAAAGGTGCCCAAGTTAAGCCACCATCATTCATGCATATTTAGAATAAATGAGCCAGGCTTGAACAGGGCGCAAGCTGTTGGAGGTCCCCGAGTGCAGGATTTAAGGCGCCACCTATAGGGGGAGCCCTGATTCAGCCTTGAAAGTACCAACTCTACCTGATACATTCATATACCATGAAATCATGGGGGCTGAATGAGGGCATGCGGCTTAATCATAGTCAAAAACCAATGATTTAGTTTTTTGGAATGTTGGGCCTTGAGACCCCTCCCCGTAAGGGTTCCAGAAATATAAAACATGATGTCTACCAGTTTTGGCAATATATCTACCCCCACCAAAAAACTGATAGGAATCCGATGTATCTAGCGCTGGGTGATTCTTAGAAAAATTCGTCTCCTAAATATGGCTGGGGCAGACGGGCAAAACACAAGCATGGGGTTCTCCATTTCTCTTCTTCTCCGTTTTCAGTTTATTATTATTTTCGGAAGATCCACTTGTGACATATTCACACAGAAATTATGTCATTCAGGTTAAAAAAATGAACGTAGTAACGTAAGTATTGTTTTCCTGAACAGATTATATGTTATTTTCCATTGATATGGAAGATCAGGCATCGGATACGATCAGTACCTTGGACTTCGGGCAGGTTCCCTGATGGTCTTCTGTCTTTGCTCTCGTGTTAATAAAGTAGGAAGAGGACACACAGAAGGGGGGCACGATGGTGTAGTGATTATCATGTCCGCTTCTAAGCAAGAAGGTCCTGGGTTCGAGTCCCGGGCTTGGCGAAGCGTTTCTGTGTGTAGCATGTTTTCCCTATGCACGCATGGGTTTCCTCCAGATACTCTGGTTTCCTCCGACAGTCCAAAGACACGCACATTAGGCTAATCGACTGTTCCAAATTGACTTTCTGAGTGTGTGTGTGTGTACTGGCCCTGTGATGATCCGGCGAGCTGTTCAGGGTGAACCCCAGCTTCGTCCAGTGTCGGCTGAGATAGGGTTAACAGGATTAAGCAGTTTGGTAATGGAGACGTAAATAATAAACATAATATGCTGTTGTGGTTTTTGGGCTTGAGACACTCCTGAAGGAGGCGTTCTGGTGCCATTGTAGCCTGAAGTTCCCCATTCACTAGTGAATATCCCATGTGTTTTTAGTTCCCGCCCCTCGGGAGATATAGGAATAGGTGCTGTCCATTCATCCATCCACCAATCCATCTGTCCGTCCGTCACACTTTAGTTTCCGGACATTTACTTGCTGCGCATTGAAGCTGGGGCTTTCAAACTTGGTATGCTGGAGTTTGTGTGAGAGTGACCTTGACCTACCGTTTAGGGTCACAGAGACAAAACTGTATATTAGGTTTGGGGACATTTATTTGCCGCACGCTGAAGATGGGGCTTTCAGACTTGCTGTGCCTGTTCTATACTGGCATATTATGAAATGGTCCTTTAGGAGCGTCGGGACCCCTGTGGTATATTTAAAAAATTTTTATCAGTTAATTTTGGATAAATATAAAGGTGTCCTGGTGAAAACACCCCAATCCATGGACTTGGTATCTCTAATTTGCCTGTTCTACATCCTGTTTTGCTTCTGTATCTGTTTACAATAACAGGACTGCGTGAACCCGTGACTGGAGGAATCTTCCGCAACTTTTCAGCGCAACAGCGATTGGTAGAAAGTGGAAAAGTCTTAGATCAAGTGTTAAGAAACAGAAAAAGGGATACAACTTCAAGAGAAATAAAAAAAATTGGTGATGTTATTAATATCATGGCGGCTGGTGCAGGGGTCATTGACACTCGTGTGCAGGAGGAACCAACTGGTTTCAGAAAGACACTGTGGATCCGATTCCATTTTATTTCTCAGAAATAACATTGTATATTCAATATAGCTGGGAAGTGAATGGACCCCTTTAATGGTACCTAGAAAGACATAATTCATTATCGAAATGTTTATGAGGTGCTTTATGGGGACCTTGGTACCATGAGGCCCTCCGGAAATTGTCGACCTTTGTGTTGTGGTAAATCCGCCACTGAAAATGGCAGTTATCAGGTTTAACTTTGATGTCACGTCACTGAAGGAGCTTTTCAAGCAGCTGTGTTTTATGGTCAGTGCTACAGGGTGGTCTTATTTGGTCTCGTGAACTGAAGCGAGCAGTAACTAGGCACAGTCCTCAGAAGAACCGATTGGAAACCATCCATGGTGGCTTGTGCTGCTGAACAAGTGCCACAAATAATCCGTCAGCAGTGAAACACCGAGACGGAAAGCTTGTCGAACAAACTGTACTTCGGTGAATTAGCAGCGGGTTTAACTTCAGACTTGTGGAACGTTGTTTTTAATAATATATGTAACTGGACTGGATATGCTTGCATGGGTTTCCTCCAGACACTCTGGTTTCCTCCCGCAGTACAGAGACACGCACAGTAACAGATTGGCTGCTCCAAATTGCCCCTGGGTGTGAGGGTGAGTGTGAATGATTGTGTGTGTGTTGCCCTCCGGTGTACTGGCGAACTGTTCAGGGTGTACCCCGCCCTCGCCCAGAGTCGGCTGAGATAGGCGCCAGCCTCCCCGGGACCCTGACAGGATCAAGTGGTTCAAAGAATGAATGAATGTGTTTCAAATGCGTATAAAGAGTTTAAAACTTATTTTCAATAATAATATCTGATTGTGGTGGAGTGAGAATGATTTTCAGTGAAGATGTGTCTCTGAATTAGTTTGAGTTTATCTCTGGGTATTACATGGAAAAATATAACACTGTGCACTATTACAGAGTGAATAGTGAAAAATAAAGATTTATTAAGTGCACGTATCGCTGTTGAACACACACAGAAGAACAGCATGCAGGAAACAGGAGCCATATTTACACTGTGTGATTAAAGATGGACACTTTCAGGCTCATCTTTGGCCCAGTCGCTCTAACGCACTGTGCAGAATCTTCAGCTCGTCTCTCATTTGGCCCAGAACATTCTGGATCTTAGCCGGTTCATCCAGGATCTCCATGGAGCAGGTGTACGGGTCGTATCTGATGGAGAATGGCTTCTGGATGGTGGAGGAGTACTGCCTGGAGACCAGAAACATCAGTGGTTATACACTGTCCCGCCAAAAGAAATTAGCATCTGCATGGCATTGTTGCTCCAGTTGGTCCGGTCGAGGCTCAGCAACATTAATGTGGCAATAAAATGAAGTCAG
>JAQMYF010000024.1:3144291-3154291 GCA_030014195.1 Neosilurus mollespiculum
CAACAATAATTACAATAATAATAATAATAACAATAATAATAACAACAATAATTACAATAATAATAATAATACCAATAATAATAACAATAATAATAAAAATAATAATAACAACAATAATAACAATAATAACAATAATAATAACAATAATAATAACAATAATAATAACAACAATAATTACAATAACAACAACAATAATAATAACAATAATAACAATAATAATAATAATTATTATTATTATGATTTTTATTATTATTCAAATTCAAATTCAAATTTATTTGTCACATACAAATTATACACAGTACCATATGTAGAGAAATGCTTAGATAATAAATAAATAGATAAATAAATAGTTTATGGAATTAATGTTAAATTGACAAAAAACGCCAAATGTTTCTGGAATTTATTTTGCACATTATGCATTTTTTAACAAAAACATTATCATTATCATCATCATCATCATCATCATCATCATCATCATCAACATAATCATCATCATCATCATTATTATTATTATTATTATTATTATAATTATTATTATTATTATTATTATTATTATTATTATGGCTACAATATTACCATATTTTTTTCTGATCTCACTGTTGATCAAGAGCAATAAATATAACACACAATATCATAATTAACTTTTTTTTTAATTATTCGCAGATCACATGCATTCTACATTTCATCACACTTTTATTGTCATCACTTCGATCCAACATGGTCATCACACAAGCATGTTTGTCGAGCAGTTTATTTATTAAAGGAACAGTAGAAGTAGAAGTTCAAATAAGAAACTTTTCAATGAAACCGTGACATGAATCTAACTCTGTCTTTGGTTCATTTCATCTCTATGTCTATCTTTAAACGGTTATTAATCATTTGTGTTATCCTGGGCAGGTCTACTGCAGATCTGGACTATTATCTGCTCAGTGTCACGTGATGTTGCGACGTCTATTTACGGATAATGTTTGAGCTGATATTAAATAGAATTCAATTCAAGGAAAAATGAAACATGCACGTCCAAGTCTATTTTTAGATCAGGAAATTTTAATATAGTTAGCATTTAAACTAAGTCCCTTTTTGCCTTTTATAAAAGAATGAACATACAAGTAACTTAAAAATAATACAAATGCTAGAATGTTGTTATGGTTCACGTGGTTATATAATTCTTCCAATTTAATTAAGAAGATTAAAGCATACGAATTATTTACTAGTCCAGCCAAAATAACTATATTATTATCATCTCTAGCAATGAATACAGATATTGCAGCCTACAAACTAAACCTTAAATACTAGGATATACACATTCTCTAAAATACAGGATAGTTCATAAGCAATCTTCATATCAAACCTCTCTGTGTGATGGATTTCAAAATGCATTTAGACAAGATTTGTGTGTGTGTGTGTGTGTGTGTGTGTGTGTGTTTGCAATCATTTAAATGCTGATAGCGGTGCCTAAATCACTGATATCTTTAAGATCAGTTCGATGATTCTACAGTCATTCTACTCCATCTTCTGCAGAGCGTTGCACAGGATCCCCATCTCACCTGAAACCGAAATGATAAGAACTCTGATCAGATTCCAATCATCAATTCATTCGTTAAACCTTCTTAAAGATGCTCTTTAAGGGTATCTTAAAAGTAATGATTAATATCTTATCTTATTAATAATTGAGCATATTCCTGTTGAAATAAGTAAGGGAAATAAAATATGTTGTGTTTTTTTTTTTTGTTTGTTTTTTTTTGATTGAACTCTTAAACACTGTGAACCCTGCAGACGTGTGTGTCTCTGTTAAAACAATTTGAAGCAAAGTCTATTTAGGAAGCTACACCCCTAAAAATGGGTCAAACCTAGAATTATGAAAGGTGTTATTTGGTCCCATGCGCTCCAGAGGAACAGTGATAGATTTTATGTAGGACCTTAAAACAGATGTCTTGCTGTCAGCAAGGGTTCAGAAAATCAGAAAAATAATGAAGCTACACTCTTATAAAAAGGAAAGAAGAAGCAACAACAACAACAACAACAAGACCAATTGAATGTTTCATAAAACCCTTTAAAGATTCTACACATATCAACACAAACAAACACGATTCCAGATCAGAAATGCATCCATGGAACCCAGCAGACATTTAAACTAGTTTAGAACTCTTTAGAATAAAACACTTTTAGGTTCTTTGTCGAATGCTGCAACACAATCTGACAGGTTCATTCCCTCTGAGCAAAACTATAGATTGTTGATTTGTTCATTTTCTAAGACGCTTAATCCTAATTAGGGTCGCGGGTAGGCTGGCGCCCATCTCAGCCGACTCTGGGTGAGGCTTGAGTACACCCTGGACAGCTCACCAGACCATCGTAGCGTCAACACTCATACAACCATTCACACTCGCATTCACACCTAGGGGCAATTTGGAACCGCCAATTAGCCTACTACTGTGTATGTTTTTGCACTGTGAAGTCCAAACCTACAGAACCACAGGGAAAACATGCAAACTCCACACAGAAACACCCAGAGCCCGGGAACCGAACGCAGGACCTTCTTGCTGTGAGACGGACGTGCTAACCACTGCGCCACAAGAGAACCATGAAAGGTTCAGTGTAGAACCCTACAACAGAGGGTTTTCCTACAAATAGTGTTCAAGTAAAACCTGTAAAAGAAGCAGTCTTGGAAATTGTAAAAGGAAAAAGGAACCTTGAGCATTTTAATCGACCAAATTAGTTAATGATCTAAAAGCACAAGAACCCTTAACGGTTCAGATAGCTACCAGCAAACCCTTTTTTCTAAGATTGTAAGAACACTTAACCTTCCATTGAATCCCATGAGAACCCAGCATTGTGTCTCAATTCAGGTACTTATGTTTGCATTACGTACTTAACCACTTAGTGTACAAATTTGGACAGGGTAATGTCTCAAATCAAGCCCTGCAAGTCATGTACTCACCAGAAATTGTGTCCGCAGCGCTGTACACTCAACATTTTTACCATTTTAAGTACAACATCCAGGTATATGATTCCCAATGTGAATGCACATATACACTCAGAATCCACAATTCAGACACAGCACCCAGTGTAAAATACCTGAACTTTTTTTTTTTTTAACAAGCATGTATGAACGTTAAACTGTAATGTAAATCATTTTTGTGGCTCACTTTCACTGTATTTCACTATAACGCTAATCACATGATCTGTTTAAACAGAGGACAAAGCTAGCACGTACTACAGAGGCTGTCAGCCAGGTTGCACAGTTTTTTCGCGTTGTCAAGGACCTCGATGCTCTGAGTGTAGGCATTGTAGCGCAGAGAGAATGGTCTTGGAATGGTGGCAGCAAACTTCCTGTAATGTGAGGAAAACCACCAGTCAGTCAAAGGAGATAAGATAAACATTCAGTCTTCCTACCCATGAGCGACTCCTCATAGTCGTATATATACCTGACTTTCTCTTTGGCATCCTCAAAACTGTCGGCCGCATAGTAGACTGGCTGAAATTGTGTGATGGGGTATTTTTGCACGCTAGTCTTCTCTGGCTCGAAGGGCAAAATCTTTGGTTTGTCAGACAAGCAGTACTGCAGGAGAGAAATATATTTCTTTAGTTAGTTAGATCATATGGGATCACTGGGGAAACATGGACAGTGACCATTGCCTAGCTTACAGTTACGCCTGCAGTGGCTTGTGACTAGCTTTGTTTTAACAATGTTCATTTATTACAAATTAAATTTAATATAATATAGTATAACAGAATATATAATTTATCTTAGGTGGGTTGATAAATTAGCAAGAAAAAAAGCACAGTTTGACTCAAATTAAAGTAATTACACTTAACATAGCTGTATATAGCTACTTCATTAATACACAAACAACTTAAATCTAAAAGGAATTGTCAGTTTTACCAATATTTTCCTCAAACCTGCTGACAAATACAGAGAAAAGCCAGGAAATTACGCTGTAATTATATTAATGACTGCAGTGTATAGCTGTAATTTGTGTTATACAGATGAAGTAAACAAAGAATTAAATTGCAAAATAAACATTTTCCTCAAAAACGTTGATAAAATACCAAAATAAAGGCACAGTATTATGAAAATTGTGCTGTAATTATACTAAAACCACAGTGTATTACTGCTATTTGTGTTACACAGACAATATAAATCAGAGATACACACATTCATTCATCATTCATTTTCTGAAATCATAATTAGGGTCGCAGGGAGGCTGGCGCCCATCCCAGCCGACTTTGGGCGAGGGCAGAGTGCAATACACACATTTTCCTCTGAAGTGGTGAGAAATGAGCAAGAAAATGAACAGTGGTATGAAAACTACACTGTACTTATGCTTAACATAGCTTTATATAGCTATCATTTGTGTTAAACGGATCATTTACGCATAGAATTGCATCAGGGATATCAACAGTTTCCATAGATGTACTGATAAGTTACTAAGAAAAAGTCATTGCATTATTACTGTGTTATACAGTAAACATCAAAATGTATGTATGAAAAAGCACATTACCATGAAAATTATACTGTAATTCTGTTTAGAATAGCTGTAGCTGCTCTTTGTATTAACAGATTAACAGAAGTAAACATAGAAATATATTGCAAGAATGATTTTTTTCTCAGATACACTTGTAAATTACTAAGAAAAAGCACAGTATAATGAAAATTACACTGTAATTATTCTTACCGTAGCTGTATATCGCTATTATTTGTGTTATACAGGTAAAGTAAACATAGATATGTTGTAAATATCAACGTTTTCCTCAGATTCAATGATAAATTACCAAGAAATAGCAAAGCATTATGAAAATTATACAGTAATTATGAAGAGAATAATCTATATTGCTGTTATTTGTGGTGGACAAATAATTCAAACAGAAATACAGCAGGAACATGGAGATTTTCCTCCGAGGTGTTGATAACGTAGCATAGCTGTACATAGCTGTTATTTTTGTTATCAAGGTAATATAAATGTAGAAATGGATGCAAATATAGATAGAATACAGTTTTGTCACATGTTAATAAATGACTACACCGTAACTACACTTAGCATGCTGTACATAGCTCTCATGTTCATTATAAAGAAAGTCACTGTGTATTTTTTTATTTGTATTTTTTTGCAGATGTGCTGGTAAACGACTAAAACAAAACATGGTAAAGTAAACAACTTTCTCACCTGTAGTTCCCCAAATGATGAGAGCAAACCTGCTCCATATGCCCTCATGTCATTGCCTTGCTTACAAAGCCCGAATTCAACAGTAAACCAGTAAACCTACAAGAAGAAAAAAAAAAAAAAAAATTTTAGAATCACAGAAATCTGAAGCACAGCCTGGTTTAACTAGCCACAGTAGCTAAGCTAGTCAGCAAAGTTTCAAATTGACCTCAGGGTCATCAAATGAGTAAACCAACAATGACGAGAAAATCTCTATTTGATGACCCTACAGGGTCGTCGTTTCCTATCATGTGACTACCCATGGACCCTAGGTTGTCCTTCTGGTCTAAAGGGTTGTATTTTATATTTGGATTATATTTCTTATACCCTTACATTTTAAACTATTTCTATGTGTGTAGGGTTGAAGAAAACGGTATTTTCAACGCCCCTAACCAGTGTGGTCGAGATAACATACACAAGGCCATCGGTTACACTAAAACTTTTATTAGCCCGAAATATAGCCAGATATCCGACAAATTAGAAAATAGATAACCTAACTCGGAACCAAACAAAAATAAAAATTAGTGGGAAAATAAAAAAATAAATAAAATCGATCATATACTGCTGTCAGCAACCACAAGACAACACATCCACTCTCCCACTTGCAGAATTCTAAAACAGGTTAGGCTCTGTGAAACTGTAATAAACCACACTAGTAGGGTTCAGCCCAAAACACTGCTGCAATATGGTGCACAGCAGCTTCGAATATTCTGAGAAAACACAGCCCGTGACAAGACCAGCGAATCCAAGCTCTGTAACAGTGGAATTGGCTGCGCTAGGCGCGGGAAACCTTGTGCAGCTCGGCTCTGACGACCCAGTCACTGCTCAGTCTCAGAGACACTTCGCAGTGACGGCCCAGTCACTACGACACACTAATTACCCTATAGTGCAGGCGTCAAACTCAAAGCCACCAACTCAATTTGTGTGGCCCGTGAGAGCTTTCAAAGTATATGATTATCGTACACTCTTTGCAATGATCATTACCATGAAACCTAATTCTTCATCCTTCCATAAGGAGGCGGCAGCCTGTTTCAAGTAAACAGCTAGTCATTCATGACTCAAGAAAGTTTGCATGCTAGCATGTCGCTGCTAAGCACTGACAGAAAATACAAGTCCATAAAGGAAAAGTGGATAAATACCTAAACCAATCATTTTGCCCTGCAGATTTCATGGTTGCTCTTTTAGAATAGATGTGCAGTAATTATTTGGCCCTCGATCACCTTTAAATTTAGTGATGTCACCCTCAGTAAACTGAGTTTAACACCGCTGAACTAAACGGTGGTCAAATGTGCTGAAATAACGATAGAAGTTCTCCAACAACAGCCATTTCATTTATTTACTTTCACTATTACTATACGTTTGTGTTAGCAGGCGTTTTGACTTGGAGTTACCCTGCAAAAAACATGGTGTGACATTATCAGGGAGGGTTCCAGTAGAAATACTGTACAGTAACTATAAATAAGTATAACAATGTGATACACACTGTAGCAAGCTTCTCGATGTACTCATCAGGGGCTCCAAGGGATGCCAGGCCAATTTCCTGTGAAGAAAGAAATCCATAAAGGTATTATTTACTCAGTGCAAAAAAACAACACAAAAAACAATTAAACACAAGGGGTTAAATTGTACGATTTGTCTCCATCCTATTAAATATAGAATTAAGAGTAAACATATAGCCATTCAGTTTAAAGCTCGATTCACACAGGAAGCGACGAGCGACAAGCAACCATGAAGAGTCAATGATCGCCAGCGAATGAGCGACGAGAGGCGAAACTTTCTTAAGTGACGCAGAGTGGGTGGGCACGGAGTTGAAATTAGCTGAGTGATTCAGGCGATATCCAATCAAAACTTAAAGATACCATTAACTGACAGATGCTGCCAAAAGTTCTGAACTCCCCAAAACCTTTTCCGATTTACCTTCATCGACGGTGTGAAAAGTGCGATTTCGCCTGCAGTTCAGCGGCAAAGCGACTCACGTGTTGCTCATGGCTTCCTGTGTGAATGCAGCTCAAGTCAGCACGGATCTTTTTTACTTACTCATTCACCCACCTACCCACCCATTCACTCACTCACCCTCATTTACACATGCATTTACTCACCAACCCACTCACTCACTCGCTCACTCACTCACTTACTCACCCACCCACTCAATCCCTCATTTACTTACCCAACCACCCACTCACTCACTTACTCACCCACTCACTCACCTTCATTTACTCACCAACCCACTCACTCAGTCGCTCACTCACTCACTTTCTCACCCACCCACTCACCCTCATTTACTCACCAACCCACTCACTCACTCGCTCACTCACTCACTTACTCACCCACCCACTCACCCTCATTTACTCACCCACTCAATCCCTTATTTACTCACCCACTCACTCACTGACCCTTACCCACTCAATCCCTCAGGCATTTTCTCTGTTATTATTAATAAAAAGACGAACCTGTGAGAACTGGGCAAAACTAGAGTCCGCAAACAGAGGAACGTGTCCCAACAGCTCATGGCAGACGTCTCTGAAATTCAGATTTGTTTTATTTCTTAACTTTATCTCTAATTCCTACTGAATTTAATATTGATTATTAGCTTATATGTTGCTGCGAATGCCTAGAGGTTAAAGCTGTGTGTGTGTGTGTGTGTGTGTGTGTGTGTGTGTGTGTGGACTCACGGCTCAGGTGTGTACATGGGCTTGGATCCATGCCGGATGTACTGGGTGGAATGAAACACACGGAATGCCAAACCACCGAGGAAATCTCGAGATGACAGCAGTCCTGCCACAGGGCGGAGGCGGAAACCGGTGCATGCTGGGGAAAAGAAGTAACATCAGAATGACCCTCAATAATAACATGAGCCAAACGGTTTCATAAAAGTAATATGGAATTATATTTATTGGATGTATTTATTTGGATAATTGTCACGGTATGGGGCATCCAATGCCCTGCTGTTGATTAATTTCCCATAACACCCTTCCAAGTGTCCTTTCTCACCACATCCTGACCTGCACTTTATTATCGGTGATATTAATGTGATGTCATGGTGACAATTTATATGCCTAATAAACAAGTTCCTTGTCTACGATACCAAAGTTTGTGCGATTGAATTCAGGTTTGAGTTCATTCTGGCGATCTCATCTCAGAGGAAGTGTACTGGTGCCGAGTCTTACACTGCAGGAAGCTGGAGATGTCCTCAAGCTGAGGGATGTTGTCCTCGCGGTAACCGCAGTACTTCTCCAGCAGAGGGAAGACACGGTTGTGCTCGCGACATGCGTGCGTGGGATACAAAGTTTTCAGCTCCCTGTACACGATTCCCCACGTCTCCTTCTCCGCCTCTGTGTACTTCACATGTGGGATCGGCTGACCGCTGTGGACAGAGCAGCGGAAAAAAAAAATATAGGTGAGATTACATCAACATTAAATTAAACTCGCCTTCTAAATCCAAGGAACTGGAACGACTGTAGTTTCACCATCTCTCTCATTTGCTGAACAGATTAATCCTATTAGGGTCGCAGGGAGGCTGAAGCCTAGACACTGGGCGAAGGCGGGTTACACCCTGAATAGCTCACCAGTCCATCAAAGAGCCAAAACGCACAACCAGTCACACTCATGCACACCTAGGAGCGATGTGGAACAGCAAGTTAGCATTAATGTGCATGTTTTGAGAATGTGGGAGGAAACTGGAGTCCCTGGATGAGACCCACTCAAGCATCCTAATGGCTGATGATGTATGTAATTTCCTTCTTCCTAAAGACATCGCAAACCTGTTTGTGATGCGTCCTGCTCAACCAAAGACATTCCCGACGCTACCGTAGACTGGAAATTTTTTTTTAAATGTAGCGCACCGTAGCATATTATTAGTTCTTAAGGCAGCTTAGCAGCATCGTACACTGTATGGACAAAAGTTTATGGACACTTGACCGTGGCACTCGTACGTGTTTTTTGATGGTTGGAAGGCTCTACACTGGATTTTGGAATGACGGCTGTGGGGATTTGTGATCGTTCTTCCACAAGAGCATTATTAAAGTCAGGCACTGATGTCCGGCGGGGACACTGGGGGGTTGAGGTCAGTGGTCTGTGCTAGCGACCCTCGTTCTCCCACTCCAACCTTGGTAAGGCGTGTCTTCATGGAGCTCACTGTGTGCGCAGGGGGGACGGTTATGCTAGAACAGGTTCGAGTCTCTTAGTTCTAAGTGAAGGGAAATTGTAACCCGACAGCAGAGGAAGACATTGTGCACAATTGTGTACTTTTAACGTTGTGGCACAAACTTTGGGAAAAAGCTGCAGATGGGTCTGATGGTCAAGTGTCCATAAACTTTTGTCCGTACAGTGTATATCCATCGTAGGACTTATTCATTTGGTGTTGTTTCATACTGGCGCCGAGACCTATGGCAAGCCACGACTTTATTACAGTGCTGATACTTGTAAGAAAGCACTATGGACCGCCAACAGGACACCAAGCATGCAGTTGTTTGTGGTGAGTGGGAACTACCATAACAAAAATGATATATATGTGAAGAGGGGGATCAACAAAATTCATCCTCTCAGTAAGGACTCTGGGTAGGGCTGCGACAGGACGCTACACGCCGAGAAAAAACTAGAATGATGTGGCATTTCATAGGTTTAGGGTGGAACTAGTGGGCTCATGGTCAGCACAGTGTGTGTGTGTGTGTGTGTGTGTGTGTGTGTGTGTGTGTGTCCACACTGCTATGTAAATGCGTGTTTCCATAGTGGGCGTTTCATTGAGCACTCCTGGCCTTTGTAGTGCTCATGTGAATAATACGGCTCTATTATGATGAGAA
>JAQMYF010000024.1:3159575-3177937 GCA_030014195.1 Neosilurus mollespiculum
TCGGCTGAGATGGGCGCCAGCCTCCCCGCGACCCTAATTAGGATCAAGCGGTTCAGAAAATGAATGAATGAATGAATAAACAAACAAACAAATAAATAAATAAATCACTGGTCACATGTTCCTCACCCTCAGCGTTCCTTCTCAAAACACAACTGATTCAACTCATCGGCTAATTAACAGATCCAAATGGGTGTGTGTGTGTGTGTGTGTGTGTGTGTGTGTGAGGTGTGTGTGTGTGTTGGTTTTCAAAAAGTACCAGTGAACATTGGGAAAGTTTGTAGGGAATTATGGAGTTTGGCCAAGTGTGAGGTCTCTCTCTCTCTCTCTCTCTCTCCCTGTGTGTGTATGTGTGTGTGTGTGTGTGCTTGTAAGCATCCTTGTTTTTACTTCTAATCCCAGTCAGTGGTTCAGCACCTCTGTACACGTGTTATCTTCCGAACGCATCGGCTGCAGTCTGTGTAAGATCGTTTAACGCCCCGGTTCCCGTCAATGCCAGGGCGGCGTGGATGAGTGCGCGTGCAAGAAACAACTCTGGACTTGAATTGCGATCATTAAGAGGGGTTTGTCGCTGTACGCTTCTGTTTAACGTAGTTCACAAACCCCAGATTCATGGACAGATAACGCCTTTCAGGCCAAAAGTAGCTTACGTGAAGTCCACACACACACACACACACACACACACACACACACACACACACATGTTGTTCTTCCCCACACTCTTGCCACAGAGTTTAAAAGCATAGAATGTTTTGCATGTTCAGTCATTACAATTTCCCTTCACTTGAACAAGGTCACAAAGCGAGCTCCATGAAGACATCATGTGCCAAGGTTGAAGTGGAAGAACTCAAGTGTCCTGCACAGAGCCCTGACCTGAAAACCTTCTGGATGAACTGGAACACCGACTGCACCCAATACCTCCTCTTCCAACATCAGTGCCTGACCTCCTCACTAAGACTCTTGTGTGCATATGAACACAGATCCCCACAGCCATGCTCCAGACTCTGATGGAAAGCTTTCCCAGAAGAAAAGGGGAGTGAATTTGGATTTAGATCCCTAACAGTGTGATGGTCGGGTGTCCACAAACTTTTGGAAATTAATTAAAGGCAATAGTAAGTTCATTTGCACATATAACACATATTTTATAAAATAGGGCATTTTGCACGATAGATAAATAGATAGATAGACAGACAGATAGACAGATAGATATACACATACAGACACACACCCGCAACCAGGACTCGAACCCAGGACCTTCTTGCTGTGAGCCCATTTCTGTTATATAATTTACAAAAGTGTAATATACAATATTATATAATTACAGGCTAGATTATCATTACATATAATATGTAATATATATTTATAAATTGTAAACTCAGTTTAGTTCTAAGCAACACGGTGGTGTAGTGATTAGTGCGTCCACCTCACAGCAAGAAGGTCCTGGGTTCGAGTCCTGGGCTCGGGTTTGTCTGGAGTTTCTTCCGGTTACTCAGTTTTCCTTTCAAAGAAACTGGTTGTTCCAAATTGCCCCTAGGTGTAAAGTGGGAAGGGTAAATGGTGTGAGTATGTGTTTGTTGCCTTGCGTTGGTCTGACGGGCTGTTCAGGGTGTACCTTTGCCCACTGTCGGCTGAGAAAGGCCCCAGCCTCCTACGACCCTGATAGTAGGATTAAGCGGCTTGGCAAGCGAGTGAGAGAGAGAGAGTATTAAAAAAGAAAACAAAAAGGGGGGTTGGGGGGTGATATCATATCATGAAATGTGCTTCTGTAGTCCAATAACTTTTTGGGAAAGCAAATTTCAGTCAAAATGCCTTACTGTGAAATTTCATACCAGAAAGCTGGCCATGGCGATTTCAAGTTTTCAACAAGGAAAGGGTTATAATGCTGGAATGGTATCGACCCCGAGGACTTCTGGGAGGAGAAGCATGCATAAAAAATGGAGCTCGGTAGTATTAATCTCCTTAATTCCACTAAAATTTAACTAGACGTGAAAAATGGATAGGAGAGGGTGAAAACATACAGAGGTATTTGTAACTGGGAGCCAGGATGCCATATTAATTATTACAGCCGGCTATGAGTGGAAAAGTCCAAACAAGAGGGAGGCACCGGCGGCCGTGCGCACGAAAGAAAAGCCTTCACAAAGCGCTAATTGGAGCCTGTGAGCGTCCTGACAGAGCATGGGAGATAGGTTTCAGAGAACCGAGGCTCGGGAGAGAAGGGGGGAGCCTGGGGGAGAGAAAGTGAATAGAACCCACGCTTCTTTTCTCTGCTTTCTTGATGCTCTAAAAAGCAGGAGAGAGAGAGAGAGAGAGAGAGAGAGAGAGAGGGGAGGACGGGGGGTGTTGGAGTGGGGCTGGGTGCTTGAATGCTGCCCTGATCTTGACTGCCACAGCCGAGTAAGAAAAATTACACAATTTATTGCCCCCTCACCCCATCCCTACACACAGGAGCGCGCGCGCACACGCGCAATTATTCAGAGCTCGCTGCCGCTGAGAGTCGCTTGGACTGGTTCAGTCCTCTGAATGATAATAAAGTCCAATTATTCCGCTCTGTGAAAGAAAACGGACAGTGTTGCGTCTACTGTAACAAAATGGCGTGTAACCAATCATACACAAAAGCGCACTCGACGCACCCCACCTCTCTTCCTCTCTTCCTCTCTTCCTCTCCTTCTCTCCTCCACATGCCCGTGGATTTGCTCCCCAAAGTTCCCGTTCAGACTACAACAGGACGAAGTGCAGCTTTTGTGTAACCAGTGAAGGATGCGTGCTGTAACTCTGCTGTTGGTTAAGGACTTAATAAAGCCTGTGCGTAAAAGCGCCAAATCAACGCTTGCTGTTTATTTACATCAGCGCGTCATGCATTTAGTTAGATGGTTTGATGCTCAGGTAGAGAGAGGTGAAATACCTTTCTCCCCAACAACCCCGACAGAGTTAATGATCGAAATATAACCCTAAAATTATTTTAAGAGTAAAAATATAAAAAGTGTTCTGAAATTTTCAACACCTGTATTCATGCGCTCTACAAATAAAAGTGACCGAGCATGGGTGGCTGAAAATGAAGTGCGGTGTTTGTAAAAAAAAAAAAACAAAAAAAAAAAAAAAAGCTTTTATTTCTGCAGCTAGTTTTCATCTGCTTTATTAAAGAAATGAGAGAGCTCATGATTACAAGTCGTCCATTCAGTAAAGTGCCATTGTTGCTTGTTATTGTAACCGGAAAGGTCTCATTTGCGCGTAAACGAGGGCATTTAGGATAACTTTTACACCTCGTCTGGTCTCAGGAATCCAGAAGGATTTAAATCACAGGTTACTATTACGGCGTTTCCTTTGAGGAAAAGTTTGCCACGGCAGAAAACCTCGAGTCGTACTTCACGGCGTGTTGTTTATTCAGCGGCAGGAGCGGCACGCGCCCGGCGTACGCGCTGCAACCGCACCGGCGCCCGAGCGCGAGAGGGGCGTGGCCAGATCGAGGGGGGGGGGTGCTGGGTGCGTGGAGCGCGTGGGCCAGCCTGCCGGTGTATTGAAAAGGCGCGCTGCCTCTCTCTGGTGCTTCAGAAGGTCGGGGGAGCTTTGCGAAGCTCGAAGTTCATGCACAGGAATCGTGAGATCGAGTCACACGCGAACACCACGAGCGCCACGCGCGGCCACCGGACACTCCTAGAAAAGAAAGACCTCTTTATACATTGTTGTTGTTCTTGTGAAGCATCTCTCCGGTTATGGACATCGCAGCCAAGATGGACCTAAGTGTGGAGCAGGCTCAGTTTGTGGCGCCCGCATGCTTTTTTGCCACCGCCGCCTCTCAGAGCCTGAGCCCGAGCGAGAACACCGGAAAGTCTGCATCCAAGCAGGCCAAGAGGCAGCGCTCATCCTCGCCGGAGCTGCTGCGCTGCAAGCGGCGCCTGAGCTTCGCTGGTTTTGGGTACAGTCTGCCGCAGCAGCAGCCGCACGCTGTGGCGCGGCGCAACGAGCGCGAGCGCAACCGGGTCAAGCTGGTCAACAACGGCTTTGCGACGCTGCGCGAACACGTGCCGAACGGCGCGGCCAACAAGAAGATGAGCAAGGTGGAGACCCTGCGCTCTGCCGTCGAGTACATCCGCGCTCTGCAGCAGCTGCTCGACGAGCACGACGCCGTGAGTGCAGCCTTCCAGTCGGGCGTCCTGTCTCCCAGTGTTGCGCACAGTTACTCCAACGACATGAACTCCATGGCCGGCTCGCCTGTCTCCTCCTATTCCTCTGACGAAGGATCCTACGACCCACTCAGTCCCGAGGAACAGGAGCTGCTAGATTTCACTAGCTGGTTCTGAACATCAGGTTAGTATTCCACCTCCGCTTGTAAATCCCACACCTGCTCAGATCTTCCCAGATATTGTCCCGAATTTACAAGTGCTGCATATCTAATGTGTCTGTTTGCTTTATTTTATAGGAAGATCCTGATGATGATCAGCACTCCTTTTGGAGGTCCAAGTGCGTCCTCTGAGAACACAAGGCACTGCGTTTGCGCTCCCGTCCGGTTGGATAGACCCGAGTACACAAAATAAAGAGAGACTGGCCCAAGATGAGAGGCCAAAGCGACACGCATCGGCCCCAAAGTGTCCCGAGCCAAAGGACTTGTAGAGCAGACAAGTGCAAAAAAAAAAAAAAGTCAAAAGAAAGCAAGTAAATGCGCAGGGGGTTGCTACAGCCCAAAGCGCGTTAACCCAACAGATTTAAGATGTACTATTTTTCTGCATTAAGTGATTCTGTTTGTTCTTAAACTATGCTAAACCCAATCACAGAGCTGTCCTGTCCTGCACAACAAAATCCCCCGTGTTGATTTAACACCTTCAGTCGGACACGAATTAGCACTGGAAGAGTTCATTCAGCACTGCAGGTGTTCCTTCAACACTGGAACGGTTCACTTGAGCTCGGGGGTTTTGTTGTAACTCTATGCTTCCAACCTGGCGGAATTTATTATAATGAAGTTCTATTTGTATAAAAATCACGTTTTTTTCTAAATATATTAAACTATTTTTGTATGTATGTAAGAGATTTATAGATGCTGTTTTGTACACATTCACTGTAATATGTATATATTTTTGGCTGATACATGAACATTGCCTAAACACCGTATGTTGCTTATTACCTCTTGCCTTTTCAGACGTGTAGTCTAAATGCATCTGTTTACGGTTTTAGGCTTGATGTTGTTTTTGTTCTTTTGTTTATTTCCTGGAGTTTGATACTCCAGAGTATGATTTCAGCACCAACGTGTCTTATTTAACGGGAATTACATGTAATATGACTCGGAGTTCACAGTGATCAAAGGTTATGCAGCTATTGTCCAAACCACGGCGGTCGATTTTCTCTCCACACTGCCTGTTTAACTCTGCCTTTATAATATTCCAAGAAAGAAAAAAATGGGGAAATGCCTTACATCCATATTTTTTACACCTTAGTCTCATAATAAAAAGGTTTCTAAAATGCCGGGTTGGTTTCATTTTTACTCATAGGAAACTGAGTGTTCATTTTATCCCTTAATATTTCAATATGTCAAGATGTTTTGGTGGAAGGAGGGGGAAGAGGAAAAGGAAAAGAAAGAGAAGGAGTGGAGGAGGAGGTGGGAGGGATAGGTCTGTTTGGTTGGATATATTTCTCACGTTGATAATATTGCAAAAAGGGGGCATACAAAGTGATCTTGGTGAATTCAGAGAGAGAGAGAGAGAGAGAGAGAGAGAGAGAGATTTCAAACTGCTCACTCAACAATTTCACAACAATGTCTCTTACTAAATATACATTACAATTATCTTGGTATAATCACCCAAACAAGCCCATAAAAGTAACTTTATTGTGTTAGCTATTTAGTTCTTCATTTTATTCCTTTTCTTATTGTCACCCTCAAAGAAACACACTATATTACATATAAGCAAGTAAATTAATTAATTAATTAATTAGACTAATTATATAATGGATGAATAAATAGCAAAATTATGGAAGCATAGAGCTCCAATAAATCAAGTTTGTGCTTGAATAAAATGAATAACAATACATGTACTGATTGACAGGCTGATGAACTGTGGTGGAGGTTGGACATGCCCGTCTCCACTCAGTTATGTCTCTGAGACTCTGGCCTTGCTCACTAACCTCTTGTCTTATAACTGGACCCTCACATGTTTTCTCCGGACAAACAAAATGATATGAATACCAATAGACACAGTATGGAGCCTGGAGTCTCTATGTATATTGAATTAAACAGCTGTAGACATGTAGGAATGTCGTGTACACAGTGCATCCTCAAGTGTTTGTCTTCAGGGTGTTTCCTGTAATGATCACATATTAATTATAAGTGAAATCCTCTATGGAGAAACACCCACTCTATCACTCATTTGCCGAACTGCTTACTCCTATTAGGGTCGTGGGGAGGCTGCAGTCTATCTCAGCCGACACTGGGTGAAGGTGGGGTACACCCTGAACAGCTCGCCAGACCGTCGCAGAGCAACACACACACACACACACACACACACACACACACACACACACACACACACACACACACACAAACCTTTGGAAAATTTGGAACAGCCAATTAGCCTAATGTTCATGCCTTTGGACTGTAGGATGAAACCCACGCAAGCACGTGGAGAACATGCAAACTCCAAACAGAAATGCACGAGCCTGGGACTCGAACTCAGGACCTTCTTGCAGTTGCCACGACACTATTTCATTACTAATTCATGCTGTGAGGCGGATGTGCTGATCTTGTCCATTATATACTATAATGGATAGATTGCAGCCTGAAAATGATCCACTGAGCATGTGCACAAAACGGCGATAAACTGATTGTTATATTAATTTATAATCTATACACTAACAACCTTGTTGGCTTTTAACTAATCTAATCTAATCTAATCTAATCTAATCTAATCTAATGTAATCTAATCCAATTTAAACTAGTCTAGTCTAATCTAGTCTAATCTAATCTAATCTAGTCTAATCCAATTTAATCCAGTCTAGTCTAATCTAGTCTAATCTAATCTAATCTAGTCTAATACAATCTAGTCTAGTCTAGTCTAATCTAATCTAATCTAATCTAATCTAATCTAATCTAATCTAATCTAATCTAATCTAAACTAGTCTAATCTAATCTAATCTAATCTAATCTAATCTAATCTAATCTAATCTAAACTAGTCTAGTCTAGTCTAATCTAATCTAATCTAATCTAATCTAATCTAATCTAGTCTTATCTAATCTAATCTAATCTAGTCTAATCTAATATAATGTAATCTAATCTAGTCTGGTCAAATCTAATCTAACCTAGTCTAGTCTAGTCTAGTCTAGTCTAGTCTAATCTAGTCAAATCTAATCTAAACTAGTCTCATCTAATCTGATCAAGTCTAATCTAGTCTAATCTAGTCTAATCTAGTCTGATCCAATCTAATCTAATCTAATCTAATCTAGTCTAGTCTAGTCTAGTCTAGTCTAGTCTAGTCTAATCTAATCTAATCTAATCTAATCTAATCTAGTCTAGTCTAATCTAATCTAATCTAATCTAATCTAATCTAATCTAATCTAGTCTAGTCTAGTGTAGTGTAGTCTAATCTAATCGAATCTAATCTAATCTAATCTAATCGAACCTAATCTAATCTAGTCTAGTCTAATCTAATCTAATCTAATCGAACCTAATCTAATCTAGTCTAGTCTAGTCTAGTCTAATCTAATCAAATGTAATCGAATGTAATCGAATCTAATCTAATGTGTAAAAACATGCCCAAAGCGCAGGGTTAAAACAATAACTCCCATAGCTCTATTTATTCTAACGCAACATTATTCAGTGGTGTTTGTCTCTGTAACCTTGGTGACACCACCGGTACTGAAGTGGAGGCACTCGTTGGCTTTAACAGGTAGCTCGCTCGCGCACGCGTGCGCTCCAGGGCGCGTGCCTCGCCTTAACGGGCGCGTGGATGGAAACCCCGTGCGCACCTCGAGTGCGTGAGGTATCTATACTCGACTGGAGAGCGGCGCGTTACGTCACGGCGGAAAGGCGCGTGCCTCGGAGAACGAGCGGCGCGCGACCCAACCCCCGGCGCTTTAAGGAAAGAGTCTCCTTAAGATAAACAAAACAAAACAAAACAAAACAAAACAAAACAAAACAAAACAAAACAAAACAAAACAAAACAAAACAAAACAAAACAACGCACCTGGAGACTCTCGCGCCGTGTTTTTGATTTTATGTCTCATCCATCCATTTTCTAAGCTGCTTGATTAGGGGTCGTGGGAAGGCTGGCGCCTATCTCAACCGACTGTGAGCGAAGGTGGTGTACACCCTGGACAGCTCGCCAAGCCATTGCAGGGCCAACACACATACAACCATTCACACTCACACTCACACTCACACCTAGGGAACAGCCAGTCAGCCTACTGTGCACGTTTCTGGACTGTGGGAGGAAACTGGATTACCCGCAGGAAACCCACGCAAGCACTGGGAGACCATGCAAACCCCGCACAGAAACAGCCCGGGAAATGAACTTGGGCCCTCTTGCTGTGATGCAGATTTGCTAACCACTGCGGCACCGTGCCGCCTTGTTTAATGGTATGAAGTTGAAATGTTGGTTAACGTTTTATAAAGTGGTTCATTTACAAGCGGGTTGATTTGGCACGTGTGAAAGAGTACAAGTTCTCTGTTTTGAACATCGTCTCTTCATTGTGCCCTGGATCAATGAGGTAGTCGCCCAACCCTGTCCCCCCCTTCCCCTTGCCCCAAACACACACACACACACACACACACACACACACACACACACACACACACACACACACACACACTAATCCTCTCTGATTGCTTTCCCAGCCCTCTGATGTTCTCCCAGTTAAAATTCATGGGGACATGAGGAGGCTTTCGTTATCTCTCTGCTCTCGCCTCCTTTTCACTCCCTTTCAAAGTGCTGCCATCGCCACCTCTCCAAGTTCTCGAACAGTCTGTGCAGATGCTAAAGACGAGCGCTATTCGACAGGACCCAGTATAAGAGCTTTTCATGGCTCCCAGGTTCCCTGGCAGAGGGCTGAAGCCATTTTCTTTAGGCTAAATGAGAGGGTTTAGTCCCCCTTTCTCTTTTCTCTTCCTTCCCTTTGACATACAAATGCCCTCTTTTTCTGACAGTGCGATCCTTTGCACTGTTTGTCACAACTTCCTGTCTGTCTCTTTTTCCCAGCAATTATTTCGCAGAGAGGCAAGATCTTGATGTCTTCCCTTGTTCACTTTAAAAACATATTATTACCGGTTCTACAGAAGTCCTGCATTAATCATTTTGTCTACAGCAAAAAGAGACGGCACAGAAATAAAAAGTGTTCCAGTGGAGTTGTTGAGGGTGATCAAGCTGAACATGTTCAGGACCACAGACAGCACTCGCTCTGCTGCACACTTCCTGAGATACAGTTACTCAGCTCAGTGGGATGGAACATTTCTCCCGCCAGAGTGTTCGTGTTTGTGTGGGATGTATGCTTGTGTAACTACAGTTCTTTGAGCTCACCGGTCGGTGTTGACATCACTGTAGAGGTCAGGATCAACACGCCAACCAGTGCATGGAAAGAAAAACATGTTTATGTAGCATTTATATTTTTAGAAAGACTTACCTTGCATTTCAGGAAACGCAAATTGGGTACCTTAAGAGTATTTAACATGAATAAGGGTTCTAGTAATTAATTAATCCATTTGTCAAAGTGATTAATCCTACTAGGGTAGCGAGGTGGCTGGAGCCAATCTCAGCCACCCCTGGGCAAGGGCGGGGTACATCCTATACAGGTCACAAGTCCACCATGGAGCCAATACACACAAACAACCATTCAGATTCACATTCACACCTAGGGGCAATTTAGAACAGCCAAAAAGCCTAATGTGCATGTCTTTGGACTGTTGGAGAAAACTGAAGCACCTGAAGGAGACCTATACAAACACAGGAAAAACATGTAAACTCCCCATAAAAACAATTTCACAAATAGTGAAATTCAACGGGTCCAGCAGGTCCAAGAGAGGTCCAAAAAGCAAAGCAAGGTGTCATCATGAAAACACAGTCAGTAACAAAAAGAATTGGAGCTAAAACCTCAGTCTCGCATAGGTGGAAGACACAGTGGATGACGAACGACAATTTTTTGATTTCCAGGAGTCAAACATCTTCATACTGTAAGCGTTGAGTCATGGGAAGGCTGGAGCCAATCTCAGCTGACTTGGGGCGAAGGCGGGGTACACCCTGAACAGCTCGCCAATCAATCGCAGGGATAGGACACACACAACTATTCACACCTATATGCAATTCGGAACACTGAAGTGTCGGAGGAAACTGGAGTACTTGGAGGAAACCCACGCAAACACAGGGAGGACATGTAAACTTAGAAACTCAGAAACACCCGGGTCTGCGATTGAACCCAGGATCTTTTTATTGTGAGGTGGACGTGCTAACCATTACGCCACTGTGTCGCCTTGCTGCTTAAAGTAGCTAGCTAATTAGCTATTTTCAGATGTGCGTCAAAGGAATCAAAGAAAAAATGTCCTGTGTGAACACTAATAACCCTTTATTGAAGATTTATACATCAAACATACCACAGCTATAGTTATGTTATCACTCTTAAATGAAGCAGTGCTTTTATATTTAGTCTGAGTGCTGCACAAAGCTGAGAAACACGTGAAAAAATGGCTAGTGTGTAAAGTGCATGAGAAACATCCTGACAACATGGCTACCATACAACTGTACTGCTGCCCTTATCACGGCTCTGGAGTGACTCTCACAGCTTGTTGCAGTCATCCAGTGGGTTGGCAATGACCGAGTTGTGGATGAGGATGAATAGGGGCAGGTGCGCAAGGAAGTCGAGTAGGTCGAGTGAACGAAGGCTACGGAGTTCACGTCTGACCTCGTCCTCATGCTCCTCACAAATCCCACCAGCCTTCAGTTCCACGAGCAGTTGCTCAGCACTGATACGACCCTGCGCTGACTCGGCTCCCTCAGACTGACCCTCCAGAAGGAACAGGAACAACTGCTGCAAAATATAATCACAGGTAATGTGACTGTTCTCATGATGCCTTACCGTGCAAGAACTTTCTATCATTAGGAGAATGCATTTTGGTGGTCGTTTTCACCTTACATAGTGTGGCACATATACCATCTCCATTCTCAAATTTGATTGGTCTGCATGTTATGATTAATTTTGTACAACAATTCTGATCACAGATGTATTTCTATTAATGCGCCTGCTCGAATGCATTATTGGTTCTGTATTGTACGGGGTTGAAACAAGACAAGCTATGGTCATAAAATTCTGGTACTGTCCCTGTAGTGAAGGAATGGAGTGCAGCATGGTCATGTGTCAGTATACCATGTGACTTTGTGCCGTCAAAACATGTACATGTGCAACTGTGATTTGTGATTGGCAGTGAAGACCATTGAAATGCCTCAGCACTCCGATGACGATGAAGCAGTGATCTCTGCCCTTCTAAATGCGTCCATACCACTTAAATCACCTCGTCCAGGTCATTGCTTTATTGCCATAGGTTTGCTAAAGCATTTCAAGGGTCTCCACTGCCGTTCGCAAATTTCCATATTCTGCCCAGATAGCACAAACCTTTGGCCCGGATCTGCATTAAAGCCCTCTTCTCCGACTGTAGTGTACACACGGTTCAAGTTGGCATGCCAGATCAGGACCGAATGTTGTTGCAAGGTTCAAAACGGCCCGTCATTCTGTTGCCTTTCTACAGATTTGGACCAAACCTGTATCATGGATCTCAGCAGAGTGCAGCCAAACCGCATTCGGTCCATATGAGAGATGTTTTTGCTACGGAACCGGGCCAGCTTGCGGCCGCATCCGTTGCAGAGCCATGATCCAGCCGTGTGCGTTTGGACCAAGGACCGGATCCGTGCCAAATGCCAGTACATTCATGCCTTCTTTGGCCCGGTGTCCAGTTGCTGTGCATGGGTTGACAGCACAACGTGACACATAACTGCTGGTCCATGTTTACTCACTGGTCCATAGGAAAATCGGAAATGCGTAAGCGCACAGAAATGCGTGTAACCCAGATCCTGATGTTGACAGTACAATGTCACGCGGTGTACTGACTCACCAGGGTTACTGCTCATTCCTGCTCCATGCACACGACAGCACCACACTCTGTTCATACACTACAGAGGCAATCTTGGAATATTTTGGTCACACCCCATACTATGCTACCCAAGGATGTTTCAAACAACTTCTGGCAGGGTTTGAATATAAACAAACTTTGATCTTCATGTTGTTAACACTGTATTATTCTGTATTATTCTTAACCTTGTAATATACTACATGCTTATAAACATGCTTGTTCCTATTTACTCAAAAATGTATCTGATGACATCGCGTGGTCATCGGGGGCACGACCTCAAATCGAGCGCAAGAAGAAGAAGAAGAAGATGATGATGATCTGATGACCAGTTCATTTGTATTAAATCAGTAGTGTTTGGAACCCTTAACCACGCCCCGGACTCCGCCCCTTACCCCAGCTTTACCCTTCAGAACGTTGTAAGGAATTGTACTCTACAAAAGTGATACACAGGCATGGTGGCTAGCACATCCGCCACACAGCAAGACGGTCCTGAGTTTGAGTCCCAGGGCATTTCTGTGTGGAGTTTGCATGTGCTGTCTGTGCTTGCGAGGGTTTCCTCCAGGTATTCAGGTTTCCTCCTACAGTCCAAAGTCATGCACATTAGGCTAATTGGCTGTTCCAGATTGCCCCTAGGTGTGGATGTGAGTGTGAATGGTTGTGTGTGTTTGCACTGCATTTGCCCCTAGGTGTGGATGTGAGTGTGAATGGTTGTGTGTGTTTGCACTGCATTTGACTGGTAAGCTGTTCAGGGTGCACCCCACCTTTGCCCAGAGTTGGCTGGGATAGGCTCCAGCCTATCCCTGCAACCTGATTGGATTAAAGTTTGGCAAAAGGAACAATCAGTTGTGGTATGGCCACAGTATATATGTTTATAAATTCTAACCCTAGGTACCGGTCACGGCTTCTAAGTAAAGTTCTGAGTAATGCGCGTGCGTGTGTGTGTGTGTGTGTGTGTGTGTGTGTGTAAATTATTGACCAGTAATGTGTTTACAGCGACTTTATCACAACTTGGGGAGAATTCTAGTCACCAGAAGTTAGTGCTTGTGTGTGTGTGTGCGCGCGTGTGTGTGTGTGTACCCCCATTCAGACGTGTGTCTGAAGAGGTTCAAGTTACAGCAGCTTGTTCTGGTTCTTCTGTAAGTGCACCTGTTTGCACAGTTAAATGCATCCAAGGTAATGACTAAGACTGTGTGTGTGTGTGTGTGTGTGTGTATGCGTGCTTCCTATAATCCCCTGGCAATATGCCCGCTCCCCTCTCCACCCCTCCCAATAACAGTTCCACCTCATGCTTGCTCTGTAATTAGCCGGCCCTTTCTCCACTCACCCTAAGAACTAGCAATGGGGGCTCAACTTCCCTCAGCGGCCCCTTTCTAGCCACAGGCTTTCAAAGTCTCACGTCCCCTGAGTGCGTCCGACCGGCCCTTGCTCTTCAAGTGCCACCCTATATGCCTCATCTGAGGTGAGCTGGGTGTCTTTACTTGATTACAGAGTGCATTGCACTGGCCGTCCACCGCCGGCGACTTTAATGAGATTACTGCTTGTAATCGGTGAATAAAAGAACGAAGAGGAGGAGAAGAAGTGAGGAAGGGAGAGCAAAAGCTTTATTTCTCTTCTCAGCTCTTGCTCGTGCGCAGCTAGTTTTACACTTCAAGTTGCCCTTCAAAGCATTTAGCGGTCTTTATTTCACTATAATTATTCCCCCATCCAACCCCAAGCTGAGAGAAAGAGAGAAAGAGAGAGAGAGAGAGAGAGAGAGAGATTTCAACATATAAATAAGGGGAATGAGAAATGCTTATGTTCGAAACATGAATAGAGTACCTTCGCTTTGTACAGCTTCATCTCCAAAGACTTGAAGTCCATCTTACTAATTAGAGACCGCATGAAATCACTGTGGGAGAGAAAAAACAAACATGAAGTTATTTGTGATGATGTCTTGGTGAAGGGGCGGCACGGTGGCGCAGTGGTTAGCACGTCCGCCTCACAGCAAGAAGGTCATGGGTTCGATTACCGGGGCTTGAGGCGTTTCTGTGTGGAGTTTGCATGTTCTCCCGTGTTTGCGTGGGTTTCCTCCGGGTACTCTGGTTTCCTCCAACAGTCCAAAAAACATGCACAGTAGGCTAATTGGCTGTTCCAAAACCCCCCTATGTGTGAGTGTGAGTGTAAATGGTTGTGTGTGTGTTGGCCCTGCGGTGGTCTGGCGAGCTGTTCAGGATGTACCCCGCCCTCACTCAGAGTCGGCTGAGATGGGCACCGACCCTAATTAGGATTAGGCAGTTCAGAAAATGAGTGAATAAATAAATTTCTGATGACGTAAACTGACAGTACTAGTTTTTTTAATCATTGGAGGATCCTCATTCCTTAAATAATCTAACAAGAACAAAGTTCTACTGAATTCAGCCAAGATTTTATTGGGCTCTCGTACATCTTGTCCAGTAATAAAGTGTTCCATGCCTACAGCCATCTGGTGCCGAGAGCCCATGAGTGTTCACTGGCCAAGTTCTCAGGGAGGAAAGGAAGTCATACGCTTGATTCCTTGTCACTTATAGTGATTACTAGGTAATGCCATGGTTGTCTGTGAGCTCATTCATACAATGGCTGTATAGTGCTTTCCTCTGAGTGTGTTACACTGCTCTTTAATATGCATGCGGAAGGCACGGTGGTGTAATGATTAGCACGTCTGACTCACAGCAAGAAGGTCTGCGTCCCGGGCCCGGCAAGGGCGTTTCTGTGTGGAGTGCGCATGTTCTCTCTGTGCCTGTGTGGGTTTCCTCCAGGTATTCTGCTTTCCCTCTACAGCTCAAAGACATGCAGATTAGGCTAAGTGACTGTTCCAAATTGCCCCATGTGTGGATGTACGTGTGAATGGTTGTTTGTGTGTCATGATCAGGTGAGCTGTTCAGGGTGTGTCTTGCCTTCACGGAGAGTTGGCTAAGATAGGCTTTAGCCTCCCTATGACCCTAGTAGGATAAAGCAGTTTTACAAATGAATGAATGACTAAATAAGCATGGCCAGCATGTCCAGGCAGATGACATCATATGCCTCTGAGGAATATCGTGCTTGCCTTCTCCTTACCTGACTGGAGATAAGGTTGTGATAGGAAAGCATTAGAAAACAAGTGGGATTTGGCTATGGCTGAAAGGGAAGAAAATTGGTGAACCCTCCCAAATAATAAATAAATAAATAGATAAATAAAACCAGTGCACGAGAGATCATATAAAATCACAGCTGTACACAACACATGTCTGGATATTGGTGTGGAGTTACATAGGATTACATTGTGGTGTTGTATTGAGCGTTGTAAAATAATTATTTGGACAAGGGCCGAGATTGGTCAGCTGAGGAGAAAGATCTGTCAGAGTGAGGAGTTAGGTACATCCAAAACTCCCCAGCCGGAGAGCAGAAAATCATGGTGTTGCTACGGCTATTATTAATAACAATGGATAAATTTATTCATTCATCCATTCATTTTCTATGCCGCTTAATCCTAATTTGGGTCGCGGGGAGGCTGGCGCCCATCTCAGCCGACTCTGGGCGAGGGCGGGGTACACCCTGGACAGCTCTGGATGAATTTAACATGAAAAAAACTGATGACGTTAGCAAAATGCAGAGACTTTTGGACACAGGAATTATCATTAGAGGATCTTCATCATACAAACTGACATTAATAATTAAAAGACTGTTAAAACGACACACTCGGAATAAAAATAGGGCTGATTTTGGCGGGTACTTTTGCAGTGAAGGGTGGGGTGGTGGAGCGGTTGCTGTTGACGGTAAAGTGTTCTGAGCCCATTGTGGTTGCTCATTACCGCCTGTTCCCTAAACAAAGATCCCGGACACAAGGCCAGCCCACCATGATAACGATAAAAACTGCCCCAGTGCACAGCGTATGGTAGACTGGTGGTGGGAGGTGGGGGTGTTTGGGACTTGCTGACCGAAACATGCACACACAAGATAATTACCCCGAGACATAAGCCATTCATTTTGGGACAGAGCTCTGCTGTCCAGCGTGTGGCATGGCGACGGTCAGCCCTCATTTTTTAACAAGAGCATGCTGGGAGGAGAACTGCTTCTGTGGAGGTGGGGGTGGGTTGTGGACTGTTTTTGACGAGAACGAGGACAGACAGGCCAGCTAATGATCATTAATTGCTGTGCAGTGTGGATATGTGTGTGACCGTGTGTGTCCCTCCAGTGCCTGCACAGACAGAGAGGGAGATAATGGTAGCTCTAACCCACTTCTATTGTTGGGCTGCCTGCCCCTGCCAACCTCAGAGGACCTCACGCTTACGTAATGGGCCAAAATGTGGCATTCCCTTGTGTCTTTTTGTTTCATTAGGGGGTTATATCAGAGGCGGGAAGTGTGTTTGTGTGTATGTGTGTGTATGAAGAATGTGGTGGTAATAATGACCCACTTAATGATTGGTAGCCAAAGAATAAGAATAGCATGAATTGAATTCGATGAGCAAGTTTTTGGCGAGCTTGTGACAATTTAGAGACCAGCAAAACATAAAGAAAGAGAATATTAAGTAAATGAGTCTGAGAGTTTCTGCAGAATAAAAGCAGATAAAAAAATTGTCTGGCAGTGTTTTGGAATCCTTCACAAATTTTAGCACAATATTTACTGTGGTATTCCTCAAGTTTCAGTGCCGGGGCCACTTTCATTCTGTCTCTATGTAATGCCACTTACTTATGAAGTCGGTAAACCATGAACTTAACTTGAGCAATGATGAAAAAAATATCTTAACCTGTCTAACATTCATTTCCTAAAAAAATGTTTGGTACAGCAGTAGTTAGCACATCCTCCACACAACATGAAGGTTCTGGGTTTGAGTCCCAGGCTCAGTGAGGGCGTTTCTGTCTGGAGTTTGCACGTTTTCTACCTGTACTTGCATAAGTTTCCTCCCACAGTCCAAAAACATGCACATTAGGCTAATTGGCTGTTCCAAAGTGCCCCTATGGGGGTAATCAAACTAGAGGTGCAATAGAAAAGCAACTGACACAACTTGAATTTTGTAATTTATGAACAAAATCTGAATAAAATATGAATGATGACAAAATACACAGAATCTGGTGGATACCAGCAAGTCCCAAACTTTTCTCAAACTTTTTGCTTGGAAGACTCCAACTTGTCGATTTTCTTTGCGAACGAAAAACTAATAATTTGTGAGTAAAACAATAACTCGGCGACCTTCCCACCACTTATTAGTTTGCTAATAAGGACTCAACCTAATAGCGGTTTGGCGAATAAAGGAATTCATTTATTTATTGATTGACTGATTGATTGTTTGATTTATGAAGCCAGTATTTTAGACATGTAAATTTTTTTAATAACATCAAACGTATATGTTTTTTATTTTTGAATATTATTAATTAATAAGCAAAAGTCAACATTCGGTCTGGGGGTCAAATCAATATTCGGGTTTGGGGTGGTTTATAAAAAGAGGTTACACAATGTAACTGTCACTGCTGTAGCTTTTCAATAGAAACACACACTTGTCCCTTTTCATTTGTGTAATGGTTTCTCCTCCAGCATGGTCAAGCAGCTAAGCTCACAAAGCACACAGTGCGCCAAATTAGCAACAAGGAGGCATGACCCCAGGACACACACACACACACACACACACACACACACACACACATACAGACTATATACAGTAGTATGGGTACTCCTAAATGAATGCAAACTCCACACGCACACGCACACAATATCACATGACCTGCAAGACCCAGAAGCAGTTAAGGGCCAATAAAACACCACAACTAAAGAAAGAGTCTGTGTGTGGGAATCTCTGGCATATGGGATGTAATCCAAGCTCGCTGCACAGCCTCATCACACTAATGCACTTCATCTCACAGAGCTGACCGCCCAGATTGGTCTGGGTCAACCACCAAAGGTCACATACATACACACACATAACATTTGCATAATAATAATAATAATAATAATAATAATAATAATAATGATAATAATAGTGATAGTTATAATAATAATAATGATAATAATAATAATAATAACAATGTTAATAATAATAATCATAAAAATAATAATGATGATGATAACAACAACAACAACAACAATAATAATAATAATAATAATAATGTTAATAATAATAATAACAATAATAATAATAATAATAATAATAATGATGATGATGATAATAATAATAATGATAATAATAGTGATAGTTATAATAATAATAATGATAATAATAATAATAATATTAAGAATGTTAATAATAATAATAATAATAATAATGATGATGATAACAACAACAA
>JAQMYF010000024.1:3178037-3192923 GCA_030014195.1 Neosilurus mollespiculum
TCAATAGTCATGAAAAGAAAGGAAACTCATTGAATGAGAAGGTGTGTCCAAACTTTTGGTCTGTACTGTATATATATGTCAAATCTTACTATGCTCATGTTATGAATAGCTAAATAACAATAGCTAACTAATAATTAATAGGATAATATTCATCGCTGTTCTCTGTGTAGTAAAAAACTAAAGCAGATAAATTATTTATTAGGAATATTATATTTATTTATATATTACATTAATGAACTTATTTGTCAGCACAAACTAAAACACCACAATAATTTATTTAACTAACAAAAGGATTAAGTCCAGTCAGCAGTTACATAAAAATCTAAATGAAAATACATATTTGAACATTTAAAAATATATACATTTTACTAATGAATAACTGCAGCAGCACATTAGCTGTTAAAGCAAATGAACTTAATACAATCCTACGAACATTGAAAAGTTTTATGGGTACATATGAATATGTATATAAATGAAACATTAGGAATGAAATACTTGGAAAACACCATCTGAAAATGTGAATCAGGAGAGTGCAATTAGGATGCAGTGCCTAAAAGGAAATTTCAAATAATAATGCATCAGTAACTCATAACACTATGAGTCATTCTAAAAAGAATGTTTTTGGGTTATTATGGTCTCCAGCATGTTTTGTCCCATCAGCCTCCACGCAGACGGAGGGTCATGTGAATGGTGCTTCCAGAAACAATGCCGTAATCCTGCAGCTTCCTGCCAGAGTCGAGCTGTTGGCCGTTGTAGATTAGCCTCTGCTGGTCCACTGGTGTTCGTTCTTTCTGGAAGATCTTCCTCATCAACTGATCGACAGTCTCATCTTCAGTAATGTCATACGTTTTCGTCTGTCCCTTCTCGTTCTTCACGAACACCTGAATTGGTACAGGGCTGTTGGAGATTAGCAGCATCACTGTGGACCCTGAACACAGACCGTAATCGCTCACCATCTTCTGGTCATGGTCCAGGTGCAAGATTTGTCCATTGGTGATAGAAAGCTTGATCTGAGAAGGTCTTGCTTTAAAGAGTTGGGCAATTTGTTGCTTGAGTTCACCAATGGTGGCACTTGGATTCACGGTCACGGTCCACGTATCTCCACTCAGGGTTTTGATGTTGAGCTCCATCATATCCACTTCTGAATGATCTGAATAAAATAAATAAATAAATAAAAAACTCTTAAGTTGTGAGCCAATACAAGGCTAATAGAACCCTATACAAGGCTAATGGAAGTCAATACATGTCTAATGGAATTCAATATAAGGCTAATGGTAGCCAATTCAAGGCTAATGGAAGCCAAAATAAGGCGAATGGAAACCAATACAAGGCGAATGGAAGATAATGGAAGATTCTAGATCAGTAATGGCTGCTGTAGAGTTTACAGCTACACCATGTAAGCTTCATTATATTAAAAGTAAAGTGTACTATTCCTCCAGTCTGTTGTAGTGGTGAGTCTCTAAAGTCTATATCTTTATTAGATTTAGTGTAAAAGTTCAATGTAGACCTCAGTGTACCTCTTAAGGGTCATTATGGCCCAATTACACTCAGCAGCACATTTTCTCAATGTACACTTTATCTGTTTATAAATTATAAAATACATATTAACATTTATTTGAAAGATATTTAAAGCACAGTGTAGTCCAGTGACAATAAAAGATCCACTTTATGAACATAATACAAATATTTATATGTTTGGGATTAAATAGAGATCATAAGCTTTTAGTACTTTTTGGCTATTTTATCAAAAAATTACTATGATTGCCAGATATTAAGAAAACTGTAAATAAAGATAATATAAATAAAGTTCTAATGATAAACTTGAACTCATGTTGTTATTTTAATTCTTTTAAACTAATTTTATAGATTGTACATCACTGATCATCAATTCCCTTTAAACTTATTAACCTCAAATCAACAGTATAATCTCTTTATTATTATTAGATCTGGATATTCTTTAAAAACACAGTTAAACTCACCTTCTATATAAATGATGTTTATTTCCTTTAAATGTTTTTTTCTCTCTCTGAGTCTTCGTGTAACAGACACAAGTCCAGGCGCAATCCTCCTCCCCAGATAACTGCGCTTCATTATATTGTCTAAAAGCCACGCCCCCGGATTTGATTGACAAGTAATGCAAGAAGAGCGTCTGCCCATGTCATGACCAATGAGAGATGAGTACAGCCCGCCCTCATTTAGGTTTTGTTTTCCGACTTCATTCATTCATTTTCTTCACTTTCGGTTTTCCGACGTCACCGAGGCAGAAAAATAAATAATAAATTTCTGTATCGAAACATTCCCCCAAACCCTCCTTATTTCAATATAATAATAATAATAATAACAATAATAATAATAATAATAATAATAATAATAATGATGATGATGATGATGATGATGATAATAATAATAATGATAATAATAGTGATAGTTATAATAATAATGATAATAATAATAATAATAATAATGTTAATAATAATAATAATAAAAATAATGATAATAATAATAATAATGATGATGATGATAATAATAATAATGATAATAATAGTGATAGTTATAATAATAATAATGTTAATAATTATAATAATAATAATAATGATGATGATAACAACAACAAAAACAATAATAATTATAATAATAATAATAATAATAATAATAATAATAATGCTAATAATAATAATAATAATAATAATAATAATAATGATAATAATGATAATAATGATAACAATAATATTAATAATCATGAGTGTGCTGTGTATCAGTATTCGGCTCATGATACTCACTCTAGTGTGGCTATTTTCTGTGCCAGACTGGCAATAACGGCAAAGAGACGCAAATCCGTCAGACCCTCTGTCACGCTGAAATCAACCAGCTCTAAAATCTGAGAGAGAAAAAAAGAGACATGATACAATGATAAATAATAAAAAAAAAAAATCACTGGAAATATTTACTATTGAGATAAATTATTGTTCTTATATATTTATTAAGGGGGGTGGGGGTGGCTTAATGGTTCGGATTTCCTCCTCACAGCAAGAAGATCTTGGGTTTGAGTCCTGTGCTTGCGTGGTTTACCTCTGGGTACTCCGGTTTCCTCCCACAGTCCAAAGACACGCATATTAGGCTAATTGGCTGCTCCAAATTGTTGCTAGGTGTGAGTGTGAGTGTAAATGGTTGTGTATGTTGGCCCTGCGATGGTCTAACTGTTCAGAGTGTACCTCGCTTTTGCCCAGTGTTGTCTGAGATGGGCTTGGTTTTGTACTTCTTGGATATAAGTAGCTTATGTTTTTACATCAGCTTACCGGCAACTTAATTACCATCTTTGCAATGCATAGTAATAGGTTTAGTAGGTAAAATAGATGTCAGGACCCTGTACACGTAGATTTCCTCCTCTTCAGTCAGAAGTTCTGGAGGAATGATCTCTTTCAGAGCCAGCAGTACTTGAAAGCATGTTAGATATCCATCACCATCACTGTCTACCTGTAAAACCATCACCACTCATATTTACCATTACAGAAAAAAAAAATCATTTCAATCAACAACACATCAATTTGATGACAACCTGATCGACATTCAATCTCAGAGCCGTTTCAGAGGCTCCCACCGAACCTGAGGTGCATGAATGTGCATTATACTGTGTACATTTTCCAGAGACATCAGCAAATCATGCGCTTATAGGTCAACAACTTCAGGTTTCCAGATAGTACAAACAACAGAGAGAAACTTTGTGAAAACCACCTCTGTTGTTGCTGTAGGCTCTTACGGTACCCCGGAGGATTTACATCACTGTCCGTTTTGGACGCGTTGAAGATCCGCTAGTTATGTGGACCCCCTTTACGCACCTATTATTCATCCGTTCCAGTGCATTCCTTGTCAGATATCATCCGCTGTATTTGTAGTCTATGTCCGCCATTCGTCTGGTTTAGCTCTAGCATGTCAGGTAGTAGTCCGAGCATGAGTCAGGTCCACTGGACATCAATAGAGGCGAACTAGCAAATATGGGACAGGGACGCATGAGTTCTGAACAAAACCCATAGCAACAACACAAATTGCCCATAGCACAACAACCGCACAACCATTGGACACCTTTGCTTTGTGGAGTTCATTGCACAAAACTTTATGCTGAATTTTCCAGACCTCACCTGACAAGGAATGCAGAAGTGGGCAAGAAATGCATGCGTACGGACTGAAAATGTTGCTCTCGTTCGGATGTCCGTTTACACTATCCGGCTATCTAACTACTCCATAAAGAGTGATTACTTGAATATAACTAAAATAATCACTGTTTACAATGGGGATGAGCAGAAAAGCATCCCAGAATGCACCAAACCTTGAGGTGGATGAGCTATGACAGCAGGTCCCACTTTTTCAGCCACAAACAGCGATCTGGGGGGCGGCTGTGGCCTAATGGCTAGAGAGGTGGGTTTGGGACCAAAAGGTTGCTGGTTTGATTCCCGGAACTGCAGGAAAAATATGTAGTGGCAGGGAAGGCCATCTCCTCTTCCCTTCGTCCACCTTCACTGCTGAAGCACCCTTGAGCAAGGTACCTAAGCCCAACTGCTCTCCGGGTGCCACAGTGTGGCTGCCCTCTGCTCTGAGTGTGTGTGCTCACTTTGGATGGGTGCACATAGCATATCAAAATTAAAAATAAATAAATAAATAAATCTGAGGTGATCATGGGGACAATAAGCTGCTCAGTTTCAGTGCATCTGTGCCCATGATAGCTTCCGATCCTGGCTTGTGACTGACAGGAGTGGAACTTGATGTGGTCTTCAGGTACACTTTTCAAGATTCTACTCTGAAAGGTCAGTTCTGATTTAAGGTTGTGTTTAAAATAGTGTAAAATGTGTCTCTTACTCACAGCTTCAAAGGTACGCCTGTATGTGGTGAGCTTCTCAGGGTTGATGAGGCAGTACTTGGCCAGGAAATCAACTGCACAGTGAGACAAAGTCAGCAAGTGAGCATATTTATTTATCAGGCATTTAATGTAAACATTTTGGCATCATAATAAAAAATACTTCTGGAATTTATGATTATTTTAATGCTACATTTTTTGCCCTAAAGTGCAAAACAAATGTATTGCTTCAGCTCGACACGCAGTACCTGACCGGCTGAATATATAGATAAAGGTTGAGCACTCTTTTAGCTGTTTGTGAGATCTGTGCAGGTTGTATACAGTGCATCTAAAACATTAAGAATAATAATTCATTGATTCAATGGGCACAGGGAGGCCGGAGCCTATCTCAGCCTACACTAGGCAAAGGATTGGGATACAGCTTGCCAGTAAAGCACAGTGCCAACACACACAACCATTCACACTCAGGGGCAATTTGGAACAGCCAATTAGCCTAATATGCATGTTTTAGGACTGTGGGAAGAAACCGGAGTACTTGGAGGAAACCCACGCAACACGGCGAGAACATGCAAACTCCACACAGCAACGTCGCTGAGCCTGGGACTCGAACCCAGGACCCTCTTGCTGTGAGGAGGACGTGCTAACGACTACGCCACCATGCCACCCCACAAAACGTAAAATCAGAGCATGAAAGAGAGAGAGAGAGGGATTATGTGTTTATGTGAGTCAGAGAGAAACAATTAGGATCACATGTGAGGTGCACTGGGCGGGAAGAAAAGCGTCACAGGATGCGAGGAATCAGAAGTTTGCCGGTCGAAGGCAGGGCAGATTGCAGAATTGTGCGGGGGACGTGATTTTAAGCTGCTTCCACTCTGATTGAGAAGATCAGAGAGAGAGAGAGAGAGAGAGAGAGAGAGAGAGAGAGAGAGAGAGAGAGAGAAATAGAGTGTGAAAGAGAGAATCCACTGAATAATGAGTCCATTCATGAGGCGAGGCTGAAGAATAGCAATGACAGAGTTGCTATCAGTGTGGATTTAAAGCCCGGGGTCCGCAGGTCTGCTCCCTGTTCACAGGGGGCCCCTTCAATCTTCCATTTATCTGCTTACTCTTAATCAAACCTCGGCTTCTCGCCTTTTACATGCAAAGTGCTACATTCGCATCTAGTCAACTTGACTTGTTAAGGCTTGATTGATCAAAAACCCCTTGGCCCCGTGATGCACATCTGTTTGCAAATAGCCAGGGACCAGCCCCGGACCTGGCGTCGTGTGGCCGGTCCCAGAGCAACGAACGGATTTAGCTTGAAATCTAATCTGGCAGACGTGTTCAATGGGAGAGGAGAAAAGATGGAGCAAGAGAGCGAGAGAGAGAGAAAGAGAGAGAGAGAGAGAGAGAGAGAGAGATGTGCTCGGATCATTGCACTGATTCTCATTGGGATTCTGTTGAAAGAATGGGGGACTGAGGTCCACTCTCTATTTTCTTTTGAACTCTTGTCTGTCTGTCTCTCTCTCTCTTGTTCTATGTATCTGTCTCTCTCTCTCCCGCTTTCTCAGGTCTTCCTACAGGCGTGACACTCCAACATACACCTGACTCTTCCACAGGTGCTGCGCTGTGCTCTGACGTCTCCTTTAGTAAATTCATTCATTCATTCATTCATGCATTCATTCGTTTATTCATCTATTCATTTACTGAAGCGCTTAATCCTATTAGGGTTACGGGGAGGCTGGAGCCTATCTCAGCAGACTCCCGGTGAAAGCAGGGCAGACCCTGAACAGCTTGCCAATCCACCGAAAGGCCAACCATTCACACTCACACCTTGCGGTGGTTTGGAACAGCCTATTTTTTAGCCTGATCTGCATGTCTTTAGACTGTGGAAGGAAACCGAAATACCCAGAGGAAACCCACTCAAGCACATGGAGAACATGCAAACCCCACACAAAAATGCTGTCACCAAGTCCGGGTCTCAAACTGAAGGCCTTGCTGTGAGGCGAACATGGTAACCACTACGCCACCTCGCCACCCCGTTAGGGGAAATTTATTTATTTATTTATTTATTTATTTATTTAGTTAGTTAGTTAGTTAGTTAGTTAGTTAGTTAGTTAGTTATTCATTCATTCATTCATTTTAAAGGTACAATTTCTGAAGGGAGGTTTCTTGGTTTCTTGTGTGCATTACTTCATTACTAGTGACTGAAGGTGGAGCAACAATTTTCCAACGACGTAAGTTTATATCTACTTATGGTTACATTTAATGCTAACAAGTTCTGTCTCGGCGGCATGGTGGCGCAGTGGGTAGCACGTCCAACTCGCAGCACGAAGGTCCCGGGCTCGATTTCCAGGCTCAGGTCGTTTCTGTGTGGAGTTTGCATGTTCTCCCTGTGTTTGCATGGGTTTCCTCCAGGTACTTTGGTTTCCTCCCACAGTACAAAAACATGCACGGTAGGCTGACTGGCTGTTCCAAATTGCCCCTAGGTGTGAGTGGTTAGCTTGTCCACCTCACAGCAAGAATGTCATTGGTTCGAGGCAGGGGCGTTGCTGTTTTGAGTTTGCATGTTCTCTCCATGCATGTGTGGGTTTCCTCTGGGTACTCTGGTTTCCTCCAACAGTCCAAAGATATGCACATCAGGCTAATTTACCGGTTTAAATTGCCTCTAGGTGTGAGTATGAATGGTTGTGTGTGGGTGTGTTGGCCCTGCAAAGGACTGGTGAGCTGATTAGGGTGTACCTTGCCTTCGCCCTGAGTCGGTTGAGATAGGCTCCAGCCTTCATGTGATCTTAGCAGGATTAAGTGTTACAGAAAATGGCGTGAATTTTAGTTATGCTTTCCTTTTCCATGCATTCTGACTCTTGCTGTGTTTGGAAAAACAAACATTGCCTGACTGTCACTCTCTTGTCGCTTGTGTTGAAGCTCTTCTTCTTTCCATAATAAGCTTGTTTCTCGCCTCACTCCTGCCTGCTAGTCGCTATTCATGTGTATGTGTGTGTGTGTGTGTGTGTGTGTGTGCATGTTGGGGAAAGCTTTCTGTTGGAAAATCAGGAGAACAAAAGGTGCAGTGGAGTGAAAGATTGAGGGAGGAAGCCCAGGCGGGTCAGAAGGGTTGGGGTGGAGGGGGGCACAAAGGCGTGAGGCTAAATCCTCCTGCCTGATAGCCTTATCTGATTCCATTCCAGAGGCTGATGGCTTTTTTTTTTCTCCTTCTTCTTCTTCTTCTTGTTCCTTTTTTTACACCCCAGGCCTGCGCAGTGCACAGGTTGAGCTCTTTGGTGTGAAGCCTAGCAGAAAATGTTAATCAAGGAAGGAGAAAGAGGGAGTGAAGGTGATTCTGGAGCGATGATGGAGAAGTCGAAGCGGAATGTGTGCTCACGTCATGTAGTTAGCCAGCATCTCGGGATACTGTATCCACACACACACACACACACACACACACACACACACACACACACAAGCCTAACCCCCCCCCCCCCCCATCCCTCACCCCAACATGTCATGAGCTCTTACTGTCTCTTTTTATTCTAATAACTATGAATAATGTATGATTGAACAATCTCTGTCCATTTCGGTTCACATCGATCAGGGATTTTTTTTTTTTTTGTGTCTGCACTCCATAAAGATAATTTTAAAAACAGTACTATATTTAATATTGTAATATTAAATATTAAATGTATATTAAATATTACATATTTAATATTTTTAAACACCATCGCATACACACAAATATCTCATTGTGGGTTTTTATTTATTTGTTTGTTTGTTTGTTTGTTTGGGGGTAATTTTATTAACTTGTATATATTTTAAATAAATTTGTGTGTGTGTGTGTGTGTGTGTGTGTGTGTGTTAGTTTCTCTGTAACAGTAAAATTGTAAAAAATAAACAGATAAATAATGCAGTAAATGAATAATAGGGTTGTGTATAGAGTGAATATATGAATCTATGAAATGATGATAATAAAGAGATTAATGTTGGGTGTGCCGTTTTCCCATAGCTACTTCCTGACTTCTCTTGTGGCACGATGATTCAGACCATTATGGCCTACTCACATCCTACAGCCTCCACCAGGACGAATTTAAAGGTACAGCGCAAAAAGATTTATCTGAAAAAATAAAATAAATAAATAAATGAAATTGATGATTATTGAGAGGTGGGATGGTGGAGTACTGGTTAGCACGTCCACATCACAGCAAGAAGGTCCCGGGTTCGAGTCCTGGGCTTGGTGAGGGTGTTTCTATGTGGAGTTTTCATGTTCGCCCCGTGTTTGTGTGGGTTTCCTCCGGGTACTCTGGTTTCCTCCCACAGTCCAAAGACATGCACCGTAGGCTAACTGGCTGTTCCAGATTGTCCCTAGGTGTGAGTGGCTGTGTTGGTGTTGGTCCTGCAGTGGACAGTTTGGCCCAGCAACCCTAATAAAATGATCTAACATGCTCCTGTGATGCTGCAGTAGTAATTCACACTCATGTGTTGGAACTGGGGGGAATTTGTACAAGTAGATACATATATACATCACTTCCAAACCTTGGGTGTAGCAGATAGAGACAAGTTCAGAACTGTGAACAAAACATATTTAAGTGAATCACAGACTCTCTCTCTGTCTCTCTCACTCACTCATTTGCTACTATTAGGGTTGCAGGGAGGCTGGAGCCTATCTCAGCTGACACTGGGTGGGGTACAGCCTGAACAGCTCATCAGCTCATCAGTCCATCACAGGGCAAGATGCACAACCATTCACACTCACACCTACACCTACATATGCCTAGATTAGCCTGATGTGCATGTCTGTGGAAGGAAACCGGAGTGCCTGGAGCCAACCCACGCTAGCATTGGGATAACCTACATATCACATGTGAAAAAGAATCCTGAGTCCAGGAACCAAACCAAGAACCTTCTTGCTGTGAGGCAGACATGCTAACCACTATGCCACCGTGGCCCCCTGATCCAGAAACTGTAAAATGTGAAAACGTGACTGATGACGCCATGGGTATCGTTCAAAATGCATACTATTTAGCTAACAGGCTGTTGCCTTATGCATTCAAAATTCTAATGAGCCAGTTACCAAGCTAGCAAACTGCCGAAGCTGCAACTTAGCTAACAAATCTATTATTAGACTATTATTTTCTTTTTAATAAACAAAGCATTTAGAGAGTGCAAACCTCCACCAAGCTCAGCAATCCCTAATATGAACCATGATGTCAAAAATTGTCCTATCTCAGAATATTGTAAAGAAAATGACATAAAAAAAATTCTGGATCTAGCTTTTGATCTGGATTGTCTCCAAAGTTTAACACAGTGTTTCAAGTCCAAATTCCACCCTCTGGTAGAAGGCATAGTTTGAGAATATATGAGAAAGTACACAAAATATGCGAAAGTAGACAGTATCCCCTGCTGTGTCTGCTACAATGTGAAACTTAAAAAAAATAAATGTCTTGAAGAATCCTTTTCAAAAAATCCCAAATCCAGAATTTAATCTGGATCATTTCTAAAATCTAAGGAAGCCACTGTTGTCCAAAACCCCGCCTCTCGTTTACATTTTATAAAAATCTGCACATTTGATGTGTAGTCGTTTTTGAGTAATCCTGCTTAAAGTGGTGCTCACATTAGAGGTGCGATAGAAAATCGACTAACGCAAATTGATTTTTTTGCAATTTCTTTTTACGCATTTTGAAATTCGCATCAAGATGTTTTGCGATGCCACATGCAAGCAAATAAGTGAAACGAAGGTTGCGCAACAATTTGTGATTGATTTACAAGTAATTTGCGATTTTTTTGCGGATCTTTGGTGAAAAGAAGTGAATCTCTGTCGCAAATCAGTCACGTTTTGTCCGTTTTTGTTCTCAAACCATTTGCTTTTTATTCGTGCGTTATTAGCATGAAAAAATGCGAATAAAATATGGATGATGACAAAATATACAGAATATGGTGGGTGCCAGCACGTCTCCAACTTTTCATAGACTTGACACTTTTCCTTGCAAACGAAAAACAAATAATTTGCGAGCAAAACCACAACTTGGCGACCTTCTCGCGACATGTGTGGACTGTTTGAGAAGAGTTTGAGACTACTCTGTTTCAGAGCCTTGTTTTCGACATTCATGAAAATTTCTAGCACATTTGAAATTTTTTGCGATGAGTTCATGAACCAGGTGACCAAAATGCGATTCCACGAATGACGCGCAGCAAATTTGAGAATGTTTTGAGAACGAAAAGCGACTTTCACCTCAGTTCCTATTGCACCTCTAGTGTGATCACCCTCTAACCCATAAATGCACACAATGCAGGTAGAACATTACATCCTTGGTGGAAGTAATTAGTCTAGGACAATTCATTCATTCATTTTCCTAGCCGCTTAATCCTAATTAGGGTCACAGGGAGGCTGGCGCCCATCTCAGCCGACTCTATGCGAAGGTACGGACAGATCGGCAGGTCATCACAGTACTCTAGGTGAATAAATCAGGTTAATTTATTAATATATAGTTAAGAGCTGGGTGAGATGTGCATGCCCAGATGGAAAGTTTACTCTTTTTAAAGAAGGTAAGATGATGGCATTTAATTTGCTAATAAGGACTATACTGTAAAATTTTTAAATGTGTTTTAATGACAATGAAAATAAGTTCGCTTAGCTAACTGTATCATTGCATTTTCTTTTCATTTAACTGCTAGTAAAATGATTTCAATATAAAAATATTATAATTATTAGAACCCACAAAAGACTTAAAGTACTCACGGAATAATTCCCATTCATATAATATTAATATTAATAATAATAACAATAACAACAGAAACAACAACAACAACAACAACAACAACAACAATAATAATAATAATAATAATAATAATAATAATAATAATGATAATAATAATAATAACAATAATAGTAATAATAATAATAATGATGATGATGATAATAATAATAATAATGATACTAATAATAATAATAACAATAATAATAACAATAATAATAATAATGATAATAATATTAATAATAATAATAACAATAATAACAATAATAATAATAATAATAATAATAATAATAATGACAACAATAATAATAATATTAATAATAATGGTAATAATAATGATATTAATAATAATAATAGTAATAATAATAATAATAACAATAATAATAATAATAATAATAATAATAATAATAATAACAATAATAATAATAATAATAATAATAAATATCCATTGGATCTGGAATCTTCTCAGAAACACTAGGTTATTATTATTATTATTATTATTATTATTATTTTATATTTTTCTTGACAATATAGTGCTATTGTCTCATTTAACCCAGTAGAGAGAATCATTCTGCTGATTCCCATTTTTACCACTTGTTCTTTTTCTTTTTTTCTTTTTTTTGTAACAGATGCTCCCTAATCAACTGAGGAAATGATACCATAATCAAAGGATCTGGCCTGCTTCCCAGTTCATTATTACTTTTGGTACGCGCTAGGCCTGCCTCAAACTCGTACCGTGAGTAATAATGCACTGTGACAGGAATTAAGCTACCTGACACTGCAGCTCCAGGACAAGAGGAACATCATGAAGACCATCAGCCTGCATCTCAGATGTGATTTTTACTATTTGCATGCACACCGCGTGTGATTTTTTAAAAATAAGCGAATCAATACATGAGATGGAAATTACTTGCGATATGGGAGGAGCTTCTGAATATTTTCTAATGTTGAGAAATATGGTCTGTGGTTTTTCTATTCAGTTCTATTTGCAGATAACGGGTAATGTACATCATAAAATAGTTTCATATTATTACTATAATAGTTTCATATTATATTTCATATTTTAATAGACATATTATTATTATTAATATGTGAAATTATAAAATCTGTTAAATTATAAATACAGTGGACTGCAAAAGTATTCACACTAAACAAATGGAAATATTTTTGCTGTTACGGTTTAATAAACTTGGTCCAAAAGAGATTGTATTTTATACCTAAACTATGAATCTTGCACTGAATTATGTTTTTAGACGTAATTGTAAAATGTAGCTAATCCCAACAGGGCGATACGGTGGTGTAGTGGTTAGCACGTTCGCCACACAGCAAGAAGGTCCTGGGTTTGAGTCCTGGACTCAGCGAGGTTGTTTCTGTTTGGAGTTTGCAAGTTCTCCCCGTGCTTGTGTGGGTTTCCTCCGGGTACTCTGGTTTCCTCCCACAATCCAAAGACATGCACATTATGCTAATTGGCTGTTCTAAATTACCCATGAGTGTGAATGGTTGTGCGTGTTGCCCTGCGATAATCTGGTGAGCTGTCCAGAGCGTACCCCGCCTTTGCACAGTGTTGGCTGAGATAGGCTCCGCCATGAGCTAATTACTACAGCATTTCAGAAAGTTTCCACACAAATGTGGAAATGTTGCGTAAGGATTTACACTCTGAATGAAAAATTGAAAAGCAGCTCACAGATTACATGTTTGTTAGTTTTGAGTTTTTCTTTACATGTTCAAATGGTCAGGAAAGTCTACAGTAGATTTAGTCTAAGTAGCATATGCATGTCAGGATCGCTGCAGTGTCATGGGCCTGGGCATCGTCCTAGCAACAGGTACAGAAGAGCGAGCGTGCCCAGGGTTTTTCAGATGATCTGCGAAAGAGAGTCACAGAGAAGCAGAAGGCAGGAGAAAGTTATGAATCAACAAGACAAACAACTTGTTTGTATTTTCTGTGGTGGTGGGAATACTTTCGCAACCCACTGTAATCAATAAATAAATAAATAATAATTAATAATTGAATATCTGGACTATATGGAGTTTGATTTACAAAAAAATACCTTTAAAAACTTTCCACTCTTTTTTCCTGTATTATTTCTATAATTAAATTTATTTCACAAATATTTTCTCACAGATTTCCTTTGATTTCTGTGATACTAGTTTTGATACCACCTGATACCTGAAAACATCCCACACGGCACTTAATTAGGACAATTGATAATTTATAAATACATATTTATAATTTCTTTCATTTATGTTAAGCACTTTACTCTCAATCAGTCATTTGCCCAACCGATTATTATCCTATTGAGGTCGCACTGAGGCTGGAGCCTATCTCAGCCAACACTGGGCAAACAGTTAACCAGACCATTCCAGGGCCAACACACTCAGCACTATTCACATTCATGCTCACACATGGGGGCAATTTGGAACAGCCGATTAACCAAATGTGTATGTCATTGGAATGTGGGAGAAAACCGGAGTACCCTGAGGAAACCCACACAAGGTCCTGGTAGTCTGGTTATAATGAGTAGAAGAGTAGAACAGAACCTTGGCAAAACTTTATCACCTATCATTTATCACAGAAAGCTGCTTTTCATGCTTCCCAGTGTCCGGTTTTAAAGAAACTCCTAACAGTACAGTCACAGGCCCACACTGCTTACCGTAACATACACAGCAGCGCGACCGACTACCGTAATAACCGGTGTTCTACTCTGCGCGCAACGGTTTTTATTCCCATTCATGAAGTGCTACAATCTTGGACATTTCCGAGGGCCAAGGGAAAAGTCACACAAAGCAGGGACTGTCACCGAATATCGGGGTCGTCTGGTCACCTTGCTGTCAGGGACACGGGGGAAACTGGAGCTGCTTCAGGTGAGAGGTGGGGTGCACTCTGCACTGGTGTCCAGGGATAACGCAACACTCACACTGTACACCCGCGCGGGATTTAGAACACCTGGTGTGCACGAGTTTCCTCTGTGCTCGATGTGTTTACATCACGGTGTTCCGGTCCAGAACGCACACGACAGGAATCAGGTTAAGAGAGAGAAACGTCATGACGTCACGTATGCACGTACGCTTTTTGTGGTATTTTGAATCCCTTTCTGTCGTGTTTCACTTCATACTGGGACTTTTTGAAACTGTAATTTTTTGCCAAACTTTATTTTTAATTTTCTTTATTATTATTATTATCATCATCATCATCATCATTATTATTATTATCACTATTATTATTATTATTATCATCATTATTATCATCATCATTATCATTATTATTATTATTATTATTATTATTATTATTATCATCATCATCACCATCATAAT
>JAQMYF010000024.1:3228249-3238249 GCA_030014195.1 Neosilurus mollespiculum
GTGAGAGAGAGAGATAGAGAGAGAGAGAGAGAGAGAGTGAGAGAGAGACACACACACACACACACACACACACACAGAGAGAGAGAGAGAGAGAGAGAGAGAGAGAGAGACAGCAAGAGAGAGGGTGTGTGTGTGTGTGTGAGAGAGAGAGAGAGAGAGAGAGAGAGAGAGAGATTTTAAACAAGCAGGGTGGTCAGATTCAGGTAGTTCAGTCAGTTAAACACCTTCTAACACCTTGTCAGGGATCAGGAGGAAATCCTGAGGAAGAGCTCGGCGCAGGTAAATCCAGTCTTCATGACTAAGAACTACACTAAGACACACACGCTTGAACAATCTGGGGGATTCGTTGGTGAAGATTAGCGTAGCAACAACAAACATGTATTCATTCATTTGCTGAACCACTAAATCCTTTCAGGGTGGCTGGAGCCTATCTCAGCCTACTCTGGGTGAGGGCTCGGTACTCCCTGAACAGCTTACTAGTCCACTGCAAGGCCAACACACAAGCACACACAACATACTAAAACCTATGGGCAATTTGGAACAGCCAATCAGCTTAATGTTTCATATATACCCATATCTTTTGATTGTGTGTGGGATGAAACCAGAAAAACTGGTGGAAACCCACGCAAGCATGGAGAGAACATGAAAACTCTACACAGAAACACACTCGCCAAACCTTGAACTCAAACCCACGATCTTCTTGCTGCGAGACAGACGTCACCTACGCCACCGTGCGCCCTGGTTTGGATGCATCTCCTTATGTTAATGAGAGGATGATGTTATGATGGTTTGGGTGAGTTTACGTTACAGTGTTTTTTGGGGGTTTTTCAGAGTAACTGAGGGGGAAAAAATTGTGATTTCTTAATGTTAAGGGATAGAACGTCCACCTCACAGTAAGAAGGTTCTGGGTTTGAGTCACAGGCTTGGTGAGGGTGTTTCTGTGTGGAGTTTGGATGTTCTCCCTGTGCTCACATGGGCTTCCTCCAGGTAAACTGGTTTCATCCCATAGTCCAAAGACACATTAGGTTTAAGTAGGTGTGTGTGTGTGTGTGTGTGTGTGTGTGTGTTGGCCCTGCAATGGACTGGTGAGCTTGCATGATGTTGAGGGGAAAAATTTTAAATTTGATGATAATTTAGGTTTCTAAATCAAATGCTGGCACTGGTCTAAAAATAAAATAAAATAAAAAGTGTGCGCTTACAGACCATAATAATCTTTTGGACTTGGCTACTTATAATCAACAATGGCACCAACAAGAGATTTGTCAAAAAACAAAGGAAAGGATAATACAACTCATTCAAGAAAGACATCCAACAATGAGCATGGCAAAAAATGTTGGTAGTTCCATTCTAAGAAAATATTTCAAGACGGTCACCTGAAAAAAACAATTGAATTCACCCATTCATTTGTGATATGGGGTTGCATGTCAGGAACAGGACCAGGGGGGGTGGCATTACCTCAACACTTAATGCACTTGGTGTAACATGAAATTGTGTGTGTGTGTGTGTGTGTGTGTGTGTGTGAATCATTTTTAGATAAAAAGTGTTAATATGGCGATATCATCATTTTTTTGACAGGGGTCGTAGGTGAGGTCAAGGTGTGTTTACGGTTAGAATACATCCACATGTATTGGTAAAGTGGTGGTTTAATGATGGTTTGTATAGGTTTACCAGTGGTACAGGCGGTCCATTTTTGTCTATGGTTCAGATAAGTTGAACGATGTGGATCAATGGCTGTGATAAAAGGGTGATGGTGTAATGATGGTTTGAATAAATCTACCTTTGGCAGGTAAGGTGAAGAAATCAAATTGTGTTAAGTGTAACTATGGTCAGGACAAGGGTACCTGCGGGAGGTGAGGTGCTTTCCGTGTCACTACAGTCAGCATGATCCAAGGACGGACAGGACACACTCTGAGGTGCTGTGGCCTCCAGTTCAGCAAACATATCCGACTGAGAACGGCTTATTGGAGAACCCAGAGATGCTCTTGATCCTTGGCTACCTGAAACGTTCCAAAATAAAACACCTAATGACCTTGATATTGTACAGGGTGACCTAAATAAATCCTCCCACATTTCAAAGGTAAATGAAAATAAAATTGTTGAAGATAATTAAATTAATATGTGCACAAAGGAAACTTCATTCAATAGAGTTTATTGATCATGAATTAAAGATCCTCCAAATAGCGTCCGTCATCGTCTATACCCTCTTAAAGGTGATTTCTGAAGGCTGCTGTGGCTCCACATTCGTGACACCACATTTGCGTAGTGGCTGGCACGTCGGCCTTACTGCAAGAAGGTCCTGGCTTTGACTCCCAGGCTCTGGGTTTTCTGTGTGGAGTCTGCATGCTCTCCCTGTGCTTGCGTGGGTTTCCTTTGGGTACTCTGGTTTCCTCCCACAGTCAAAAGGCATGTACATTAGGCTAACTGGCTGTTCCAAATTGTGTGTGAGTGTCAATGGTTGTGTGTTGCCCTGTAATGATCTGGTGAGCTGTCCAGGGTGTACCCCACCTTCGCCCAGCGTCGGCTGAGATCCCGTCTCCTCACAACTCTATTAGGATTAAGTGGTTCAACAAATGAGTAAGTGAGAGGAGTGGTGGTCTCATTCTTTTCTTTTTCTTCCTGCTTTTTCTCCCCTAATTTTAGTCGTATCCAACTCCCACCCATCAAGTGTTGCCTCCCTTTTCCATACGACCACCACCAATCAGGAAGGGGCGTAAGTATGCACATGCTCCCTCTGTGACATGCGATGCTGTCACCTGCCTCTTTACGAACTGCTGCGCATTTGGAGGCGGCCTAACACACTCGGAGGGAAAGCGCTATCCACCCCTTCTATGCGAATGAGCTCACAGGCACAAGGGAATTGGCTGGTAATCTCTGTGAGTGACAGGGGAGTGTATGCTGTCCCTATTTCCCGTGAGTGCTCAGTCAATTAGCTCCCATGGACTCCCGGTCATGGATGGCTGCGGCATCAAACTTGATAGTTACATACCTTGTCGATGCACCACTCGGGAGCCAGTGGTGGTCTCTTTCGAAAAATGGACAAGTAGTTGGGGGACAGACACAATCTAGCAATGGCTTCTTTGCAATTGCTAATCATTTTTGACGTTATGTACTTACAACCCTTAGTTACTTATAGCAAGGGTGCAACCTACTATAGATAAAATATCCTCTACAGACCCAGAGTTATTTTTTAGTTGTCAGCCTCACCACTCAAACACACAAAAGTGGATACTTGATGCTTCAAAGTATATTGTTGTCATCAAGTTGGCAATCATCTTTAGCTAACTGCTCCTCAAGCCCATTCCAGTGTGTACTAGTGAAAGGCATCTGGCTTGTCCCCCTTTATGTGTGTAATATGTTTGTGTATGAACTATAGAGGGTCAATGGGGTCATTTTGGATAGACCCATACACATCCATACAATGTTTCCTCTTTCTCGCTGTCTCCTCTTCTGTCTTTCTGGTTGACCACACAGTGTGGCTGTCAGGGTCAGCGTGTGTGGCAGGGCGATTTAGATCAATGGGGGTCCCTTTCATTGTCAAGGACAGTTACATGCTGGAGGGGACACTGAAAGAGGTTACACCAGGGTCGGTGGCTGACTGTCGGGCCATGGCATTGGGAAAGAGAGACCAGGAGCAACACAAAGACCCTAGAGTCTGTCTTAGAGAGGATCCACTCTCGCACACAAACTGAGCACGGAGCCACCCACACATTCACACACACACACACACACAGGGGTGGCAAGAGAGAGAAAGGTCGGCCACTTCAACCCTCCAGGCATGGACACTCGGGTTTTTGCCAGATTTTGTCATCTGGTCTTGTACTAGAAACTTCGTTCATTACAATGTTCCTTACATTCTAACTTTAATCTAAAATTGCAATACAATTACAATTACTCATCGAAATGGTATAATTGTGATTTAAGGGAAACATGTCACCAGGCTACAAGTGACCATTATTCCAACACACACACACACACACACACACACACACACACACACACAGAATACACAAAGAACAGTGGACAGCCTGCTCTGAAAGGGGCAAATTCCCATCACAAGTTCTCAATTGTCCTGCTCTTTGAGAAAGTCCCAGACTCAAGTCAGACATCAACGGACCCGGCTCTTTATCCCGATGGGGAACGGTAAATTAGTGCGAGGAGGTCGCCCGAGAGGTACGCCAATAGCTGACACTCGCACACTGTTCTCCCGTCAGCAGGGTGGCGGTCAGTGTGGATTTATGACTGCTTGCTCCACACGATCCTTCTTTCACCAGGAGAAGAAAAAGAGACTGAGAGAAGAGAAAAAAGGCAGAAAGGAGGGAATGCCCGGAGCCTGGGGCTTGAAGAGATGTATAAGGGGCCATGGCTACCTCTTATAGACCCCCCCCCTCTCAAGCTTTCCTATTGTAGAGGACTAGCTGCTTTGAATCAAAACGCAGATTCAAATAGTACCAGCTCAAGTCTTCTTTAAGAAAATCCCTCATACCAACGATTTTCATAAAGGACTAAAAAGAAAGCCCTCCCCGTGATATTTGTGGCATGGTGGAACTGGACAAAACCAGGATGTAGCACTGCATTGTGTGATCCTTCGTCCTTTTGTGTCCGGATGTTTAGTTACGCTTGGCACAATCTACCCCTGAGTGTGTCCATGAATACACACAAGTCCAGCAGAGGATCAAGACATACAGGTTCACAATGGCGCAGTATGAAAGTCATATATGTAAGAACAGCTCTGGTTAAGCTAAAGATGCTCACCTCTCTGTGCCGTGATTGGAGGAAGTATAGGCCAGCGGCAGGTCTTCCACTCAGAGCAAACATCCAGTGGAGAAGCAGAGGCCAGGCTGGATTGAGATGCCAGATGTGTAGGGCAGGGGCTTGGAGGTCCATCAGCAACCGTATCTTTGAGCTGGTTAGACTGCAGGGATTTACTTACTAAAGGATCTTCGTCCTGAATAATGGGAGTTTCCTTTATGGTTTCTGGAAGGCTGGCATTCCAAGGTTCCTTGCTATGGAAACTCAGGTTTTTGGTTGATCTTGATGATTGTGTAGAGTTCGCAGGAGAACAAGAGGCCATGCACGCGCCATCTAGAGAGCTGAAGTTAAGATTAGACAAGGATGAAGAGAAGGCCTCCAGATCATCACTGTGGATATCATCATCCTCAGCAGCTCCATCTTCACCATCGGAGTCATCACTCTGATTTGCTAGAAATAATAAAGAACCAACCAAGATATTGATACCAGTTCAACATTTATACGGACAAACCAGGGATGATACATGGTATGATATGGTGTAATATCACAGATTTCATCCATAGAGGCACTTTTGTTCCATTCAGTCGAATTCATTCATTCATTCATTGGTCGAACTTCTAATCCTACTAGGGTGGCGGAGAGACTGGAACATATCATAGCCGACTCTGGGCAGAAGTGGGGTACACCCTAAACAACTCACCAGTCCATCACAGGGCCAACACACACACAACTAATTACACTAACACCAAGGGGTAATCTAGAACACCCAGAGGAAACCTACATAAGCATGGGGAGAGCCTGGACCTTCTCACTGTGAGGCAGATGTGCTAGTCATCACACCACCATGCCACCATTCACTTTTGTACCATTCAGTCTAATTCATTCATTCATTCATTTGAAGCTGAACTGCTTAGTTCTCCTAGGGTCGCAGGGAGACTGGAACTTATCTTAGCCGACTCTGAGCAAAAGCAGCGTACACCCTGAACACCTCACCAGTCCATCACAGGGCCAAGCATTCACACTCACACCACAGGGCAATCTAGAACAGCCAATTAGCCTAATGTTGATGTCTTTGGGGGGAAGCCAGAGTAACCAGAGGAACCCACACAAGCATGGGGACAACATGCAAACTCCACACAGAAACACCTTTGCCAAGCCTGGGACTCGAACCCAGGACCTTCTGGTTGTGAGGCTGATGTGCTAAACACTATGACACCAGGAACCTCCCAGTACCTTTCAGAAATGTTACAGGAATCCCCATTTTTAATAGATTATTACTATAAAAGGGACAATTTGACAACATCAGTGGCACCACCGAATGTTCTGGAAAAAACAATGATTGTTTAATAATTTTATAATGCTAAGTTCTTTAAAAAGCTAAGTTGTTTGAAATGAACACTGTTATTATTCCTTTCTCTACCAAGATCTGCTTTCCAGAAAACAAAGGATTTTCAAAAATTGAATTGTAGTGCTTCCATAGACAAAATCGATGATATCTCACCAGTACTGTGTCCGGAATCTCTCGCCCACTCACCTCCCCCTGCTCACTATACAGGGAATTAAACACAGGGGACTATATAGTGAGTACAATGGTGTTAAAACACTTTGGGACTCAACTCCTTGGTGCTGTTCATTCACTCATTCATTCATTTTTTAAGCTGCTTAATCCTAATTAGGGTCACGGGGAGGCTGGACTCTGGAAGAGGGTGGGGTACACCCTGAACAGCTCGCCTGGCCATCGCAGGGCCTCCTCTGTACTGTTGTGTGAATTCATTTTAACACCTTGGAACAATTACTTTCACGGTATTGTAATTGTAATATATTTTATTAAGACATTTATTTATATAAGATATATTTTATGTCTTTTGTTTATTTGTATTTTTTTACTCTCTCCTTAATAGCTATCTTTAATTGAACTTGACTGTCAAATTATAATACATTATATACACGATGGCTTTAATGCTTTTTTTTTTTTTAACTTACAGTTACATTTACAGCATTTGGCAGACGCTGTTTATCCAGATCTACGTACTTTTATTTAATACAACTGAGCAATGCGTTTCTGCCCTGCGATGGCCTGGCGAGCTGTCCAGGGTGTACCAGGGTGTCAGCATCGGCTGAGATGGTTGCCAGCCTCCACGCAACCCTAATTAGGATTAAGTGGCTCAGAAAATGAATGAATGAAGGAACAACTAAGCATTAAAGGCCTTAATTGCATTATGGGATACATTGAGTGCACTATATCCTTCTCACTATATGTTTAAAGAATACTACAACATGGTGACCTCACTATACTATGAGTAGTGAGTGATTTCAGAGACAGGACAGGATGTTCCTGAAAGTGAAACCAAAAAAAAAGAAAAACTACAATGATTTGTTCAGAGCAGTGGTCACCAGCCCTGTTCCTGGAGATCTACCTCCCTGAAGACTTTGGCTCCAAACGCAATCATGTCCACCCAACCGTCCAATCATTGCCTTGAGAAGCTCTTGATCAGCTTAACGAGGTGTGCCAAAACCAACATTTTGGTTGGAGATGAAACCTGCAACGAGGTCAACCTCCAGGAGCAGGGTTGGACTGGTGACCACTGGTCTAGACGTGGTTCACGAGAATGTACCTGAGAGTGCATTGGAAAGGCTGCTGTTCAGGTTGATGCTATGGCTGAACTGACTGGATGCTGGACGACTCAGGTCCGAAAGAGAATCCGGGGTCATAGGGGTCATCGGTGTCATTGGTGTCTGAGGGGTCACAGGGGATGATGGGGTGCCAGGAGTCATTGGAATTGGTGTTACTGCTTCACTTTTATGCTCTTCATAGTCCTCATAATCGATTTGTGGGGTTGAGGGCCCAATCACAGTAACGTCTCTCTGACTTACTCCGTCTTCCTGCTTTGTTGTGCTGTGATCCGAGTTTGAAGAGTGACCATGGAAAGATGGGAGCTGGTCTGGGCTTGTCCCTGAGTGGACAGAAGGTGTTGGAGAGAGAACAGGGTTTGGAGAGGCCGCGCTGGGACGTAGAGATGCTGGCACACTGGGAAGGATCACAGAAAAGTGCCTTAGGCAGTTCTGCTTTCTCTGAAATTCTGAAAAGACAGAAAGGCACCAATAAGTCATTGGATAATGAATGGATAAGCTTATGAAGAAATTTTGGCTTTGGACCAAAAACAGTTATAATTGCGGAACAGAAAACAAAAGGTGCGAGAGTTTCTCCAAAGAAATGCTGCGAGCAGAATGGACGGGAAATAAATAGCGTAGCAGACTCTGGCTCCAGCTGTCTCAAGCGGACATGGACCGTTCAGCGTCCCACAGGCTGTCCGGCACAAGACATCACACGCACACACACACACACACACACACACACACACACACACACACACACACACACACACGCACACCGCCTTAATGAAAGGCATTGTTGAGGGTGCACAAAGAGTGGTCCTGAATAATTATCATGGGGGTCCTTGGCGAGGGTCAGGCAGAAAGCGTATTCATCATCATTTCCAGCTAAAAGGGAGAAGGATGAGGCCGAGGCACTGACATTTCTCTTCGCCACTCCGCTGAGACACAGAGCAAACAGCCTTTTGCCTGCTGGGAGCTCCCTACCCTCCAGATTCATCCTGGACACCCCTCTCAAAACGCTGCTGCTTTTCCAGGAGCAGCTGTCTAGTTCCCAACTTAGTATGCAGAGGCTCTAAGATATGGTAATGACCACTTGTGATCACTATATGAAGGAACTCATTCTCATAATTGGGCACCCCTGACAAACTAATTATGTTCGGAGTGACAGTGAAAGCAAACGAATGAGCTTTCATTTCATGACTCTCAGCCTCCTCGAAGGGATTTCAGATGTCCGGTATGAAAATACCTACAGAATTTATCATATACCTACAGTACAGCCACAACACAATGTACTCCTACTGTCTTACCGAGAGTCAAAGGTACAAGAGATATAGATATTTATATAGATGGACGGATGGATGGATGGATGAAGCCCACATTTCTGCACTGCCCTATGCACAATACCCTTGGCTCCTCCATCTGTCACAGTCACACACCACAAGTGTGAGTGCCTCTATGTGTGTGAACGACATGTGTCATAGCGCCCTGTTACAACCCTCCCTCCTGCACTCACACACACACACACACACACACACACACACACACTCCTTGGGGAGCTGAAGGCAGGTCGGGGTTGATTGTGAGGGCCTCCAAGCACCATATGGCTGTATAATTAGTTTTGGCCCGTGGTGTAGAGCAATGCCCCGATCTCTGCTCCGTCGCCAGCTTGCTCTCAAACACACAGGCAATCCCGCAGGGCTCTAACAGCCGAGGCTGCACAAATACCTCTACATCATTACATCAAGTCTGGGGAAGAGGTAGCACATTTCCTGGACATATATAAACATTATTCATGTTTTCATCTTTCATGTTTTTGAATCTTGTACATAATTCCATATATGACTGAGCACTACATTAAATAATAACCACGTGTTGTATTGTTTCATGTACTATATCTATATTACATATTATATACATACCGTTGTATACCGTTGTTTCAACAAAATTAATCATCATAGCATTGATTTCCATCCAGTGTCGGGTTCATTTCTCACTGACGTCTTGAATCGATGAGGGAAAAACTGAACCTCTCCATAAAGTCTTCTCCAGGACATCCCCAAAACTTTCAGTAGGGTTAAGGTCAGGACTCTGGGGTGCCGATACATATGTGAAAATGATTCCTCGTGCTCCCTGAACCACTCGCTCATTATTCGAGTCCCTGTATTATATCTGCGCCATCAGGGAAGAAAAAGTCCATTGATGTGATAACCTGCTCATTCAGTTCATTCAGATTATCAGCTGACTTCATTTTATTGCCACATTAATGTTGCTGAGCCTCGACCGGACCAACTAGAGCAACAATGCCATGCAGATTACATGCTGTGATCAAGGATAAATGCTCTCCATGAAAATATTACACTGTGTGACTTTTTTATTTTGGCTGTGCGGTGCATATTGTATGTGTTTAATTTGGCTGGAAGTGTTTTTTCCTCCCTTATAACACATCAGTTTTCATTTATTAATGAATGACATCATACTTTAAAAACTTCTGTAGAATATTCATTCATTCATTCATTTACCGAACCACTTAATCGTACTGGGATCGCGGAGCTTACTTTGGGCGAAGGTGGGTACACCCTGAAAAGCTTAGCAGTCGATCTCAGTGCAACACACACACTCACACCTAGGGGCAATT
>JAQMYF010000024.1:3294638-3306863 GCA_030014195.1 Neosilurus mollespiculum
TGTTGTCCTCCAAAGAGCGAACCAATCAGATTACACCATTCGTGTGTAGTTGTATGTATACTATAGTCTGTTGTCGTCCCTCCAGATAACGAACCAGATTGCACCATTCCCCTGTTGTGTGTGTGTGTGTGTGTGTGTGTGTGTGTGTGTATGTGTATATATATATATATATATATATATATACACACACACACACATACTATTGCCTGTAGGGGGGATTCTCCTAAGAACAGCCCTACTTCATAAATAATAATAATATTTATAATAACAGTAATAATTAGGCTTTCTTTAGTATTCATTCTTAAATTTTGCTGAATTGATGCATTTAGGATGTACATCCCAAGACCTGTTCTTTTCTTCAAACAGTTATTTCAATGATATTTTTTTGCACAAAGGACATCAAGATTGAGAGTCAGTTAATCCCTGACATTTGGACATGCTCTGGTGTGGATTTCATAAAGGTCTGGTTCATTTAGTTCAAGAAAAAGCTAGTTGTGTTGAGTCATATTCAGCTGCCCCCTCATCCTCCTCAATAATCCTGACTGACTCTGTAAGGTTAGCCTGCATGGCGTAAAAAGCGCAGAATAAGGAGAAGGTGGAGGAATCTCGGGCATGCCAGTGAGGCCGTGCAACAGGCCGTGATCGACATGAAAAAGAAGAGAAGTAAGAGACGACGCCAGCGGCGAGCACAGAGAGAGTATGTTCAGAGCCGTGCGTGCAGCTCGCAGGATGTTAAGCCTGTGTTTAAAAGCAGGCGCAGACGCTTTCGCTACAAATTCAAGCAGGTGACTTCATCAGCGGGGGCAGTTTGTCCCATTTTGAGGTGGAGGTGTTCTTGAATTTCAATCATCACACTTCGGTGGCCTCTGGAGTAATATCCACTGAATCTGCACTGTTTTATGGGGACTCTGTATCACTTCCCATAGATGATGAGGCATACAGGCCAACACCACATGAGCTATTGATGCTCTTCCTGCACTGGACTCAGGGGTGGACAAATCATAACCTATTAACAAATTCACCAGATATAAACAAATAACTGCATAAACTTAAATATGTTACTCAGAGCCATCTTTAGTATAGTAATGTAACCACGTACAGTGAACTAGTTAAGTGCCTTAACATGAATCAAGGAAAATGAAAAATGTGTGCGGTATTAGATAGATATAGGAGTGGACTGACTAATTTAATTTACTTTGTTTACTTATTTATTTATTTACTGACTGTACTAATTACTAAAAATAAAATTACTTACATTACTTAATTTATCCACCTTTACCCAATTTCATATGTACGTACTTACTCTACATACTTAGTTAACTTGCATCACTAACTCTACTTACTTACATGAATTTCCTTAAGTATGGACTTACTCTATGTACTTAAGTTATTTGGTTTACTTACTCCTTTTATTTACTTACACTTTTTGCTTACTTTACTTACAGTTCCTTTTTCACAGTACTTAATCTACCTACTTTACTTCTGTACTTATGTACTTGCTTACTCTACATTATACTTGGTTAACTTGAATTATGCAGCTTGGTTAAATACTTTGACTTATTTTACTTAATTTGCGTTAGTTATTGGCATTCTGTGTGTACACCTTTGCTCTGCTCACTTAATTTTTTGGTTAGCTTAATACTTTTACTTACTTACTTACCTGAGTTACGTACACATTTACTTACTTAAGTGACCTAGTTTACCTACCATATTTTACTTAATTACATATGTATTTACTTACCTGCATTACTTACTTTACTTAATCACTAATGTACATACCTGCATGCAATACTGTACTTACTTTACTTACTTCATGTAATTTATCTACTTTATTTAACTACATTTGTACTTAACCTACCTTTACTGAATTTTCCAACATTACTTAATTTACTTGCATAACCCAAGTTATCTGCTTCACTCACTTACTTGCCCTTCTTAATATGTTAATTTACGGACAAATGATGCTTTACTTTCCTACGTTTTTAAAGGACAACAGCAGGTTTGTTTACGTCTTTTACTGACTTATTTTACCTACTTTCTTAATTTACCTTCTTTACGTATAATTTACTTCATTACCTTCTCCCTTGCTTACTTACGTTACTGAATTCATTTACTTTAGATACTTTACTTTCCTCTTTTTTTTTTATACTTGTATAATTCACTAATTTTGCTTGACTTCATTCCTTAAGGAGATCCTCATCAACAAGAAAAACATTTAGTATACATACATACTGAGATACACACAGATATTCACTACAACCAGAATGTTATACATATAAAGAGGACAGTTCTGTGAGGACAATTCTATGTGAGTGTAGTGCTGCAGACAGAGCGATTCAAAAAAAGTAGTATGTTTGATAGTTGCCATAATAAAGGGCATTCAGTTTAAATGAAAATGTTGTTTTCAGAAACAAGTCAAACTGCATGTCTTTTATTTTCTGTATGTTAAACCTACTCGTCATCAGAGCAGCTCTGAATTAAAACACGTATTCCAGTCAGGGAATCTGTTTGCCCTTGACCCACAGATTTGTCCACCTCTGAGAGCTACTTGCTATTAAGGTTATTGAAAATGTTTCTTGGTGCAGGCTATAATAAATGTTCAGGCTGTATCCTTTTGTTCAGTAACGGCTTCTCTCTCCCTCTGCACTCAGTCTTGCCCCTCTCTCAAAGACACGTTGGTTAAAAAAGCTCTTGTGCTGCCCACAGGTCAATCTGACTGGAGGCAGCGGAGATAAGAGTAAAGCCAAGATAAAACCAAAAGAAGGAAAAAGACCTGCTGAGAGCGGTGGGAAAAACCCTGTGGCCAAGAAAATCAAGAAAGAAACTGATCCTTAGTCCCATGAGGAAAAAGAGCCCAAAAGTACAGTTTCTTAATATTTTCAAATTCGCATGAAGATCATGTTTACTTAAAATGCCAAATAAAAAAATAAAAAAGTCAGCACTTGTTTGTTTTGCTTATCCATGTCTGTCACTTCCCCTAATAACATACTGCACGACTTCGCTATGTGCGCTTCCATAACCTCCTATACCCGCCCTTTTTATTTTTTTATTTTTTATTTATTTTTTTTTTCTTTCTCTCTCTCTCATGCAGAGTTAAGGGTTTGCTCACATGGGAACTTAATGAGGTGGCTATCATTAACACTTTGCATGGATCACTAATCCCATGGTTTTATAATCTGTTGTTCCTCTTCACTACACTATTACCAAAGTACAGATTCATAATGTCCTTCATTTCCTCAGATTGACCAATCAGCCGCTGAGCTCCAAGAAGAAACTCGTGGTAGCTTGAATGAAATCAGTGCCGATCAAAGTGCAAATGGAAATTTAATCAAAATGAACCCGGAGAGGACACTTTCCCAAAATCAGGACGACTCCAGCTCTTTGCATACACCTGAAAGTAACCAGCCGTGTTTAATCCATGTGAATGTCAAAGTGAACGTTCAGGAACAGAAAGGTATCGCTAGGAACAGCGTCCAGTATCCTAATAAAATAACTAACCAACAGTTGATACCTTCTAAAAGAAGACGCCCACAGTTTTCCCCCTCCCAAGCAGTCCTGGCCAACTGTTCGTCAGAGACCTCCATCATTTCCGCAGCAGCCCTCGAAGAGCTGTGCGACCTCCGCAACTACTACAGCAATCAGCTGAGGAGGATAAACTACACCTCCCACGAGCATCTTCAAGAATCGAGCTCAGGAATGCTCACGTGTATAAGAGAGCCGCTACGAAGTCTTCGTCTCCCATCCGGTACCACCATAGCCAAAAGTGCACGAAACTTATGGACACGTGTCAGTATGAGAAGAAAACTTATCCAGAGATGACCACGCCTACTGTTTCAGTTAAAGCTTGAACATTTGATTATAGTTGCCTCAAGCTGTATTGGTGGAAACTGTTTCAGACCCCTTCCTTCAGACAGAGTTTTGCACTGTCTACTTGTGTTTGGGGGGGCTGGGGGCTGGGTTTTGGAATTTAATTTATGTATTTTTTTTATTTCTTTATGTTGATGTTAATATAATACAGATAATTAAAAATGTAAAACAATTATTAAAAGCCACAGTTATAGTATATGTTAGTTTATGCCACAGCGCTGTGGAATTCTGGTTTCTGATTGGTCGGTGTTTGTCGCTAAATTCTCTAGATCTTGCAGTACTCGAGTAACAGTTCATTCACGTCTACAGCAGACACTTCAAGTGAGCAGAATAAAAAATGTTAAGCTTCACAAAGACAAAAGACTTCACTGTTTTTTTGTAATATGATAAGCTGCATTTATTTATTTATGTATTTATTTTTTTTTTGGGGGGGGGGTCCTTATTCATTTCAAGAGGGAGTAGAAAAGGCTTTGAGAGGGATTGAAGGTTTATAGCTGCTATAACATAAGTGATAACAGGTAGGAACTTGCTTCACAACGTTAACCGGGACTGTAAGTATATGAGGCGCATCATTCTTTAATCAAGTAAAAAATTGTACTTTTTTTTGTAAGTCTGTGATATAAGAGGAACACAACATTTGAGGATGTGTTTCCTATAAACACACACTCCTAATACTTTTTTTCCTCTTATGTCTCAGCACTTTGCCAACAGTTAGAGTTTTTCATTTATTTAAGAGTGCTTGGTCGGGTTTTTTGTCTATTCTTTATGTTTAATATGAAATCCTTGCAGAAGTGGTTCTGGTTTATTGGTTTATTATTTGTTGCGATTGTTAATAAATTGGTAAAAAGGCAAAGTGACATATGGTGGCTGTCATTATTCTGATCTGCTGGTTGTTGGTTTGTTTTTTTCCCCTTTACTATTTGATTTAATTAGAAACTCAAGTGTGTATAATTTGAATCTCAATCTTACTCTGGGATCCTTTCGTACTTTAATTATGCCCTATATATTCAGACTCTAATAATCCCCCCCCGAAGGATTGAGTAAAACGTACTGTACATTTTCGTGTATGTTTCGTCCTTAAATAACGGTTTCCTTTATCATAATGACCCAACAGATTACAGTGTTTGAACTTTGACCTGAAACCAAGTTTCAGAGTTCACTGGTACATGCGCACTGTCAGTCATATATTCAGAACAATAGTTATTCGCACTTCGAGCGGATGTGATGAAAGCAACACAGAAATACAGTACTGTACTCCTTGTCTCCAGTAGATGGCTGCAAAAAACAAAGAATCCGTTTTTAGACTGTTAACGCAATATACTGTATAGTACCTAAACATTCCACTGGGATACTGAGAGTGTATACATCTCGTGTAGTGGTGCATGTGGGGTAATAGAATTACCAATTTCCAATGAAGGCTCTGATCCAGTTGTTGGTCATTAACAGGCGCATGTTAAATATGAAGAGTTTGAAAGTAGTAAATAGTTCTGCACTTTCATTGACCTTTTCAAACCAGTATCCTTGTTTGTAGATGACGTTCAGACAATAAAAACCGAATTGTTGTTGGTCATAATTTCAATTCAGCGTGTATTGTGTATTTTCAAATTTAAATGAATTGTGAGTGATTTATTTATTTATTTGTAAGGGCTTTTACCTCGTCAGCTACCCCAGATCAATGTGAATATGTATATGATTACATTTTAATCATAAATTAGTTCGTTGGCGTAATGGTCACCATTTTCTGTATTTCTGTTTGGAGTTTGCATGTTCTCCCCATGCTTGCATGGGTTTCCTCTAGGTACTCTGGTTTACTCCCACAGTCCAAGGACATGCACAGTAGGCTAACTGGCTGTTCCAAATCACCCCTAGGTGTGGATGTGAGTGTGAATGGTTGTGTGTGTGTGTGTGTGTTGAACCCACGATGATCTGGCGATCTGTTCAGGGTGTACCCCGCATTCGCCCAGTGTCGGCTGAGATAGGCCCCAGCCTCCCCGTGACCTTAGTAGGATTAAGCAGTTCAGCAAGTGAGTAAGTGATCGAGTATCTCATAGATTGGACAAAAGGTTTATTAAAGGTTATTTGTTAAAACATGTCTTGTGTCACAAATTGTTCAGTCATTAAGTGTTTATAGAAAGCATGGAGCACTGACTTGGGGATTCACGGGAAAACATGTACCTTCCCACTCACTAAAACACATCAACGGTCAAACATCGAAGTCAAAGGTCACTGGTTTGTATTGAAATCTTTTGTCACTAGAGCGACAGTGAGCAGAAGCTCCAAAGGAAGGGTAAACACTGGCCTAGGTAACCTTTGACCTGTCTGTACATTCTTCAGCCTGTGTTGATCCCAGAGGTTCTTTTAGTTTGGTGTGTGACTGTGACTAAATTCTCTGATGCATTTTCTACATGGTTGCCATTCGACGATTGAGTGCGGTATCTGAATAGAAGAGGATATATGAACTCTTGGATGGTCCATTTAGGCTGTTTGGACCAGTGTGCTTTTCAGGATAATGCTGGGATTATACTGCTCACATATTGCTCCGCAATGCAAACAGAAGACTGAGGAGTTTGTTTAAGGTTTGAAGGTAAGACCTGTGCTTCAGATGTTTCACTAATAATCTGTAATATTCCTGAATTCATTTGAACGCCCAGTGTTTCACTCTGCACCAGTTCGGACTTGTACAGGCTGTCACGTATTTATATGGATCTCTTCTTCCTTTTTTAGTTGTTCCAATTGAAAGATGAGAACAGTAATTTGGCTGTTTTGGATCTTTGCCGGGGTGGCTAAGACTTTAGTGCTTCAGCCAAGTAAGTATTAAGAACAATTACATAGAGACAAATACGTCACGTATAACAACATTGTCTGATTTTGTGTTTTTTCTGGTGTATGTGCACTCATTCACGCAATCATTTGCCGAACTGCTTAAGCCTACTAGGGCTGCGGGGAGGCTGGTGCCCATCCCAGACGACACTGGGCAAAGGAAGGGTACACCCTGAACCAGGGCTAAAACATACAACCGTAACACACTCACACACAGGGGAAATTTGGAACAAACATAGCCTAATGTCTTTGAACTGTGGGAGGAAACCAGAGTACCTGGAAGATACCCAAACAAGCATGGAAAGGGCATACAAACACCGAAGCCCAGGACTCGAACTCAGGACCTCGTTGTTGTGCTTACCACTATGCCACCGTAGCGCCTTTTGCTGTACGCATAACGTCTAACTTGATCAAGACCAAGATACTCTGGTTTGCGTCCATGGCTAATAAATAAAAAAAAATTGTTTTCTTTCATTATGAAAGGTTGGAATTAATTTCCCTTGGGTTGGTTGATTCCTGTATACAGGTCACCGTGTGTCTTTGGAGGATACGACTTGGACTGAACAGAGTTCTGATTACCTCACACAACCTTCACCATTGGTGGAAGAAGTGCTAAAATGGGAGGAAGAGAAGCAAACACAGATTACTGTAACAGTTAAAGAGGAAGAGGAGACTGATGTTGTAACCAATCAGAAAAGTGGGGAAGACATGCATCAAATCTTGGAAGAAGCCAAAGAGAATCAAGAAGATCATAAAGAAGGACAGGATAAAAGAGTGGATGAGGGTGGAACTCAGGAAGAGAATCAGGGCGTAGATACATCTACGATGCCGTCGGTAGACACTGTCCGTACTACCCTATCTCCTTTTCATTATTTCTCATCCAATATCATTCCATCTCTGATCAACACCTCCACACAAAGTCCTGCGGATATTAGTCCTGATACTGAAGACCAAAATATGTCTCTCACAGATACTCACACAAGTCATGCTTCATCTTTAAGGAACACATTGGTGCTATCGGCCAATCAGAACAGCACACATGGAAATTCCTCGTTGGGTCAAATTGAGAGTTTCAAGAAGAATGTGGATGCTGCTCCCACGGCAATGGAGGCCAGGGTTGGCCCTACTGCCATGGGTTTACCCAGCACCCTCAAGCCCAATTCAGAGACTAAACTTCCAAAAACTAAGCTTCAGAAGAAGAAGAAAAAGAAGAAGGAGAAGAGCACCAATCCTCCAAAAACTGCAAAGCAGGCAAAAAGGTTTAAACAGGAGCAAGATCAGCCAACCACTGCCCCATACTTCCCATATTTTAAAGATCACTACTGTCCCCCAGACTGTGCTTGTTACGGGAGGTGTGTATCAAATGCAGTTTTATATATCCTGACTGTAACTTCTGTAAAATGTGGTGATTTTTAAAGGTATGTGTGATGTCTTGTTTTTACAGGGTGGTGCAATGTTCAGATAAAGGTCTTGAAACTATTCCTTACGGTATTCCATACAATTCCCGCTACATCCTCCTCATGAATAACCACATCAAGAGCATTCCTGTGGACCTGCTTTCAGAGTACCTCTCTATGGAGTTCCTGGTACTGAGCAACAACCATCTGGAAGACAGTTCCATCGAAGGTGCCTTCGAAGGCATCCAGGCACTCAAGAGGTTGTATTTGGACCGGAACCTCCTCCAGCATGTGCCTACTGACCTTCCATCTTCGCTGGAGGAGCTCCGTTTAGATGGGAATAAAGTGAAAGTGATGTCTGAGGTGGCCTGGTTTTACTGCCCTAACCTTCTCATCCTCAGCTTGAGCAACAATAGTTTAGAAAATATCTCATCCTCATCCAATGTTGGAGTTTTCTCACCGCTAAGCAGCCTTCGCACACTCGGCCTGTCCTACAATCGCCTCACCTCTATTCCCTTGGAGGTTCCACTTAGTCTGCGAGAGCTTTACCTTCGTGGTAACCTCATCCAACGCTTCCAGCTTGGAGTTTTTCAGGGCAAGGCACATCTTCAAGTACTGGACCTCAGTGCTAACAGGCTGACTGACAAGGGTTTGGGCAAGGGTGCCCTCATCAATGTGACCCGCTTGGAAAGTCTCAACCTAGAAGCGAACTTTTTGACGCAAGTCCCTCGTCACCTTCCACGCTCCCTAAAGACTCTTAACTTGGAAGGGAATGCCATTTCGAGCATCAGCAAGGCCACATTCCTCTCACTTCCAAATCTGGAACACCTTGGCCTGGCCCGCAATAAGATCTCCAAAGTGGTGCCTGGAGCATTCCGGGTGCTTCCTTTGTTACACCAGGTGGACCTTAGCCATAATGAGCTTCATCAGGTCCCACGTCACCTCCCGGCTTGGCTAGTTTTTATTGCACTCAACCATAACAAGATTCAGATGATTCCACGTGATGCGTTCTGCTCATTCAAAAGCTCGAAAGCAGTCAAAAGTCGTCTGGTGAGGGTGCAGCTGGAGCACAACCTGGTAGACTTTGGCAGCCTGGACAGCATGACTTTCAGCTGCCTGAGAGGCTTTCAGGTGGTGCATTTTTACTGAAACTGCTAAAATAGGCAGCTTGAACTCAACGATATGAACAGGCATGGCTGCAGACACTCCATCACCAGACACAGATGCTTGTTTCAATACTGATTCTGTTTTAACTAAATGGATTCAGAAGAACACGTGACTGCATTCCCTTGGTCCCAGAGTGCACCACACCCTGCCAATGACAAGTATTTCTTGAATTTTGTTTTCGTCAAGCTTTTGACAACATACCCTCACTATTTCCCATTGGACAGCCACCTTAGGAACTGTTTCACTGGTATATTAGAGGAACCCTTGGGGGTGGGGGGGTGGGTTCATTTTGAAACTGTAGAAACCAGAGAATAAAGCTGGTGAAACGCAACACCAGAGAAATAAAACCATGCTTCATACATACATATAGTATTCTGTGTTTTCTACCCAAGGCAGGTGTTGTCCTATTTTTACTGTCTACATTATTACAATATTGCCACCTTCATCTTCTTACCCAAAATCCAAATGTCCGTCCCAGCTACCACTGGGCGAAGGCGGGGTACACCCTAAACAGCTCAGCAGACCATCACAGGGCAACACACACACAACCATTCACACTCACTTTGACATATAGGTGCAATATGTAACAGCGTAATATGCATGTCTTGGGACTGTGGGAGGAAACCAGAGTACCCAAAGGAAACCCACACAAGGGGGAACATGCAAACTCCACACAGAAACGCCCTCACCGAGCCCAGGAATTGAACCCAGGACCATCATGCTATGGGGTGTTGTGTTAACCGTTATGCCATCGTGCCGTTCTATGTTTACATCCTATGTTATTCAGTTACATTAATTTGTTTTATAAAAACAACTTTCTCATTCTTCTGTGTTCTCTTTTTCATACAATATCAAATACAGTATATAGGGGGGGTGAAATCTTGGCAGAAAATATACGCTTTGGTGCTACAGTGATCATTATGCAGCATATAAAAGTAAGTAGATGCTCATTGTTGTGGGTGTGGAAGAAAATGATGAGTAGTATTGAGCTTGCATGGGTTTCCTCTGGGTACACTGGTTTCCTCCTACAGTCCAAAGACATGAACAGTAGGTTAATAAAATCACTCACTCACTCATTTGCTGAACTGCACGATCCTGCTGTTAGGGTCGCGGGGACGCTGGAGCCTGTCTTTGCCGACACTGGGTGAAGGCAGGGTACACCTTGAACAGCTCACCAGTCCATCACAGGGCACACACTTCAAAACCTAGGGGCAATTTGAAATAGCCAGTTAGCCTAATGTACATGTCTTTGGACTGTGGGAGGAAACCGGAGTACCTTGAGGAAACCCACACATGCACACGGAGAACATTCAAACTCCACACTGAAACACCCTTGCTGAGCCTGGAACTCAAACACAAGACCTTCTTGCTGTGAGAACGACGTGCTAACCATTACGCCATTGTGCCTCCCCGTGCTTGCTTTTTATATTCTGCAGTTACATTCAGTGATATTCTATAAAACAACATCAGCGAACGAACTGTGACCGGGCTAACCACTACGCCACTGTGCCGCCAGCAAAGACATGCACATTAGGGCAGCTGGCTCTTCCAAATTGCCCGAAGGTGTGAGTGTGAATGGTTGTGTGTGTTTTGGACCTGCGATCGTCTAGCATGCTGTTCAGGGTGTACCCCAACTTCGCCCAGAATCGGCTGAGATAGGCTCCAGGCTGCCTGCAACTCTGCGAGGATAAGACGCTTGGGAAAATGAATGAATGGTTTACTGAATGTGGTGATTCCACAACCTCAGCACCAGATGGCAGGAGAGCATGGCTTTTTATAGAATTGTTTATTTATTATTTCTTCCAAGTTTATATAATATGTTAGTGCACAAATAAAGCTTGATTTTTTTATAGAAACTGTGAATCAAATTTAGATTACAGCTTTTTTTTCTTTTAGTCTCGAACAAGTATTTAAGTGTTTTGTGTCAGATTACATAGCGTGAGAAAAGACACTTTTCATGTGTGTGTTTTAATAAACTTTCACAAACTGCAAGAAAGTGTAGAGAAAGTTTGAATGCTGTGCAAAAATGAGAGAGAGAGAGAGAGAGAGAGAGAGAGAGAGAGAGCGAGCAAACAACAAATCCAGTTTGTGGATCTGGTGAATTCCATGTGTCTAATAGTGATGCGGAGCTACGTGGCAGTGTGAGACAGCTGTGGGGGGGGGGGGGTGAAAGAATGGCAGAAGGGGAAAGGAGGAGACAGGAGAAAGAGAGAGAGATTTGGGTTGAAGGTGAAGAGCTGCTCCAGTGCTTCCCTCTAATCCAGCAGGACCCTGACCACTGCTCTCTCTTTCTCTCTCTCTCTCTCTCTCTCTCTCTCTCTCTCCTTCACTCATTCATGACATGCTTGGACGTGTATGCTCAGGGATAAACAGGGATAAAACTCATAACCTGGAGGAAAAGCTGTTGCATAGACACACAACCCTAGATTTATTTAGGGTTTATCTTCATTCAGGGGGTTAATAACAATAGATTCAGGTCCACGGGTACTTGAAAGAGGTTGAGCATCACTCTTCTGGCCGTGCGCTCGCCCTCAGTATGATCCCCTGAACTGTTCCATCCCATGGTGGTTTGGCCGGGCGTGTTCTTTTATTGAATTCAGACCACGTGGACGAGCCGTCCGAGCTCGCATAATGGCTTGTCATAGTTAAAGAATGTCTAGGGGGAAAGTGGGAAGAAGAGAGAGAGAGAGAGAGAGAGAGAGAGAGAGAGAGAGAGAGAGAGGAAATTAAACCACACCCTGGAACAGAACCCAGACCATCTCTGAAAGAAAAACGAAGGATGAATTTTAAACTTGAATTCTTTTTTTCCTCAGTAAGTTAAAGCATTTGTTGTTTAAGAATTTTTCATTCATGCATTTTAACCCATATCATGAATATTTTTTAATGCACATTTTAAACATTCATTCATTCATTTTCTGAACCGCTTATTCCTACTTAGGGTCGCGGGGAGGCTGGCGCCCATCTCAGCCGACTC
>JAQMYF010000024.1:3321437-3332314 GCA_030014195.1 Neosilurus mollespiculum
TAATGGTAAAAGAAGAGTTTATTAGTGCTGGGTGCAAGCAGGGACTCCGGCATGACTAACTATGGCAGCATAACTAAGTGGGCGAGCTGGATCATAAACAACAAGAAGTGTGCATGTCTTTGGACTGTAGGAGGAAACCAGAGTACCTGGAAGAAACCCACGCAAGCACAGGGAGAACATGCTCCACACAGAAACACCCTCGCTGAGCCCGGGACTTGAACCCAGGACATTCTTGCTTTGAGGCGGACATGCTAACCACTATGCCAACGTGCTGCTCTAGGCCAGGCTCGGTGGAGGTCGCAGAATCAAAGTGTCCCCTCAAGGAAACTATTCAGCGAAATGCACCTCGCCTTTGGTGAATAATTGTTATTCATTCCGAGATGGCGAATCAATCAGATCGCTCCATTCCTGTGTATGTACTTACTTGCATTAGTTTTGATTGTGTAGGATGTTTTCCTATTTTGGTACTGAGACATTTGTGAAATAACGAACATGTTTTCTCTCCTGAGTTTGAGCAGACGTCTCTGCTGTGTTTCCAATTATTCTCCGTTCCCGACTCGACTCTTCCTCAGTCTTCAGGAATTTTGGCAAAATGTCTAATTTCCAAGCAGTAAAGAATCACAAAGGTTTATGTCATAGAAGTTTAGGAGACAATTGGAATTGTCAGGTGGAGTTCAGGTAAAGGTAGCGTAATGATATTTTTGTACCCTGGAGAGGTTGCATCTGTGGATGCATTCACATAAACACAAATCAATTCTCTGCTAACAGTGGAGGGAAGAAAACTCCTGGCACCCAAAACAGATAGGGACAAAGGAGAATGGGTTTTACACACACACACACACACACACACACACACACACACACACACACACACACTAGTTTTAGATAAAAACAAGTCGCCACAAATGGCGGAGTTCCCAGGCCTCACACATACAAAGAGAGTCTTTCGCCTGGCAATCAGTGTTACCAGGGACCAGAGAGAAACACACACACACACACACACATACACACACACACACACAGTTGCATGGATGAAGTAAAAAAGATGGCTGACCTTTCATTTGGCTGCGCTATGGGAACACCCGCCATGTCACTGGGTGGAGTTCTGATCTTAACCCTTGTAGGTGTTCAGAGGATCTGGGGATTTTGTCTTCGCAGAGATCCACACAATACAAAGATGAGCACATGCATGTGCAAAAAGCACAACCTTGTTTATGACGGTTGATAAAGATACAGCCTGACCTGACATTCTTGCCAAATTTCCTGTTTTGCATTCGGGACCATGCTGAAGTGTGTTGGGTCAGAGTTCTGTGGTGTTCCCTGGAACGAGTTTCAGTTAAATGAAAGAATAAAATGTGCAAATAATGTTCTCATTAAAGAGGCCAGAGAAGTGACGTCTCAAAAAATATGTGTGTGGCCTGAATCTGTAACTGTTGGACAATTTTTAGGTAGTTACCATCGCCATGGTGAAAGGATAAAAGGAAATACTGTGTATTTAATAAACCAGCGGTTTGCAACCTTGTGCAACTTAAGACCAGCCAGTGATTGTTAAAGAAAAGTTCTGAGGTCCAACCTTCCCAAATACATGAAAGAATGAACACCCTCACTCACTCACTCATCTGCTGAATCCTACTGTTAGAGTAGCGGGGATCTCAGCCACCACTGGGCGAAGACCTGTGAACAACCTGTTGCTATAGAAACGGTAATGTATTACGACAAAGCTACTGCCATCCAATCAGACTAGAGAATTCAATGATGCATGTTTACACTGATGTGAAATACAGTGTTATCTTTATAAAATAAAATGAAATCGTCCACAATGTTTTTCTGAAACTATTTGTTTACTCCTGTATGCAAATATTACATCACAGTCTTTTTATTTCTCTTAAAATTGTATACTTTCTTCTGTTTCTTCTCAGACGTTTCCTCTTTCTATGAATCTCTGTTGTGCTGCCAAGTTATCACGCAAGCGCAAGATCGTTCCCGTCATGCCGCATTATTATCGGTATTGTAACCAAAACAGGATGTAGAACAGGTGAAAAAGAGACACTAAGCCTGTGAGCTGGGGTGGATTCACAAGAAAACCATTACATTCATTTAAAATGAACTGATAATAGAAGATAAAACACATCAGATATTGTGTAGTGAATGTGCACCTTTAAATACAGACTTGACTTCAGCGAGCTGCATGGAATCAGTGCAGCCGTCAACGTTAGGGTTCAGGGTGCCAGCGCTTTAAGTATAGAGCAGATGTCTTGCTTGTTACTGTGGTTAACCCTGCAGTGGTTTGGGAAAAGGAACAGGCAGAGAAGAACAATTTATAAAACAGAGAGAGAGAGAGAGAGAGAGAGAGAGAGAGAGAGAGAGAGTAAGAGAGAGGCAGATGGAGAGAGAGACAGATGGAGGAAGAGAGACAGATGGAGAAAGAAAGAGAAAAAGACAGATGGAGAGAGAGACACAGAGAGACAGATGGAGGGAGAGAGTGAGAGAGAGAGAGAAAAGAAAGGAGATCATAAGAGAAAAAGAAAGAGAGGAAGTGGAAGAGGGAGAGAGAGAGAGAGAGAGAGAGAGAGGCAGAGAGAGATGGCGAGAAAGACAGTGAAAAAGGAGAGAGACAGATGAAAGAGAAGAGAGAGAGGGAGAAGAAAACAGAGAAGGAGAGAGAGACTGATGAAGAGAGAGCGAGTGAGAGAAGAAAGGAGAGGAGAGAGAAAGAAAAAGAGGGGTAGAGGGACTGAGAGAGAGAGAGAGGCAGAGAGAAAGAAAGAGAGAAAGACAGACAGACGGAGAAAGAGAGAGAGACGGAAGAAAAGAGAGAGAGGGAGAAGCAAGTAGAGAGAGACAGGTGGAGAGAGAGACAGATGGATGGAGAGAGAGAGAGAGAGAGAGAGAGAGAAGAAAGGAGAGCAGAATAAAAAAAGAAAGAGAGATAGGGTAAGAGGGACAGAGAGAGAGAGAGAGAGAGAGAGAGGCAGATAGAGATGGCAAGAAAGAGTGAAAAAGGAGAGAAACGGATGAAGAGAAAGCGAGTGAGAAGAAAAGAGAGAGAGGGAGAAGAAAGAAGAGAGAGACAGGTGGAGAGAGAGACAGATGGAGAGAGAGAGAGAGAGAGAGAGAGAGAGAGACGGACACAGAGAGAGAGAGAGAGATGGATTAAGAGAGAGAAAGAGAGAGAGAGAGAGAGAGAAAGATGGATTAAGAGAGAGAGAGAGAGAGAGAGAGAGAGATGGATTAAGAGAGGGAGAGAGAGAGAGAGAGAGAGATGGATTAAGAAAGAGAGAAGAAAGGAGAGTGGGAGAGTGGAAAGAAAGAGGGGGAGGGACTGAGAGAGAGGGAGAGGAACGTGATGAAAATCAGAAGGAATTGTTAGTCTGGTAACAATAGGCTGTTGGAAATGTTGATCTGATGTTGATTTGCACTAAACGATGCTGAGAACGAGAGCGTGTGCACGCCACCGAGAGCACTCAGTGTGTTGAGTGTGTAAATGAAAGCAGGCACTGGCTCACTTCACTGCTGTGAGAATCAGACACTTGCTGGGTTCAGCAGTCTGAGAGAAGACAGTTAGCGTCTCAGAACGCCGTATTCTCCGTCCTGCGTCCGATCGAAGTGTGTATCTATGAGTCAGGACTCCAGGATGAAGACCTTTCTTCTCCCCCCTTTCACTGGCCCTCTCTCTTCTGACTAAGTTTATATCTTGCGATTCAAGCATTCCTTAGACGTTGCCTAATGCCTCTCCCAATCATGAAAAAAGAAAAAGAGAGGAAGTGCTTGGGTTTCTGAGCGTTACACAATCGGACACGTCAGGGTGGGAGCATCTGCTTTTAGTGTTATCAATAATGTTTTTCCAGAAAGGCCTCACCAGAGGACAGTTACGGAAACTCTCAGACATTCTTGGAGAAAATGCTTAAACTCTGCGGATGCTCTGTGCTCCGATTCTGCTGCAGGTGTTACATGTAATGAGAAAGTAGTCAAGAATGTCCATACATGTCATACTATCACACACACACACACACACACACACACACACACACACACACGGTGCCTTATTTATTATGCTGGATATGAACCAATTATTTTGTTTGCTTTGGATTTACTTCCCATTTTCCTCCTTAATTTGATCCCAAGACAAACCCCGATACCACACACACACACACACACACACACACACACACACACACACACACACCCCTATCATATAATACCTGCCACCCAGGAAGGCTGAAGGCTAACATGTCCTTCCTGTAAGAAACTAGCCAACTACATGTTTACTGTAGCACGGGGCACCACAGCTCACTTGGAGGAAAGTTCTATCTACCCACTTCTGCATATATGAGCTCATAAACACCTCTGATTGGCTGCTGTCACTTTGACTGACAGAGGCACTGTGATTGAGAGCAACTTACTTACTGTATTAGCCAGAGATGGCTGTGGAATCAACTTGCCATCAGCCACTCAAGAACCTGGACTTGAACTTGTATTCATTTCAGACTTATACACAAATCATTCATAGCAGCGTGTATGCAAGAAATCTGGTATTCTAATTAGTTTTCGGTGGGTGGGTGGGTGGTTGGGAGATGTTGGGTGCTTGAAGAAGATCTCACCTTAGAGATCTTCAACCCTGTATAGGCTGAGCTTCATTAATTAAAGATAAAATGCAAGAATACATATCAGGGCAGTGGTGGCTCAGCGGTTAAGGCTCTGGGTTACTGATCCAAAGGTCAGGGGTTCAAGCTGCAGTACCACCAAGCTGCCACTGCTGGGAACTTGAGCAAAGCCCTTTACCCTCAGTTGTATAAAAATGATGAATGTAGGTAGCTCTGAATAGGGGTGTCTGCTAAATGCCGTGAATGTAAATGAAACTGTAACTATGAAACGGCGGCATGCTAGCTAAGTGATTAGCAATGTCACTTCACAGCGATGTTATGAATTTGAATCTTATGGCTGATAAGAATGTGCCTGTATGAAGTTTGCTAGATCCCACCTGTGCTTGGGTGGTGCACTTCAGGTGCTCTGGTTTCCACCTATAGTACCAAGACAGGCAGATTAGCTCAACTAGTGTCTCTGAATTGTCCATAGGTGTGAAATTGAGTGTGAGTGATTGTTTGTGTTTTTGTTAGTTCTGTAATAGACTTGTGACCTGTTTGGGGTGCAGCCCCACCTCTTGCCCAGATTGGCTCCAACTTCCCTGGGACCCTGATAAATACTAGTAGCATCCGTTGGCAGGTGTTGTGCATGGATAATGCAGACTAGATTCTGGTCATTTTTCTGACTCCTGAACAGTGCTGGCTATGGCTGGTAAGGCTGATTCAGGAATGGCAGTCACCACTGGAGCATACCTTCCGTCTAGCTCTCTTTTCCTCAGCCAGGTCCCAGAACCTCTCCCTCACTGACATGAGTTGTCTTTGGAGGACACTTCACCATCTGTTGCAGTCAGATGCCGGTTCTTCCGCTCAGTTCTTACGGATACCTTTGAGGCGCAGCTGTGGCAGCCAATAGATCTCTTGTCAGAGGCTAACTCGTTGTACAGAATGTCCTTTTGACTTCGGCCGTCTTCCATGCAGCACACGTGGCCGAGTCAGTGCAGCCTGCTTTTCCTGAGCAGCATAATCGTGGCGGGAACGCCAAAGTATGGGAGGGATTGAGCGTTGGCCACTTTATCATTCCGAGTGATGGCAAAGGCATCGCATGCGGACACTGTTCAGGCTCTGCCCTTTGATTTCATTTTCATAATCGCTTTATCCTTTATTAGGGTCACAGGAGCAGCACATGTCATGGTCATTACCTTGTCCAGATTGCTGCAAGAAGGTCTTGGGTTCAAGTCCCGGACTCAAAAAGGGTGTCACTGTGCGGAGTTTGCATGTTTTCTCTGTGCTTGTGTGTGTTAGCTCTGGGTACTCTGGTTTCCTCTGACAGTCCAAAGACAGGCACATTAGGCTAGTTGGCTGTTCTAAATTGCCCCAAGGTGCGAGTTTGAATGTAAATATCTGTGTGTTTGTGTGTGTGTATACACCCTGAACAGCTCGCAGGACCATCACAGGGCCAATATACACAACCATTCACACTTACATTCACATCTAGGGGCAATAGGGAATATCTAATTAGCCTAAAGTGCACATCTTTTTTTACATATATAGATAGATAGATAGATAGATAGATAGATAGATAGATATGGATGGATCACTGGATGCCTAGGGGGCGCTCTTTCACTGTTTCACTGTCATCATTTTGTAATTTTCAGATACTTGTGTGCTTTGCGTCTGAGTTTGTAAACCAGCTGTGCCTCTGAGCTCACCTGGCAGTGTATGCCTGACTGGCGGCCATCACTGTACGCCCGTCAGAACAAAATCAGCTTAATTAAATCCAGCAGGATTATTATTTTTTGGTTTGCTTTGGTTTATAAAAACATTTACACCCAACTTTATTAAAGGATGAGAAATGAGGTGCATTGAACAAGAACTCCAGATCTATTTGATACTCATAATACTTGCGTAAAGACGTATTTTCCAGTCTGATTAGTTATGTATCCAAGGAAAATCTGACACACCTCCAAAGAAAACTCACTCGCACGCTCACACAGCCTTCCTTTCAGCAGACAAAGAAACACAATGAAACCTTGTCTGCACTTCATCTAAAGTCCCTTGATGTCACTGGCGTTTGGTTTGTTTGTACGATCCCTCCGAAGCATCTCTTGAGTCCTTTTTATCGAAGAAGGAGCGTTTTATGACATTCCTCACGCACCATTGATTGAAATGACTGAAAACTGAAAACACAGCAGTGAAACCTAGCAGCCTGATTTAAATAGCATGTGCTATGTTCCTGTGTTGTATGTTAGTAATTCAGCTCACTCGCACTTGTGTTGCTGTCTTCGGTGCATCTTGCAGGTGTTGTGCTTGAGATGGTACTCATTATATATACTGAGTACACCCTGCACAACTCGCCAGACCATCACAGGGCCAACACACCACCATTCACACTCACACCTAGGGACAATCTGGTAGAGCCAGTTAGCCTAATTGAACATGCCTTTGGTTTGTGGGAGGAAACCAGAGTACCCAGAGGAAAACCACGAAAGCATGACCTGCAAACTTCACACAGAGACACTCTCGCCAAGCCCGGGACCCGAACCCAGGACTTCTTGGACAACGGTTCAGTGCAGTTCGAAACCGTGTTGGACTGCAGTGACATGTATGAAATTTCAAGGCGGTTCCTAAAACCGTGTATTGTCGTCTAGCTGCCTTGTAGCTGCCGTGTTGTCACCCTTTGCAACCTCTCAGAACTGCCTTCAATACAAACTCATTACAAGCTATTCCTTGCTGAACCGTCCCCGTGTGAGGCCGTTTTTCCACACTGCCATCATATTCCGGCGGTTCAGTGCAGTTTTGGAAACTGCCATCAGAACCGCCCCATGTGAGGCCTGCTTAAACTGTGAGTCTGATCAGTTAGCACTGAGAGGGCTGCCAGGTCTGCACATATAGCAAGCCAAGTGGCTATTCAATACTACTGCAAAGTCTAAACCTAATGGTCATTAAAACCAGATCAGAACCAACATTTATTACACGGCTCATTGAAATACTCCAAACTGACTGGTCTGAAAAAGTTATTACGTTCACTTTTAAATCGATATTTTAAAGTAGCTGTGCAATAGGAGCGATAATGTACATCAAACTGGTCATGATTATGGGAAAAAAAACTTTCAGGATGATGCACCAGCCCAGAACGGATCCCTGTCAGGGTGTGCTTCATGATAATGTCTAATTGACTGTACGTGATCTCTTACACCAAACCAGTTAAAAGGCAAATGACTAGCAATAAGTAAGCAACTTTAACTAATTATATAATGCATTATTATTGATTGGTGCTCTCCGCAGTGCAGATAACTGGTTTATCAAAGGCCAGCCATGTCTCTCACTGTCCGTGGTGAGAGGCATGTAAAAGAACCATGGCTGTTGTTTGTAAAAAGTAGGCCATTGGATTGCTTCAGCGTGTTTCTGGCCTGCGATGACCTGGTGAGCCTTCCAGGGTGCACCCTGCCCTCGTCCAGAGTCGGCTGAGATGGGCACCAGCCTCCTCGAGACCCTAATTAAGCGGTTCAGAAAATGAATGAATGAATGAATAGTGCGACATGATGGTGTAGAGGATAGCACATCTGCCCCAACGCAAGAAGGTCCTGGGTTCAAGTGCTGAGCTTGGTGAGGGTGTTTCTGTGTGGAGTGTGCATGTTCTCCCTGTGCTTGCAGGCTTCCTCCCACAGTCTGAAGACTTGCACATTACGCTAACTGGCTGTTCCAATTTGCTCCTGTGTGTATGTGTGTTAGCCCTGTGATGCTCTGGCGAGTTGTTTACGGTGTATACCCCACCTTTACCCTGTAATAGGATATTTGGCTCATGAGTGAGAGAGAGTTGACCAGTTTAATCATACTATGGTTGCGGTGTCTCACCTGACACCGAGTGAAGGCAGGGTACACAAGGAGCAACTTGCCAGACCATCATAGGGACAACATACACACAACCATTCACACACACTTACACCTAGGGGCAATTTAGAGCTGCCAGTTAGCCTAATGTGCATGTCTGTGGAAGAAAACCAGAGTACCCAGATGAAACCCACACAGGCACAGGGAGAACACAGAAACACCCTTGCCAAGCCCAGGACTCGAACCCAGGGCCTTGTTGCTGTGAAGTAGACATGCTAACCGCTGTTTTGTGCCAGATGTAACAGAACACACACTGCAGTTGTTTGTGATGTAAATTCTGTATTAGAGACCAGGATAGAGGAAGAGAAGAGGGAAAGAGACTAAACAACTGGAGCGTGTCATCAACCACAATCTTGACTTTGGGGAGATTTTTCCTTCACTGTTTGGTTTGAGAGAGTATCACATGTGGTGTAGACGAAAAAAAAAAATGACCGGCAAAACAGAATCTGTACACTGACATGGTGGTGTTATGTTGTGACTATTAAATGGCTGGAAGGGAGATAACTAAGCATTTCGCATGAACCGCTGTTAGAAATGGTTTTATTGGAACAAAGCCACACACACACACACACACACACACACACACACACACACACACACACAATGTACTGAAGGGGTTGTTGTTGTGATAAATCGGCTGCAGTGTTTTTCTGAAATGATGGTGAATTTCCTGCCGTGTGAATGCTTTCATTTCGTTTGTCGTCCCCTCCTTGTGGAAAAGAAAACCCTCATGGCTTTCTTGCTCGGGGTTTTAAGAAAGAGGTGTAACGTTTTTCATGAGTTAAAGCCACTTGAGGAAAGGCAAAGCGCTGGCAGGGCCGTCTGGCGGGAGCAATAAATTAAAACCAGACCGAACCAGATGGTCCAATTAGTTCTAGATGAAAAATAGTTGTTCTCTGACCTGAACTGCTTTGTTCATATGTAACAATCACTAATTTAAACTGAAGTCACGATTGAATACACGATTTTCCTCCTAAAAGATATAAACAAGATGTTCACTGTCTGGAAGCACGACGGTAGAACGAGTCTTGACTTACATGAGATCCTGGCAGTGATTACAACCATTTGAAAAAAAGAGAAGGGCTTATAATGTTGGAGCCTGGGGCACTCTACCAGACCAGCGGTGAGTCACACACACAAGTACAAGAACATTAAAAGTTATAGATGGACAACAAAGTCCAGCTTGCAGGCCTAATAACAATTCACATGCTGAGGAAAAAGGATCGGCGGAATATAAAATCCACTTCACACAGTTCCAGGGCATGAAGCTGTGGCACGCTCTGTACAGAACTGGGTGGAACCGAATCTTTTGGCACTGTTATTGATAATCCTGAACTCTTTAACCCTTCCGTACATTTTGCTTCTTCGCAATAGAAGTACCGAGTGATTTGGGACGCTGAGATACTCTGACTCAGTTGCTTAATCGTAGTAGGGTCATGGGCCTAGCCCTGAACCGCTCGCCAAACCATTGCAGGGCCAACACACCTAGGAGTAATTTTGAACATCCAGTTAGCCTACTGTGCATGACTTTGCACTGTGGGAGGAAACCAGAGTACCTGGATGAAACCCACACAAATACAAAGAGAACATACAAACTCCACCCAAAATGCCTGAGCCCGAGACTCGAACCCATGACCTTTTTGCTGTAAGGCGGACATCTTAACCACTATGCCACCATGCCGCCCCGATGCTTATATGCGTCCCGATGTTTATAAGTATTTCATTCTTTTTTTTTTTCTACATACTTTGGATTAAGGTAAGCAGTATAGAAGAGTATAGCTATATTTTTTTATTTAATCTTGGCTTGCTTGTTGTTTGCATCCCAGTTGTTAATGCACAGCATCAATAAACTAGCTAGCTAGCATTAGCAACACTCATGATATGTGCGGGATGCGAATAAAACTTACTCACTCATCTCTCTAACTCACTCACTTGACCCTTTTAATCTTAATAGGGTCGCAGGGAGGCTGGAGCCTATCTTAGCCCACTCTAGGTGTAGGCAGAGTACACCCGAACAACTCGCCAGTCCATCACAGGGCCAACACACACAACCATTCACACTCACACCTAGGGGGCATGTGTTTGGACTGTCGGAGGAAACCGGAGTACCCAGAGGAAACCCACGCAAGCACGGGGGGAACATGTAAACTCCACACAGAAACATCTTCGCTGAGCCCAGGACTCAACTCCAGGTCCTTCCTGCTGTGAAGCAAACGTGCTAACTACAATGCCACAGTACCTCCTCATGTTGGTGTTAAGTGCACAAGTACATAAGTAGACACAATAAATGTTTAAGGTGGCAAATAAGTAAAACTGTTCACCATGGGCGGGTGCCTTCTGGGGTCGGTGGTAGCTCGTTGGCTGCAGTCGCTGGGTGGTCCAGTCGTGGGGGCAGCTGCTACT
>JAQMYF010000024.1:3332414-3357505 GCA_030014195.1 Neosilurus mollespiculum
ATTGTACAGCACAACGCTGCAACCAGACTACCATTCTGCTTGCTGTGATGCTGGACAAGACAAAAAAAAAAAAAAAAACTGTTCACCATGAGTGCGGGTGTGGCTTGTATATACACTCCTTTTAATATCCAGTGATTGTGAGTAAAGTAATGACCAACCTGACTCGTAGAAGGGAGGAATGAGGGAAGGCGGGTGCTCCAGGTGTGGTTTTGACAAGGTTCTGAATGTGACATAATAGCAGGTGTGTAAATAGGTGAGAGAGAGTAAAGAAGCCTTTTATAGCAGTTACACCAAAATAAAGAGAGAATACCATATAACTTATTCATGCGCAGTAGAAAAGGTATATTTTGGAAACAGAGACTCGGGTTCTATTTTGAGAGGTTTTAAGTATAAATTTTAACTGACCCACACAGAGCACACGTATAGTACTAACGATGACCCCTGAAACCCCTCTTAAGTCATTACAACACCTCTCCTTGTTCTTTTTACTCATAGAACACTTTGTATTTTGGATCCACAGTCTTAAAGTGAAAATAAAACGGTTCACAGTTAGGACAGAATGAAGGACACTCGGTAAACTGGGCCTGAACACTGTCACTAACACGCTGTTCCAGACAGCGGGATGTGAAGTTGCTTTTTTTATCTTTTGCTATTAGATGCTACAAAACATCTCCTTCCTGGAAATCCGCACTGGATTACCTCCAGGTTCCAACTGTTCAACACGTTCCTCAGTTAAATATACCGAAGCCTCTCATTGCCAATTAACTCAATATTATTTTTTTTCTCATACATTACAACGGGGCAATCGAGTGTTTTTTCTTTTAGGTATAGTCCAAAATCACCATAGTCTGGAGAACAGGTCAGATCCCGATACGATGGTAACAAATCCATCCATCCATCCATTATCTACACTGCTAATCCCAGCGAATCCTAGCTAACTTTGGTGGAGAGGCAGGTCACATCCAGAACAATCAATCCCAAACAAAAAATAACCATTCACTCTCACATCCACACTCACACTCACATTCAGACTCACTTTTACACATACACTCACTTTCACACTCACATTCACACTCACATTCACTCTCACAGTTCCACTCACATTCACACCCACATTCACACTCACTTTCACACACACTATTACATTCACAATCACAGTCCCACACATATTCGCACTGACACTCACATTCACACTTACTGTCACACGCACACTCACATTCACACTCACAGTTTCACACACATTCATATTCACACTCACTTTCACACTCACAGTCCCACACACACTCACACTGACACTCACATTCACACTCACTTTCACACATACTCTCACATTCACACTCACATTCACACACACACTCACATTCACACTCACTTTCACACTCACACTCACACCCTCATTCATACTCACTTTCACACTCACGTTCACGCTCACGTTCACATTCACATTCATACTCACTTTTACACTCACATTCACACCCACATTCACACTCACATTCACACACACAGTTCCACTCACATTCACGATCACATTCACACTCACTTTCACACCCACAGTTCCACTCACATTCACATCCACATTCACACTCACTTTCATACTCACTTTCACACACACTATTACATTCACACTCACAGTCCCACACACATTCGCACTGACACTCACATTCACACTCACTGTCACACACACACTCACATTCACACTCACACTCACTTTCACACATACTCTCACATTCACACTCACAGTCCCACTCACATTCACACTCACACTCACATTCACACTCACATTCACAAACACATTCACACTCACAGTCCCACTCACTTTCACACACACACTCACATTCACATTCACTTTCACACTCACATTCACACTCACACCCACATTCATACTCACTTTCACACTCATTCACACTCAAATTCACACCCACATTCACACTCACATTCACACTCACATTCACACTCACTTTCACACTCACATTCACACTCACATTCACACTCACACCCACATTCATACTCACTTTCACACTCACTTTCACACTCACATTCACACCCACATTCACACTCACGTTCACATTCACACTCACATTCACACTCACACCCACATTCATACTCACTTTCACACTCACATTCACACTCATTCACACTCACATTCACACTTACGTTCACACTCACATTCGCACTCACTTTCACACTCACATTCACTTATTCACACTCACATTCACACTCACATTCACATTCACTCTCACATTCACACTCATAGTCACACTCACAGTCCCACACACATTCGCACTGACACTCACATTCACACCCACATTCACACCGATCAGCAATTTAAAGTAGCCACTCTCACTCACTCATTTGCCGAACCGCTTCATCCAGGGATGTCCAATCTTATTCACACAGGGCCGGTGTGGATGCAGGTTTTTACTTCAACCAAGCAGTAGTCACACTTTCCACCTGTTACAATCCATAAAAAAAATCTAAAAAGGAAAAAAAAGACCAGCTTGCGTATTAGTGTTCAATTTTGAACCTGGGTGGCAGCCATCTTAGTGAGACAGCCTTACTTTTAGATCTCAAAATGGAGAGTTGAAAGCCAACACAGCCCTGAAAATTTTACTGCTGACATTCAGAATACCTCAAATCCATCTAACTTCACCAATAATTTCACTGATATTCCTAACTAATTAAAAAAAAAGCTTTGTATAGCTAAACAGGTTTTAAAATGAAAGGTACATCTTGGATGTAGTTTTTAACATTTTCCCATCTTTTCATGCTATTTGTCTTTTTTCCCTTTGTTTTAGAGATCAGTGATTGAAACAGGTTGAGGGTGTGGCTACTGCTTGGTTGAAGTGAAAACCTGTGTCCACACTGACCCTTTGCACATAACAATGGACACCCCTGGCTTAATCCCACAAGGGTCACAGAAAGGCTGAGCCTATCTCAGCTGTCTCTGGGTGAAGGCGGGGTGCACCTTGAACAGCTCATCAGACCAACACAGGGCAACACACAACCACTCACACTGGGGGCAATCTGGAAAAGCCAATTAGTGCATGATGTGCAAATCTTTGGACTGTTGGAGAAAACCGGGGTACCCAGAGGAAACCCACACAAGCACAGCGAGAATATGCAAACTCCACACAGGAATGCCCCAGTCACCTGCCGGGTTTGAACCCAGAACAGGAAACAGTGCACAAAAACAGGAATTACAGGAATTTGGAACAGCTAGTTAGCCTGATGTGCAGGTCTTTGGACTGTAAGAGGAAACCAGAGTACCCAGATGAAACGCACGTGAGCGCGGGGAGAATATGCCAACTCCACACAGAAACACCCGAGCACGGGACTCAAAACCAGAACCTAAAGCTGATGTTATTTATAGCACAGTTCGTTCACAGGACCACACCAAAGTGCCCATTCACAATAACTCAGTACTGCGCATGCACGCATGAATGTGTTAAAAACCAGCATATGTAGCACTTGTTGCCATGGGAACCGTTATGCAAAAGTGGAATCCATGACAGATCTATTTTATGGCTTCCTGCTTAGAGACTTATAGTAGTTAACATTAATTCTTTGCATTTATTTTTTTGACATCAGCCTCCCCGCGACCCTAATTAGGATTAAGTGGGTTAAAAAATGAATGAAAGTTTCTGTATAATGCTTCTGATGAATGACCTTAGTTCAAGCCCCATCACTGAGATGAAGACCATGAAGAGCGCACTGCGTCATGGAAATTCCGATGAACACAGCAGGGACGTGCACTACGTCATTACTACATCCATGCCAGGTTCTCACTGCTTCTAACATGTTCACACTAATCTCTTACCACACATATTTTCATGGGCATGTTTGTTCTACAACCAAACACATTGCACCACGCACTTACCACCTTTTCACTGCATCCACTGGACCTTATATACACAGAGCCACGCGCTGCGCTTCCTCATTCTAAAAGTGTTCTTGTGTCCATGTCTACGTTCAAGTCCGTGGTATTCTTGTACTACACCAACGACATCCCTACTAGGTTTTAGTTACATCATTACTACATCAATACAGTCGTCCTTATTAAGCTCTTACTTTGCCCTTATTCAACGACACCCACACATTTTTTCTTTTAACATATCCACAGTACAACCACATCCAATGCGTGCACTTCCTAATCAGTTTCTACTGCATACTGTGTCATTTGCGGTGGGGTCACTGGGTGAAGACGGGGTACACCCTGAATAGATCGTCAGTCCATCACAGGGCCAACACACAAACACAAAACCATTCACACTCACGTCCACACCTAGGGTCAATCTGGAACAGCTAATTACACTATGCATGTAATTGGAACAGCTAAGACACTATATTTGTCTTTGGACTGTTGGGGGAAACCAAAGTACCCAGAGGAAACCCACACATGCACGGGGAGAACATGCAATCTCCACACAGAAACGCCCTCACCGAGCCTGGGAATCGATCTAGGACCTCCCTGCTGTGAGGTGATCGTGCCAACCAGTACTCCACCATGCCGTCCACTGATTTTTTTGAGGATGTAGTGGGAACGTGCTTGAGTGTGACGGGTGTTTTGGTTGCAGCCTGCCTGAGTCTTGATCCACACCATAGACTTGATCCACACCATATATGATGATGATTTCTGTATTTTTTAAATAAAATACATGCTGAGTTTACACACTTGGTCCTGCTTTCATTCACAACATTATAAACTATTATATTCTCAGAGTTTTGAGTCTGCCACCATTACCCAGAGTTTTCCACTTGGAGTTATTACATTTCAGGGGAAAGGGTGAGTCACAATCTATTGCAACAGTATGAACAACCCCGTGATAAAGAACACGATACATCAGGCACATAATGAAACTAATGACGTTTAGTAGCATAAACCAGACACACGACATTCAGTGCACTGCCATATGGCTCCGTTTGTGTGGTCGGGTACAGGAATGTGTACAGTATAAATAAAGGCCAATTTAAACCATATGTACCAATCTAACCTTCTGCTCTATTAATTGCTTATTATTATTCAGGTTTATTTTTCTCCCTTTATTAACGTTAGGCCAGGCAATTTATTTCAGAGCATGAAGATTTTTAGAAAATGTAGAAGTTTTTAATAGTTCTCATTACATCCTAATAGCAACAAATAATTCCACTGTTCTGACAATGATTATAAAAAGGGTCCTTGGTGGCAGTCATAGGACTGTAAAAAGCCTGTGTACCTTAAGGCTAGGTAGGCGTATTACTAAATCTGATCTACTTGATATCTGAGAGTATTAACAATAGCTATGTTCATTGTTTACACTCATTATGATAAATTGAGGCGACACAGTGGTGTAGTGTTGAGCACGTTCACCACACAGCAAAGAAGGTCCTGGGTTTGTTCTGTGTGGAGTTTGCAATGTCACTGCACATTGACACATATGGTCACAAGCTTTGGGTCAAAGAGAGATACAAGCTGCTGAAATGAGCTTCCTTCCAAGGGTGGCAGGTCTCTTCCTCAGAAATAGGGTGAGAAGCTCAGCCATCCGGGAGGAGCTTGGAGTAGAACCACTGCTCCTCCACGTAGAGGAGCCAGTTGAGGTGGCTCGGGCATCTGAATAGAATGGCTCCTGAATGCCTCCCGGATGTGGTGTTTTGGGCATGCCCAACCGGGAAGAGACCTCGGGGAAAAGGTCTATACCTGCAGCAAGTGTAACAAGGCCTGCCACTCAAGAATTGGTCTCTACAGCCACAGCAGGCGCTGTATTTCCACCGCAGACCGACTCTAAAAGCAAAGTCTCTATTGTCTTTCAGGACAAATGGATGCCATCAATTTAAATTTACCTGTGAAATGTGGGAAGTTTTATTGGGTCATCCTTATACAGTATAATGAGTTGGTCCTCCACCATCTACTTGGCTTTGTTTACATTTACAGCATTTAGCAGACAAGGTTTATCCAGAGTGACTTACATTTATAATTTTTTTATACAACTGAGCAATTGAGGGTTAAGGGCCTTGCTCAACGACCCAACAGCGGCAGGTTGGCGGGACTGGGGCTTGAACCGTCAACCTTCGGATTAGTAATCCAGAACCTTAACCACTGAGCCACCACTGCCCACATTCGGTGATAGGTTGTTGGTGTCACACCAGCTCACCAGTCTTTCCACCTCCTCTCTGTATGGTGCCTTATTGTTGTTGTTGATGAGTCCAATAATGGTAGTGTTGTCGGCGAATTTAACAATCAGGTTGGATTCTGAGCTTACTCAGCAGTCATGGCTGAGCAGCGTCAACAGCAGTGGGCTGAGCACACACCCCTGGGGGGCAACTGTATTCAGACTGATGGAGCCTGATGTCATGTTTACGATGTGCACTGACTGCTGTCTTTCTCTCAGGAAGTCCAGAATCCAGTTGCAGGTGAACGTGTTGATGGCAAGTAGGGACAGTTTATTTACTAGCTGCAGTGGGATGATTGTGTTGAATGCTGAACTGAAGTCAATGAACAGCATGCTCACATATGTGTCCTTTTCCTCTAGATGTAAGAGGGTGGAGTGTAGTGTGTGAGATGGCATCGGATGTCGAGCGGTAGGAGAGATAAGCAAACAGTAGGGGGTCCAGTGAAGTGGGGAGGGAGGAGTGGATGTGTGTCTTGACCAGCCGCTCGAAGCACTTCATCACGAAGGGGGTCAAGGCCACTGGTCGGTAGTCATTGGGATACGTTGCTGTAGACCTCTTCGGCACTGGAATAATGGTGGGATGAAGGGACCACCGCCTGGCTCAGAGATGTGTTGAAGATGTCAGTGAGCATGTCTGACAGCTGAACTGCCGCTTTTCGTGGGTTGACTCTGGATAGTGTCCTCCTCACGTCTGCTGTCGTTAGGCAGTTTGCTTAATTTCGGAGGCTGCGTGTTGTTCAGAGCTTCAAACCATGCGAGAAAGTCATTCAGTCTGTCTGGAAGGTGGACATCACTGTTGTCAATCAGCGGAGGGATTCTGTAATCTGTCATGGCCTGGATGCCCTGCCACAAACACCTCGGATCCTTGGTGTTGGAGAAGTGGTCGTGGATCCATTATGCATACTACTGCTTTGCTATCCGGATGGCCTTGGAAAGCTGTGCTGTGGCAGATCTGAGGGCTCCATCATTTCCCGACCTGAAAACAGCATCTCTGTCTCAGAGGTGATCAGAGAAGCCCAGGTCTGGGTGGCGCTTTGTATGAGTAGTAGACGTTTGTGTAAAATAAATACAGTATATTGTTCCCTCTTGTGGCAAAGTTCACATGCTGAAAGAACTTTGGTGCCACACACTTTAAGTTGGCCTGATTGAAATCTCCTGCAATGATGAAAAATCCGTCCAGGTGGGATGTTTGTTGTTCACTGATGACATCATGGAGCTCCCGTAGTGCTACGTTAGCATCAGCATTGGATGGGATGTTAGTATAACAATGGTGGTGAAATCCCTCAGCAGGTAGAAGGGACGGCATATAAACACTAAAAGCTCTAGTTGTGCAGTGGGAAGCGGTAACCATGGCATTAACACACCAGTCCTTGTTAAAATACACACACAGCCTGCCCCCGCATGTCTTACCGAAGGTGATAGTGTCTCTATCCGCACAGAACGTTGTTAGCTCTTCCAGCTGAATAGCCGTGTTGGGTACATTGATCCGCAGCCACGTTTCTGTGAAAATGAAACCTAGCAGTTCCTCATTTCAGGCTGGGTGGTCAGGTGAAGTGAGAAAGTCCAATTTGTTGTCCAGGTAGCGTACGTTGGCCAGTAGCACTGACAGGAGTGCCGGTCAAGTCGAGTTAGCCTTTAGCCTGCAGCAAATCCCCGCCCGCTTACCATGCTTACATGTTCTTCCAAAACGCTTGCGGGACCTCTTCACACAGGCAGATGGGTTAGGCGACCTCCCGGCTGGCCCTTGTCCATGTAGTAGTCCCAGGCCACGTAGCTTCTCAGACAAAGATGTCAGTATTAAAGTGCTAGCTGCAATGGATGTAAGTGTGAATGGTTGTGTGTTTGTTGCCCTGTGATGGTGTATCCCACCTTCGCCCACTGTTCGCAGAGATAGGATCCAGCCTCCCTGTGACCCTAGTAGGATTAAGAGGTTCAACAAATGATTGACTGAGTGAGAGGGAATTGAATGGCGGGTAGAGCCCAGTCCCAATTTTTTTGTGTGTGCCATGATCATTAAAGGGGCCAATTTACCTCCCAGGTATATTAAATAAAGATGAAATTCAGTGTGATTTCTGTGAAATAAAGTGGACTCGGCCACAAAGTCTTTCTGAAACCATTTGTTTCCTCATGTATGCAAGTGTCCCTCACCATCTTTTTTATTTCTTGAAATCCTATTCCTTTATCTGTATCTTAACACTTGATCTCAGCCTGTTGCGCTGCCAAGCTATCACACATATGCAAGATTGTTCCTCCAGTCATGCAGACTTACTATAATTATTGTTATTGTAAACATACAGATAGAGAACAAAATCAAGACATAGAAGAGCCGAATAAGAGATACTAAGGATATAAACTGGGGTGGTTTCACAAGGAAACCTTAATTTACAATATTCACTAGTGAATGGGGAACTAGTAGAGGTATTGTTCATGCTTACAGCATAATTTGTGTGTATATAATACGTTTAAGCGATACAGATGCTTATTTTAACATAAATGACCACGAAAAGCACAAAACTGGGTAATTTTATCCCATGGATTACTAGCGGGGGATGAACTATGGGGGTTAATAGCTTAGCAGTTGTTTTTCCCCAGAAGTGATGTCCACACGTTGCTGCTAACGTTTTGCCAACTCGGCTTTCCTGTCGTCAGTTGGTTTAGGAACAAAAAGAAATGTTTTCCAATCCAACAAGTTTGCGTCACTACCAGGCTGGAACAGCCAATCAGAAAGGCAACATGTCTCTGAGCATGCCTAGAGTCGCATCACTCACAACGGGCATGGACTGATGTTGCCAGAATGACTGAATCACTGATGTTATATCATGTCATATTATTTTAAATAGTCAGTAACATTAATTCACTACAGGTACCCTTTAAGCTCAACCCAATTGTATTTTTTATAGATGTGTGAACACATAGGTGGGTTTGTGTTATTGTTGCTGTGTTGTTGTTGTTATTGCTTTTGTTGTTTTTCATGTGACCACTGTAAGCTTCAAACCCAAGCATTTACAGACATCTGGTTTCCTTGCACCACTAATCACACACTCTTTTTATTTTGTTGTAATCGTGTATCAGGTGACTCACTCAAACCCCAGAATGCCGGTTTAGGAAGGAGTGATACATTGACAGCTCTTGGCTTCTTTGGCTTTATGTGTTCTCTCCTGTTCGCTTTCCTTTCTTTCTTTCCTTTCTTCCTTTCTTTCTTTCCTTTCTTCCTTTCTTTCTTTCCTTTCTTCCTCCCTCTTCACTTCAACAGGTGGTGAAAATCATATTTGTAATTCTTTGCTGCAGAGTTTGGCCTTTGCAACAGGTCATTTCACAAACGTCCTGATGAATCTAACAGAAATAAACTCGGTCACAGCTTCATGAAACTCAGTCATGGAAATCATGCTGCTATTCAGGCCTCACGAGCAACTCCTTTGCCGAACTGCCTAATCCCACTAGGGTCATGGGGAGGCTGGAGCCCATCTCAGCCAACACTGGGCAAAGGCCCTGCCTTACACCCTGAACATCTTGCCAGACCATTGCAGGGCCAACACACACAACCATTCACATTCACACGTCAGGGCAATTTGGAACAGCCAGTTAGCCTAATGTGCATGTTTTTGGACTCTGGGAGGAAACCGGAGCACACAAAGGAAACCCATGCAAGCACAGGGAGAACATACAAACTCCACTCAGAAACACCTTCACCAAGCACAGGACTCGAACCCAGGACCTTTTTTGCTGTGAGGCAGACATGCTAACCACTACACCACCATGTTGCCCAGAGAAATCTTTACCTTAACAATAATTATATGCCTTTTCTTTGGTAATTAAGATGTTTCAAGTCAGTTTAATATTAGAATTATATTATTGGAGCATCTGCTGAGTAATGAAAACATTTGTGGAGTTTGTGTAAATAAAAATGTAAGAAAGGCTACAACTGCTAACCCATGACCTTATTAATAAACTGTGTGTGTGTGTGTGTGTGTGTGTGTGTGTGTGTGTGTGTGTGTGTGTGTGTGTGTGTGTGTTGAAAAACCAGTCAGTGCCAAGCTTTAAGCAGACACAGCCACATCAGCCAGTCATTCTTTTACCTCTAAATTACATCCAGATTATTTACAGAGATCGAGTCAGCAGCCTGAGTTGCAGACTCACACCATGTGGTTACAGGCTCCTACACGATGTACTCACACAACAAACAGCTGACATTTTTTTCCCCTACAGGAAATGAGTGTAGATTATACAGGTATAGCATTCCTACTGACAGGTTACGTGTTTATAATAGCTCTCTTCACATCCCGTTAATGAGCACTTATATACAGCATTAACTTACCGTAATTACAGGTGTAGGAAAAGCATTGCTTAGGAACATTAAAAGCCTTGAGCTCTGTAGTATTTCACTTCATTGTTGTGCAGTGCATTAAAATTTAATATGCCTGCTTTTATACAGAGAACATGTGGAGCAGGAGATTCAATAAAATACAGTACATTCATACATTCCTTCATTTTATAACAATTTAATCCTACTACGGTCACAGGAAGGCTGGAGCCTACCTCAGTTGACATTGGGCAAAGCCAGGGTACACCCTGAACAGTCCACTGCAGGACCAGCATACACAACCCTTCACAATCACTCCAAGGGGCAATTTGGAACAGCCGGTTAGCCTAAGGTGCACGTTTTTTGACTGTGGGAGGAAACCTGAAGGAAACCCACACAAGCACATGCATACTCCACACAGAAATGCCCTCTCCGAGCCCCGGACTTTTCTTGCTTTGAGACAGATGTGCCAACCTCTGTGCAAGGGGTAATTTGGAACAGGGGTAATTTAGATTAATGTGCATGTCTTTGAATGGTGGGTGGAAACTGTGGGTAACCCTTAAAGAAACACAGAATTCCAGGACTCGAACCCACGACCTTCTTGCTGTGAGGAAGACATGCTAACCACTACATCAACTTAAATATACACACATCCAGAGTAACTTATATTTATGATTTTTATACAGCTTAGCAATTAAGGGTTAAGGGCCAACAGTGGCACCTTGTTGGTACTGGGCTTAAATCCCTGACCTCCAGATCATTAATTTAGAGCCTAATCACTAAGACACCACCTTGCCGCCAATAAAAAAAAAAAAAAAAGCTTAAATATGTGAAACTGAAACCCTAAACAAGAGGCTCATAGACCACTACTCAGACTCGCACAAAATAATAAAAAAAAAAAAACATAGTCTAACTCAGATAGGCAGACAAAGTTCCACCAAAACAACACGGAACACAAATAGTAACACAGAATATAAACTAGTTAAACGGATAATTAAACTAACATAACAGGTGATACAAATGAAGGTGGAAATCAGTGGGTGAAAGGCGCTGAAAACTCAGTGGTAACCTTTCCTGCTTTCACTGCAGGCTGTTGTCGTGTTTCCCAGGAGGGATTTATTTATTTATTTCGTTCCCCCAGGATAAAATTCCTCCCTTGCTTTATTACACCAGCCTCGGACAACTATCAGTTGAGTTAACAGAGATCTATTTAGGCGCCACCTTTATGCAGTACCTAAATCTTTATATTACTTTTCTATTGTAATAGGCTATGCATAAAACAGAAGCAAATCACAGTATGTTCTCCTGTTTGTGTTTTCATAAGCAAATGATATGCGTAACTCATATTCACTCATTTGCCATACCACTTAATCCCACTAGGGTCGAGTGATGGTAGACTGACACCAGGTGAAGATGGGGTGCAACCTGGACAGTTCGACAAACCACCACGGTCCAACTCATACACACAACCATTACACCCACACTCACAACCAGGGGCAATTGGGAAGAGCCAGTTAGCCTACTGTGCATGTCTAGACTGTGGGAGGAAACCGGAGTACCCGGAAGAAATTGACCCAAGCATGGGGAGACCATGTAAACTTCACACAGAAACTTTCAAGCCTGGTCCTCGAACACAGGACCTTCTTGTTGTGAGGCGGATGTGCTAGGCACTCCACCACCATGCCATCTTGACAGAATATATATTTGTATTATATGCCTTAATAACTGAAAGCAGTTCACTATTAAAAAATGCCTGTTGCGAACAACGTGAATGAGTCAGGCATCGGCTACCACCATGGACACTCACAAGGACTGGATGTGTCTGCTTCACGAGATAGTCATAACCAGGCCAAGGATGTACTGCAGCTGGTTTCCCGGAACAAAATGGTAAGAGTAGACATATGGACTCTGGGCGTATGTTTTAAACTTTGCGTGTTCAAGCGTAAACACAGGATATGGTTATATACACTCAGATCACTGTTGTGTTTGTGGTTGAAGTGAAGTGGCATTTTAATTACTGTGACATGCTGTAACTGAGTATATTATACTGCACGCAGTGGTGTTAATGTGAATCAGTGGGTCTTCTGTCACACCAGATATTGTACCACAAATTGAACAAAGATGGCGCCATGTTTCAATCATGTTACTAGCATTATTAAAGGTGCTAATAGATATAAACTTTACGAACATGGTAGGAATTTCCTTTGCATTTTGTCAAACTGGATTCATGTTCCACTTCCTCTTGTCTCTCTGATTTGTGCTCCAGTTCGGCCCTGATCATGGCTAGCACCTGAATCTTCTTTGCTCGCACATGTTCCTTATAATTAGTCTTGTCAGTATTCAACAGAGAATTCAAGCCAATATGAAATATGAATGTATCAACATGGAAGCTGTAGTACTTGTTCTTGTATCGTTAGTAATGAACAGACTGGACACAACATTAGCTCCTGTTTATTGATTGTTCTGGTTAATTTGCGGTGTTGACTTTTGCCTGCCGGTTTTCTGGTAATAGAGTTACCAACATGGTGCTTTCAGTGACCACAGGTGTGAACTGGGAGTACCACAGTAAACAGACATCCTATCCTGTACCTTTCTATTCTGCACCTCTTCCATTCTAATTCTTTCTCGTTACACTTTTGTTCAGTTGATTGTTTGTTAAATGATCTTATAACATTTTCAGTAAGTTCTTTATCCCGAGATCACTTCACCACCATGTATACATAGAGCCAATTAAGCTTATCTAATGTGTAATGAGTTCTAATGTTGGGAGGTTGATTGAGTTCTTACATTGGAAGATTGAGTCCTAAGATTGGAAGAGTAAGTCCTAAAATTGGAAGATTGAGTCCTTAGATTAGAAGATTGAGTACGATGATTGGAAGATTGAGTCATAAGATTGGAAGATTGGGTCCTAACACTGGAGGATTAAGTACTAAAATTGGGAGACTGAGTTCTATTTGCAGTACTGTATGCACCACCAGCAATCACAGTGATACCTGTCATCTGTGCATATCTAATGCACTGAACTAAATTGAATTAATTGAATTGAATTGAATTGAATTGTTTATGCTTCACTCTTCCTGATAAGTTGTTGTCGTGTCATGGTGGAGAATCAGCACATTGGTAAAAAATAATGTTTCACCCAGGGTCAGTGGTGCATATTGTTTATGAATACAAATGATCCCTTAAATGTTACATTCTGAAAAGGTGTATTATTCCTAAATTTAGGCATTACTGGAAGGTGTCAGTGCCAAAATGTAGTTCAAAGTGTTTTCAGGCAGGAGACCTGACACTGGAAGAAAGCATGCAATAAGTAAAAACACAGTATAGACTCTGAAGTGTGAGTGAACCCATTTTCTGAAAGCTTGATTGTGGTTAGAGACATGTGGAAGCAGCAAGACACTACCTGCCTTTTCTTCCCTCTCACTTAACCACACTGATCGCGGCACTTGCGTTTAATTCTCTGTGGCATTCGAGTTCGCTCTTTGCTTATACATGCTGTGTGCATTTAGCTGCTGGCAGAGTGCTTGACTTTAAACAGGGTTTAGAATCGAGTGCTTTGAAAAGACTCTGGGGGGGGAGGGGTGTTTAATATACCTGCATCATCTGCAGCCCATTCAGGATTTAATCCTGACATGTAATTATCACCGAATTTGATTGTTTAGATACAGGCCTTCTAAATAGCTACCTCTGGAAGCATCCATGTATTATTACATTATGTAGAAGAGCGGTACGTTTAAATTGTTCCCTCCACACTGAACAAATGGTTGGACTTGACTGTAAGTGTAGCTTTGTTCTGCATAAATTCAGCTCTATGTATCTGGAGTAAATAAATAAAGGTTGCTTCAAGCGTCCTTTGGTATATATATCAGAGTTTAATTAGAGTGTGTTTGTTTGGCACCTGGGACAGCGTGTAGGCAGCAAATTGACTACTTTGGCAAAATTACTGAGTGCGAAATGACCAAACATCAGTAAAAATATAATTTTACAGTGTTTTGACATGCTAACAAATGTACACGTGATTACTTCTCTCATAGCAACTTGGCTGGAATTAAAGATCAGAATGATGTGGGAATAGCATGGGCTAACATTTTCCAAAGTCAGAACACTTAATGGTTAAACAAATTTCAGACTCTCTCAGACGCATTCTCTTTCTCATTGGCAAAACAGGTCATATATAGTATAATTAACTACAAATCTGTGTATTTTCATTCAATCATTCTGTGATGTCCCGCCATAGGATCTAAGGTCATGTTTGATCTGCTCTCTCCTCTCCCGTGTGTGTGTGTGTTCTGATTACAGGCTCCGCCCTGATTATCCCACCTGTTCCTCATTCCCGCCGGAGGATAAAAGGCCCGCTATTCCTTGTTCCCGTTGCCAGATCGTATTGTGCCATCATAGAGAAAGCGCGTCTCATTGTTCGCACCACGATCCAGCCTTCCGTTCATATACGGTTCATGTACCTTGTTTTCCAGTGTCATAAAATAAAAGGATCCCTATCTTGTTGTGTCTGTCCTGCATTTGGGTCTGTCAGTTCTTGGTACCAGCGTAACATTACGATCTGGCCAGACATGGACCCAGCGGACAGAGATCCGGTCAGTCAGGTACTAACCGACCAGGAGCAAAGAATCCAAGCCCACGAGACCCAGCTGTCTGCCATAGTCATGGGAGTGCAGGAGCTCGCGGACCGCCAGGAGCTGTATGAACAGGGCGTGTGGGCGCAGGTGAATCAGCTGAGGGCACAGCTGCGCCAGATAACTGCGAACCTGGAGCGACTGCTTTCACCTCCACCAACCACGCCGGCACCCCCCCCACCAGCCGCCACCCTGCCTCCAGTAACCCTCCTGCCTCGTCCCGTTTGCCTAGCTCCGCCCGATAAGTACACGGGAGAATCTGGGAAGTGCCGCTCCCTTTTAGTCCAGTGCGAGCTCCACTTCCAGAATGATCCAGCCGCCTTCGCCTCAGAACAAGCCCGAGTGGCTTTCATGATTTCCCATCTCTCAGGAAGAGCAGCGGCATGGGCTATGGCGGAATGGGCTCGAGGCGCAGCGGTGTGCCAAGACGACCAGCTATTCAAAGAAACATCCATATGTTCGATCACTCCTCCCCGGCTCGCGAAGCTTCCAGGGCTTTGCTTGGACTGCGACAAGGTTCCCGGAGGGTTATCGATTATGCCGACAGCGGCTGGAATTTCCCAGCCAACAAGGACGCCTTCGTCAGCAGGTTTGAAGACTTGGTCCAACTGGCGGTTCGGGTCGATAATCGGCTCCAGGAGAGGGAAGCTGAACGCCGCCGGGCCGCCAGGGGGGCCTTCGCACACCAAGAGTTTCGTCCTGGGTCACCGGTATCTTCGCCGCCTAGCGCGGAGCTAGCGCCCCCTCCTGGTCAGGAGGAGCCCATGCAGTTGGGTTATACCAAGTTAAACCCGGAAGAGCGCCAACGCCCGCCAGAAGGAGGAAGCGTGCTTTTACTGCGGGCAAGCTGGCCATCGAGCAGATTCATGTCTGGCCAAGAGATCCGGTTCACAGGGCCTCAGGAGTGCACGGGTAAGCAGAGACACATACACACATTTCCCCCCCTGCACATTGACTGCTGTCTCTCTGCTAATCAAGGGCAAAGCTATTTCTATCTAGGCATTTATTGATTTGGGGGCCGCTGAGAACCTGATGGATTATTCCTTAGCCAAGAGGTTGGGGATCAAGGAGAAGCCATTCTCCCAACCAGTCTCCACCCGAGCCTTGAATAACCAGTAGCTAAGCCGGGTCACCGACAGGACAGAGACCCTCCTCATGTCTATTGGCAGGGACCACACTGAATCCATCTCCTTCCACCTCCTAAATTGTACACATCACCCCCTCGTACTAGGGTTTCCTTGGCTGAGGGCCCACAACCCTCACATTATCTGGGAAACTGGGGTGATTAGGAGCTGGGACCCCACCAGTAGATCGTCCTGTCTTGCCTCATCCCGTTCTGCTGATGGATCCCCTAAAGGGAGGGCAAACCCCGAACTGGAATCGGGTTCTCGGAAGGCCAAACCTGACGCTCCGCTTTTTTAAGATGGCCCACTTCATCCCCCTGCCGAAGCTACCATCGGCTAAGGAGACCGCCCGCACCCTGATCTCCCAAGTTTTCTGGATTCATGGTCTTTCCACAGATGTCATCTCCAGCCGGGGTCCACAGTTTATATCCGGTTTTTGGAAGGAGTTTTGCCATGGTCTGGGGGCCACTGTCAGCCTATCGTCCGGTTACCACCCGGAGTCCAATGGCCAGACAGAGCGGGTGAACCAAGAACTGGAGACTTGCCTAAGGTGCCTAGTGGTGCAGAATCAGGCCACTTGGAGTGATCACCTCACTTGGGTGGAGTACGCCCACAATTCACTCCCCGCTGCGGCCACCGGATGCCCAGGTTGCCCATGGGTACCAACCGCCACTCTTCCCGGCCAACAAGGGAGAAGTGACGGTTCCCTCAGCCCATGCCTTGGTCAGGAAATGCCAAAAGATCTGGGCCACAGCCAGGTGAATGCTCCTTAGGGGGCTGTCCCGCATGAAGTCAGCAGCTGATCGTCATCGCCGGCCTGCACCTACCTATACACCCTGCCAGAAGGTTTGGCTCTCCTCCAAGGACCTGCCCCTTCACGTCCGCACCAGGAAGTTAGCTCCAAGATTTGTGGGTCCGTTCCCAGTGGCTAAGGTAATTAACCCGGTCTCTGTCCGGCTCAAACTCCACAGGTCCCTTCGGCCACCGGAGAGGGGTCGGGGGAGACAGTTCTTGGTCGACTGGGAGGGCTACGGTCCCAAGGAATGCTCCTGGATTCCCGCAAGCTTCATCGTCGACCACACACTAATCGATGAGTTCTACAGACAGCATCCGGAGACACCAGGCCCGTCAGGAGCCAGCCCTAAGGGGGGGTTCTGTGACGTCCCGTCGTAGGATCTAAGGTCATGTCTGTCTGTTTGATCTGCTCTCTCCTCTCCCGTGTGTGTGGGTTCTGATTACAGGCTCCGCCCTGATTATCCCACCTGTTTCTCATTCCCGCCGGAGGATATTGTTTCCGTTGCCAGATCGTCTTGTGCCGTCACAGAGAAAGCGTGTCTCATTGTTCGCACCTTAATCCAGCCTACTGTTTATATACGGTTCATGTACCTTGTTTTCCGGTGTCATAAAATAAAAGGATCCCTGTTACAACCCTATCTTGTCGTGTCTGTCCTGCATTTGGGTCTGTCAGTTCTTGGTACCAGCGTAACACATTCATTCATTTTTGTCTTAGTCCTAATAGAGACGCATGAAGGCTGGAGCCTATCTCAGCTGTCATAGGGTGAAGGAGGGGTAAACCTTCAGCAGCATATACAGCATATACCATTATTGTTTCCTTCTCTGATTTTAGGCTGTTATAATGTGATAATATCGTATCACAATAATCTTTTCATATAATAATGTGCTACTGATCCTTTTTTTTTTTGCCATGGCAGTCATTCACAGTGGTACTCTTTCTTTGCATGGATGAATGTAACCAAACTAAATTAATAAAATGGATGTAATAAACTTGGAACAGCTCGAATGTGCATGTCTTTGAAGTGTTGGAGGAAACTGGGATACTTGGAGGAAACCCACACCAGCACGGGAAGAACATGAAAACTGCACACAGAAACACCCTCAAGGAGCCCGGGACATTCTTGCCATGAGGTAGACGTGCTAACCACTACACCGCCATACTAAGAACATATTATGAAATTGGTCTAAAATGTTAGTATTTGACCTTATGTGGTTTATCCTTAAACTTCGTCTCCCATGCGGTCTACACTCTTCTACTATCAAAGTTTGCAATGCCTGGACCTGGACCTGGATCTTAGTAAAGAACTCTTGTCCTGATGATGAGATGGGCTACCATGAACGCCTCAGCCCACCCTCATCTATATCCTCCATGGAGGAACTTCAAAGCCCCTGTAGAGTATCTGCATTTACTATAACATTCCCCTGCAAAAAAGTACAATATCCACCATGGATCCAATTAAAATCCTCAGTGGACGCTCTGTGATTCCAGTTTTAATCCCCTACAGAATTTCTCAATTCTGGGAGCAAGAGCATGGATGGATGGCTGAATGGATGGATGGATAAATAGCTGGATGGATGGATGGATGGATGGATGGATGGATGGATAGATTGCTGGAAGGATGGATGACTGAATGGATGGATGGATGAGTGGATAGCTGAAAGGATGGATGGCTGGATGAATGGATGGTTAAATGGATCCATGAATCCATCCATTCAGCCATCCATCCATCCAGCCAGCCATCCATCCTTCCGGCTATCCTTTCATCCATCCATCCAGCTATCCATCCATCCATCCATTCAGCAATCCATCCAGCTATCCTTCCATCCATTCAGCCATCCATCCATGCTAAAGCCTTGCTCAGAAGGCTTCTTTCTTATTCATTATTTCTTTCTAATTCATGTTAGTGACCAGAATAAATAGTGGGCCAATGACTTAAACAGTACAGATTTTCATTCTCAAAGGTATTCAGTTTAGTAAAAATAAATAAATAAAGACTATGAATCAACATCATGTCCCCACCCTAAATCACTACATATGAATTTGTACATCAAGCGAGCCATATATAGGCAGCATCTGCAGATCTCATTTAAATCCTCTGCCTAAATCTCTGGAGAAGTTCCACAGGGGGAACGTGGTGCATGTCATTTAATTCTGTAGATCCTCCTGAAACCCTGTCTGAGTCCCTCGCAGAATATCAGGATTTCCAATCCAGTCAAATCCAAGTTTATTTATAAAGCATGATTAAAACAGCAGAGTTGATCAAAGTGCTTTCCAGTAAGTAAAAAACCCACTGAAATCTATAGCAAGGACGTTTCTGTGTGGAGTTTACATGTTCTCCCTGTGCTTGTGTGGTCCTCCTCTAAGTGCTCTGGTTTCCTCCCACAGTTCAAAGATATGAACATCAGGCCAATTGGCTGTTCCAAATTGCCCCTTGGTGTGAATGTGAGTGTGAACGGTTGTGTGTGTGTTGGCATTGCGATGGTCTGACGAGATGTTTTGGGTGTACCAAGCCTTCGCCCAGTGTTGGCTGAGATGGGCTCCAGCCTCCCTGTGACCCTATAGGATTGAGCAGTTCGGCAAGTGAGTGAGTGAGATTTATAAACTGGAAGTGTCGGGCCAGTTTTAATGTGAAGCTCCATCGGGAATGACAACAGCAAAAGCTTGCTCCCCCCTGTTCTTTAGTCTCGTTTTCGGGGCAACGACTACAAGGAGTTCTTCCACTGAGGCACTATAGAGGTTATATACTTGGTAAGTGACAGTGTTGTATATTTCCAAATGTTTTTTAGTCTTTGCACTGACAAACATGGAGGAAAATGTAAGTGTTTATAGTTTTACCCGAGTCATCTATTACCTCAAATAGTTTTATATAATGTCCCTTTGGACCGTTCCAAAATAAATAAATAAATAAAAATTTAGAGGTCTGTTGGGAATTGTTTAAATCCAAGAGTCTGTCTTTAAACAAAACAAACAAACAAAAAAGAATGCTGTGTGGAACCTCAGAAAGTAGTTGCTGCTAGATTTGAAACAGATGTGAATGTCACAATTCCAGCAGCTGAATTTTGGAATTCTGTTGTATTCTGTTTTGGAATTCTGCAGCACGGTGGCATAGTGGTTAGCATGTCTGCCGCACAGCAAGAAGGTCCTAGGTTCAAGACCCAGGCTCGGCAAGGGTGTTTCTGTGTGAAGTTTGCATGTTTTTCCTGTGCTTGTGTGGGTTTCCTCCTAGTACTCCAGTTTCCTCCTACAGTCCAAAGATGCGCACATAAGGCTAATTGGTTGGTCCAAATTGCCCCTAAGTGTAAGTGTGAGTGTAAAAGGTTGTGTGCATGTTGGCCCTGCGCTAGTCTGGTGAGCTGTTCAGGTTGCATGTATGACACCTTTGCCCAATGCTGACTGAGATAGGCTCCAGGCTCCAGGCTCCCTGCGACCCTAGTCCAAATACGCGATTGGGTGAGTGAGTGAGTGATATAACTGGAAACCATACATTTCCCTTTCTTGTCAGTTCTGATCATCCAGTAGGTTGTGGTGGCCAGGTGTGTCTCAGGGATTGGAACGAGTGCAGCCAATCCCCTTGTACTATTTGATCACTGACAAGTTGACACCAGGAAGTCTGTTGAAGCGAACAGTAACAGTGCAAAGATTTCATGCTGAGCCAGCATGAGAATAAGTGGGACACACATGGGCTACTTGTCCATAAAATCTTAGCCCTTGTTCCCACATCTGGTAGCTCAGGGGGCTGTACACCTCTCACTGTGTACATTTCTCCCTGTGAAGTTGTTCAGGGCCTGAACAGACCGAACGAGGTGTGTGTGTGTGTGTGGAGCCTCAGGAGGCATTTGTTGCTGGATGTGAAACAGAGGTGGATATCACATTCCCTGCGCTTGACTTCTGGAGTAACGTTACACCTGGTAGCTCACATCTCTCATTTGTTTTAGTCATGATCAGTGTGTAATCAGCCCACGCACACACACACTCACACACACACACACACACACACACACACACACACAAACACACATATCTACCTACTTCTCTACCTATGCATACAACACGTGCACATGAATACACCATTGTGTATGCTCTCATACATCTACATACACACCTAGGAAAGTTGAGGTTGGTAAGGTTATTTGGTGTGACAGGCAGGATGAGGGGCAGCATGGTGGTGTAGAGGTTACCACGTCTGCCTCACAGCATGAATGTGGTTCGAGTCCTGAGCTTGGCAAGGGCCTTTCTGTGTGGAGTCTGTATGTTCTCCACATGCTTGTGTGGGCTCCAGTTTCCTTCCACAGACCAAAGACATGCACATTAGGCTAATCGACTGTTCCATATTGCGCCTTGGTGTGGATCTGAGTGTGAACGGGTTGTATGTGTGTTGGCCCTGCAATGATCTGTTGAGCTGTGTACCCCGCTTTGGCTCACTGTCGGCTGAGATAGGTGCCAGCCTCCCCATGACCCTGGTAGGATGAAGAAGTTTGGCAAATGAGTGAGTGAGACTGGATGAGGCAGGCTGGGTGTGGAAGGCAGCTCATCTGTGACAGAGCAGTGATACCCAATTTACTTGGTTATTTGACCTTTCTAGGGGAAACACAGATCTAATTTTAAAATCTGATTTTAAAAATGTTGTATATACACTACAGTGCACCCAAAAAAAAAAAAAAAAGTCGCTCACTCCAATATTTTGTTGGCCCGCCTTGATTACTTACAGCATGTTACCTCAATGGCATTGATACTTCAGTTGGTCAGGTCGAGGCTTAGCAACATTATGTGGTCCTCACAGTCTGCTACCTGTCTGTTATGTGCCGAAAAAAAAAATTGGTGTTCATACACAGCCCTGGCTCTGTACAAGGGAAGCTATTAAAGTGGCAACACAATGCTATTCCAGCCAATCAGTAATGGGGTGTTTGTGCTCAACATAAATGCATCTTGTTGCTGATTGGCTGGAGGGGTGGTTGTTACAGTCATTTCCTTGGCAATGTGAGGTCAGAGCGTCCAAAGGAGCACCGAAGAGAGGTGTGTATTTATGTTTAAACATCAACAAACTTTCTCAGGAATTCATACGTTGCAAAAGTAAAAGAAACGCATTCCTTACATAAGCAAGAATACAAGTAATGTCTACTTCATTCTTGGATTAAGAAACATGGTGAGATAAATAAATAGTTTATTGCTATAATAGGAAAAGTTTCTGTTAAAAGGGTATCTAAAATCTCAAACTTGAAATTAGTGGATGAAATGAAAAGCTACAGTAATAACAGGAGTACGCTGAGTTATCATTTCTGCCGTGTCCCTCTTGAATGATGCTCCAAATGCTCTGAAAAACACATAACTTTTGCAGACTGAACTCTGGAATTCGGCAAAGAGGGTAAGCAGGTCACCATCTGTAACCTCCAGAGGGCTAACGTTAACATCCTCCTCGCTCACTGAGACAAAACAGAAGGAACGTTTACCCTCAGAATGCTAATGCTAATAATATGTTAGCGACAGGTCAGTGAGATTATAGCAATGTTCTCCAAGGGTTTGTAGACCTCTTTTTCTTTCACATTATATGAAACACCTAGCATTAATATCATGGAGATATAAACAGCAAGACTACTCAGTGTTGTTTGCTAGCTAGCTTAGCAACAAGCAGTTAAATGTATTATTTACACAATTTATCTATCCGGATTCATCTTTAACATGTCTGAGGTGTTTACTTACATGAAAAGTGTTGACTTTATCTTCTTAAATTAAGTAGGAGAGGTAATTTAAGGTAAGTATGTTGGGCTTTTACAGGTTCTGTTGCATGAAGGGGCTAGGATCTCAACTCCTCTTGGATGGGATGCTCGTGACCCTCCCAGTATTTTTCTAGTAATCATTTATACTGCTGCATGGATAGAGGCACATCTGTGGGTAAGACCTTGCTCAGGTGGTGGCTGTATAACAGGGATTCGAACCCACAACCTCTCAGTCATGAGCTTAGCATGCTAACTATTTCACCGTCAGCCCCACCACACCACTGAAGTAGGATGGCTGATGCTAAAAATTTGTAGAAATTTGCTATGCTATATGACCGATATCTGCTTGATACGATAAGCGATTAACAAAATAAATTCGATGTAGTCATGTCAGTGCATCAGATTCCTCAACATCTCTTCAACTCATCTACTAACATGGTACACCCTGGGCTGAGTTCACTACCGCCAGTGCACTAGCTGTTTATAGCTATTCATGGGAAATCAATTACTCTAAACTGACCACTAGTGAATACGACTTTTAAAAACTAGGCGGAAATGCTTTTTTATCACAAACTTGCTTGGAACATTCACGAATAGTTCTGCTTTATCATCCAATACTACTTTTACAGGTATTTATCCCCTTGCTGGTTGCATGAGTATGTCGCATTCGCATGTGTGAGCAGCTAGTTCTGAGTTTCCCAGCATGCACGGTGCAATCAGGACATGGAATTAAGGATGCCACACACACAATGCACACCTGGCACTCTGAGGAGTGTTGTGCTAGTCATTAGCCATCATAGCATGTATCTTGGTTTCTTTTTTAGTTCCAGGGCGTTTCAATGTGAAGTTTGTGTTTTCTTCTCATGTTTGTGTGGGTTTCCTTTAGGTACTCCGGTTTCCTCCCACAATCCAAAGACATACACCTTAGGCTAATTGGCTGTTGCAACTTGCCCCTAGCTGTGAGTGTTATTAGTTGTGTGTGTGTTGGCCATGCAAAGGTCTGGAAAGCTGTTCAGGGTGTACCCCGCCTTCGCCCAGTGTTGGGTGAGATAGGCTTCAGCCTCCCCTAATCTGATTAAACTGCTAGGCAAATGAGTGTGTGAGTGAGTGTAATTTTTTATTCTGACAGGCGGCTGAAGTACTGGGTGGATGCAGAGATCATCATTTCATCATTTTCTGAACCGCTTAATCCTAATTAGGGTCCCGGGGAGGCTGGCGCCCATCTCAGCCGACTCTGGGCTCGACAGCCATCACAGGGCATCACGGGGCAAGATGCAGAGATGCAGAACTGCAAACAACTTCATTGACAGACCAGGCAGTGGTTCCCAAAACACAGTCCAGGTTTATGGTACAGTAAACGCTGGTCAAATGAAAAGATTACTAAAACAAAACAGCTAAACACTCAGGAGTCTATGACATGGGATTAACAGACACATACATGTACTGTACATTGGTATTCAAGTCCAATGCTCTGCACCATGTCGTGTTTTGTTTATTTAGTCCTAACAATGACTACATGGATTGTTTACAGGTGCTGCTTGAACACCTGAAACTGTGCTCTGCTCGCTGAGAATCCTGGGTAGAAGGCGTGTTGTAGTTCTTCCAATTAAAAAACCTGGAAGCCCTGAGAGCAGAGCACATGTATAGAAGAAGGACAAGGCTGAGCTGCACTGAGGACGGCGGGAGATCGGAGGAGACTGTGACATATTTATATATATATAGCTTGATGGATGTGTGATGATCTTGAGGGAGATTGATGGATGTGTGATGATCTTGAGGGAACTTGGTGGATTTGTGATGATCTTGAGGGATCTTGGTGGATGTGTGATGATCTTGAGGGAGACCGATGGATGTGTGATGATCTTGAGGGAGCTTGGTGGATTTGTGATGATCTTGAGGGAACTTGGTGGATTTGTTATGATCTTGAGGGAACTTGGTGGATTTGTTATGATCTTGAGGGAACTTGGTGGATTTGTTATGATCTTGAGGGAGTTTGGTGGATGTGTGATGATCTTGAGGGAGATTGATGGATGTGTGATGATCTTGAGGGAGCTTGATGGATGTGTGATGATCTTGAGGGAGCTTGGTAGATTTGTGATGATCTTGAGGGATCTTGGTGGATGTGTGATGATCTTGAGGGAGATTGATGGATGTGTGATGATCTTAAGGGAGCTTGGTAGATGTGTGATGATCTTGAGGGAACTTGGTGGATTTGTTATGATCTTGAGGGAGCTTGGTGGATGTGTGATGATCTTGAGGGAGATTTATGGATGTGTGATGATCTTGAGGGAGCTTGATGGATATGTGATGATCTTGAGGGAGCTTGATGGATGTGTGATGATCTTGAGGGAGCTTGGTAGATTTGTGATGATCTTGAGGG
>JAQMYF010000024.1:3365314-3388662 GCA_030014195.1 Neosilurus mollespiculum
AGTCCACGCCTGGAGGCCTGGGGTCATAACAAAAATGTGGAGACCCCCCCCCCCCCCTTTTCTAACACAGCCATCAAACTCAGTGCCTACCTGCTGCAGGTGTGTTTGACCTGAGAAATCATCAAACCCCTTGACTCCGGCTCTCCACAACTAACAAGGCCCTTGTTAAAGAAAACTTTATTTAATCAAATTTTAAAAAGTACAGGAAATATCAAAATAATTGCCACTAATTAACCACTATTTTAAAACAACTTAATATAGTTTACTTGTATTTAAAAGCTAATTAAGCTAGGTTTAAATACACAACTTCTTTTATTAAGCAACTTAAAGGGGCGGTGTCTGGGTTATTTGAAGTAAATTAGCCTAAATATTATGAATGGTATTATTAAACAAGACATAGTCATTCATATAGAAGGAAATTTGGTTTATGAAGGATACTCGACATGACTTGGGTCCATACGTTAAGTTTGTTCAGGGTTTGCAACACATCCTCAGCACAATTTTTGAAAATTGTTCATCCCGATAAGATTTCAAACCATCCATGTTGTAATTCATTTCCATTCACTTTCATTCATACTGGGCTGAAAAAAAGCCCTCTCTAATTTTTTATTTGCAAGCTGAAAGGCTATTTAATACATATAGACATGTATTTCGAACATTTATGGAATATTTAGACAGTTTTGTCAACTAAATGTGAGTAAAAATCATGACACAGCTCCTTTAAGTCGCATTCAAGTTAGAGTATATTATGCATAAATCTAGGACATGAGATATACACTTTAATTCTACTTACAGCCTCCTGCAACTGAAACACACTTATGTACATGTTACATGGTGCTTTTAGTTTTCATTGGAAGACATCAATGGAATTGCAAATCAGCATAAGTCAAAATATTTTTTACACATTTTCTCTTTGAAGATGCTTAAGTTGATATGATAGTTATACATGGCAAGTGTACAACAGTTGAAGTATACTTAAGCAGCCCAGGTATTAAAGTACAGATCTGAACAATATACTAGAGGTATATGTACTACTATAAAATATATATACTTATAATACCAAAGAGTACCTTATAGGCAGTGTAAGTAATTTTTTTACATAATCGTTATACAGTTAAAGGAGCTGTACCATGTGATTTTTACCCGAATTAATTTGCCAGGAAGTCATGGAAATATGCAATGAAAGCCCAACATACTATTCTATATGAGTTAAATAGCCTTTCAACATGCAAATTAAAATAAATTAAATATGTTTTTTAAACCTTACTTGGAGCAGATGGGAATGGGTCACAATATGAACTTTTTGAAATCATGCTGGACTGGACAGTTTTCAAAGACTGACATATGGTTTCAAAGTCCTAGTAAATTTCATGTATGAATCAAGTTAAGTTCTGTTAGACTTCATATACCAAATTTACTTTTATTTTTGAACACTTATGTTACGTTTGATAACACCATTAATGCCATTCAGGCTACTTTCTTCAGACAACCATGGCACGGCTCCTTTAAGTATGCTTTATTTTCATAAGAAATGATGGAAACAGTATTAACATGACATCTGCTGCTTTCCCATTTTTGATTAATTCCTTCTATCCCAGATATTCTCTTGGCTAGTTTGGAGACAGCGGAGGCTCTGGGATTCCGTTTGCTTTTGACTTCTTTGCTTTCATGAGAGATTTCGTTTCGGTCTGAGATTTCTCCCTGCATCTGCCAAGAGCTTCATTACACTTTAGGATATACAGCACATATATATGTACATACACACTGAAATAAAAGGAATAAAGTTCAGGGTAAAGGAAGAGATAAGTCCCTGGCACCAAGATCTCTTGAATTCTTTAATGACACAGCTTTCCTTAAGAGAACAGGCTCAGCCGACAAAGCACTTCCCAGCAAACCCCCACCAAAATTCCCAACTAACTCAAAACATAACCAGACTTAGGCAACCTGAGGGGGAGGAGGTGGTGGGGGGGACGGGGACGGATGGACGGGGGGGCTTTAGGTGGAGCGAATGGGAACGTTTTGTGTCTTGATGGCGCTACTAATAAACTCTGGCAGATAGTTTCTTTACCCTGTTATTCAGTTCTTTCAGCAGATCGTGTTACCAGGCAATGCCAGAGGCGAGACACGCTGAAGAAGAGCCACGCTGGACACTGGCTATCTTCCTGACTTGTTAACTTTCATTCCCGTCTCGTCTGGAGCTTAAAGTCGGAATTTCCTTCGCTAGACCCAAACCCAAAGTCAATGAGAATGCTTAATGTTTAATGGAATGGTTGTGATGTGGCTGAACCAGACGCATACCTTCTCCCAAACTGACCGTAAACACTCTGAATGTTTTCACTATTAAACAGCACACTGTGGCTTTTTTTTTCTCTCTCTGTGGATCTCAGGAGACGGAATTTTCTAAAGCTGTGTGGGAAAGTCTTCGTTTTATTTTCACTCAGTGGTCTCGAGCTGGTTGAACCATCAGGGCTGCAACTAATTTCTTGATTTATTCTCATGTGGGTCCAGGCAGGTGTAGTGATTTAAGCCAGCTTTTCCCTCATGCCCCTTTATGGATAGATTCTTGTCTAGATTTTAGAAAAGTACTTTGATATCTTGGTACTTAAGTCCAAAACTCTACTATTTCACGGCCTCTCATAACATCTACAATTCAAACAATTCACTATTAGCTACTCAAACACTTGGGGCCACATTATTACATTCAGTACCAACTGTCTCAAGAATCAAGTGAAATTAATTCAAAACAAATAAATCAGGTTAGCTTGTGTATGCTAGGTGGCTAACATTACCAGAAATATGATAAAAATGTAAAAATATGCTTTAAAATCTTGTCTGGTTAGCGTATGCATGCTAACTAACTAGCATTAGCAGTGTACATGACAAACATTTAGGAATATGCAACTAAAATAAATCTCACAGAATTCCTGTCAGCTAGTTCTGCCAAAACTGTTGTTAGCAAAATAATGACCATTATCAGTAAAATTATTTGTCAATGTAAAAAAAAAAAAATAATAATAATAATAATTAAAAACAAACAAACAAACAAAAAAAATCCTAACAAACAATGTTAAAAAAAACTTATAAGTATTGTCTGGTTAGCTTATATAGGCGAACTAGCTAACGTTAGCAGTGCAGATTACAAACATTTGAGAATATGACTAAAATAAATCTTACAGATATCCTGTCAGTTAAGCTAATAACTAGTTAGCCAGTTCTGCTACAAACTGCATGTTAGCGAGACAGCTAGGAACAGCTGTAAGATTATGAGAATTTACGAATATGAATTAAAAATACTCTTAGAGTGTTCACTGTTTAGCTCATTTTAGTTAACTATCCAGCTTTAGGAATAAAGAGTGTAAGTGTCTATGAACAAATTCTCTCACGGAAATGCCATGCTAGCTAGGGTGCTAGCTAACTTACGGATCTCCAGCTAGTCTTACAGAACTCCTGTCTGGTTGGCTTGTGATGGATACTGGAATGAATCGATCAAAGTAACTTAATGAAGACTTTAAAATGTGGCCTGGGTAGCTAGTTTTAGCTAATTCGCTAGAATTAGCAGAGGATATGCACATTTCTGACAGAATATTGCAGAAGAACATCTCACAGAAATCCCGTAATGGCAGTCAAATCTAGCAAGAATTTCTTCTTCTGAGTGTAAACTCAAAATCATTCACCATCTTAAATTGCTTTCAAGGACTCTTTGATTTTAAAGCTACATTTCTAGACAAATTTCTTTCAAGCATAATTTAATTTATTAAACTACTTTAAATTTGAATAATCAAGAAGCTTAGAATGTACAGTCGTGTGCAGTGAAGATTCCACACCACCACTTTGATCTAAAACGGCTCCTAATAAAAAGAAGTAAAAAATTATTTCCTATAATTTTTTTGGTGAAAACGAATTGAACGATGCTACTGTAGACAACGAGAACCAAAAAAAATTATTCCGACAAGTATATTGAGGTAAAAGTAAGGCTAATAATCAAAAACGCTTTTTCTGAAAAATTGAAAGGTGTCTTAAATTTTATTTGTTTATTTATTTATTTTACCAGAGTGTACTCTGCCCTCGCCCAGAGTCGGCTGAGATGGGCGCCAGCCTCCCCGCGACCGTAATTAGGATTAAGCGGTTCAGAAAATGAATGAATGAATAATTTTGCATAGAATGAACTTCAATCCATATGGAATGGTTTATCAAGTAAAGAAATTAAAAAATACAGTGATGCAGTGATGATTATACACTTAGCAAAATGAAGATAAATCAGAAACCAAAAAGTATTCAAGTATTTATTTCATGTAATATTGGACCATATTGATGAGAATAAGTAAACAAACAACAAAATATAGTAATAACAAAAATAACGGTCTCTTTTTTGAGGAAAAAAAGTCAATATTTAGTGTGAACACCCTTTACTTTAATTGCAGCATTTAACCTTTCAGGCATAGTGTTTTTAATTTCAACTTTTCATGGCAGGCATATTTTTTAATTTCTTCAACCATTCCTCTTACTCCATATGGTTTGAAGTTCATTCATGCTATGCAAAAGTAAATTTTTCCGAAAAAATTTGGATACACTACTGTACCAAACAAAAATGTTAGCTAGGTAGTTAAATGGGGCGGCACGGTGGTGTAGTGGTTGGCGCTTCCGCCTCACAGCAAGAAGGTCCTAGGTTCGATTCCCAGCTCGAGCGTCTCTGTATGGACTTTGCATGTTCTCCCCGTGCTTGCATGGGTTTCCTCCGGGTACTCCGGTTTCCTCCCGCAGTCCAAAAACATGCACAGTAGGCTAATTGGCTGTTCCAAATCACCCCTAGGTGTGAGTGTGAGTGTGAACGGTTGTGTGAGTGTTGTAATGCAAAAAGATTGTGCAATGGCCTGGCAAGCTGTCCAGGGTGTACCCCGCCCTCACCCAGAGTCGGCTGAGATGGGCGCCAGCCTCCCCGCAACTCTAATTAGGATCAAGCGGTTCAGAAACTGAATGAGGATGAGCTAGTTAAATGCTTTAGCTAGATACCAATACAGGTTTTATTTAAAGGAGAGCCGGCTAGATTAGTTAGCTAAGGCTAGCATACAACCAGAAGGAAGGAAAAAGAGGAAATTGTGTAACCAGTATATAAAAGAAGTTTTAAGTTGGCAAAACAATTTTAGTTAATGAAGCACTTACTTCCACTTCCCTCACATTTGGTTGACGTAACTAGCAAAAATTCTTGCTAAAAATTAATGTATATTAATTACAATTTATAAATACCTGCAATACCTGTTAGCAATGAGTGGCGATTTATGTTTTAGAGCAAATTACATGAGTTACTTTGTATTTTTGTTCAGGATAGAAAGGTGGAAACAGTGTCTCATTGCTTCTTATATAACACATGCTTTGCTAATTACAACAGTAAGCCTTTCATCAGAAAAAGAAAAGCCAAGGAACAGACATGTTGCGTGCTGGCAGGGGGCATATAAATATAGCGCAGTAAATATAATTACATCAAACATACACAGCAACAATCTAATCACATAAAATTTTACGGAAGCATTTAGGTATGTCCAATGGTAGGTACAACAGTTACTTAGACTGTATGATAGTATGTATGACAGGTACATAGACTTTACAATGGTATGTAGACAGGTACATACTGTAGATTGCACAGTGGTATGTATAACAGGTACATAGACTTTACGATAGGTACATACAGCATGCAATGATATGTAAGACAGGAACATAGACTGTATGATGGTAAGTACAAAGGTATGTGGACTGTGTGATGGTATGTTGGACAGGAACATAGACTCTATGGAGGTATGTAGACTGTACACAATTTCCTCGGGGATCAATAAAGTATATTGATTCTGATTGATTCTGATATATGATGGTATGTACGGAGGTATGTAGACTACACGATAATATGCATGACAGTTAAAGAGACTGTATGCTGACATGCATGACAGGTACTTGGACTGTACAATGGTATGTACGGAGGTATGTAGACTGTACAATAATATGTATGACAGGTACGGAGACTGTATGATAATATGTATGACAGGTACTTGGACTGTACGATGGTATGTACGGAGGTATGTAGACTGCATGATGGTATATACAACACATACGTAGACTGTACGATGGTATGTATGAAGATATGAAGACTGCATAATGGTATGTACAACAGGTATGTAGACTGTACGATGATATGTATGACAAGTACATAGACTGTGCGATGAAATGTACGAAGGTATGTCGACTGTACAAATGCTTCTTGCCTGTATGATGATAACATGTATTAAATCGTAGGCTACAACACGAGTTAGAAAAAAACGTCATCAACATATGGGAATAAGAGAAATAAAGGGGAAAACATGATTTAAACAAGACCTCTGCTGCCACGAGATTTTCTTTTTTATTGCTATCCCACATAGTGCTAGTGATTCATTTCACCTCCGTAATATGTGGGTTTTGCATGCTGTTGCGTTAATACGTACTTAATTTCTTTTGCCATTTTTATTGGCTAGTCAGTAGACATAGGTCGTAGCAGCATTCACAATGTGAGATGATCATCCTAAATTTCTCATGCTGTCAGAAAACTACCGCAGGTTATCTTAACTATGACAGCTACCGTCTTTGTACCTCTCTCAGTACGATGTAGGACCATCGCTTCTGACCAAAGAAATCACTACGATTGTTCCATGGTGGTCATCTTTTGCCTGGCACAGCCCAAATCGGTACATTGTATACTATAACGTTACTGCTACGTCTGTTGTAAAGGTCTGTCACTGGAGACTCCTTCCATACAGTAAATGCTAAATAAACATTTCCTGACAGAGAAAACCTAACCATGATGATGATTACATCTAAACCATAGGAGTCTGTGAACTCACTGTGATTGCTGTCAGAGTAGCTGTTATAGAAAATGCATCAACAGCCAATCAGCATCGAGACTGGTTTAAACACTAGCGCTATGTTGGCATAGTGCCTGTGGGGAGAAAGTGGGGCTGTAGTTAAGAACGTATGTCTTTAATTTCCTTTAGATTGCTTGGTGCTTCCTGTTAGTACATTGCTTACACTGTAAAATAAAAAATGGGGATGGGGGCATGTGGAAGTGTAAACCTCATTCTACCATTTTCTTTGATTTTATTCTCACCTAAGGACATGACTAAAGCCTGACGCAAACAAAAAAACACACAAGCAGAGTCGAAGGCAAAATGAGGGCAAGCTGTTTCAAGAGCCACGTATCCTTTTTCTCAGAGATTGGAGGCCAGGGGTTACGCTTTCAACCAGGCACTGTTTCAAAGCCTGGAAAAAGCCAGCAGTGCATCTTTGTTGGCCTAAAAACACACAAGCACACACACAAGCGCACACACACACACACACACACACACACATACGCTTGCGCGGGTCGCCTCCGGGGTTTGACCGGAGTGAAGCAGTTTCCATTAGTGCTGAGGGTGTGTAATGATCTGGCAGGAACTACTTGTTAACAATGTGCAGAATCGGAGTAAAGTAACATATTCCGTGTTTGTTCTCTCTGGATAACGTCATCTTCATGCAGTTTTAATAACCTGATAATGTGAGTCTCATTAAGTCACACACACACACACACACACACACACACACACACAATCCTTTGTGTCTAACAAAGACAGTTCTTGTGTTGGAACTGTAATTATGCTGAATTACACTGACCCCATTACCATTCACTTTATTTTTGGTATAATAATAATTCCTATATACTACATGGAAAAGGTGCAATCTGATTGGTCCGTCGTCTCAGGAAAAAAAAAAAACAAAAAAACAACAAAAAAAAAAAAAAAAATATATATATATATATATATATATATATATATATATATATAAAATCTTGAGTCGATTTTCCGTAGTACAGTGCTCGATACGTCGAAGTAGAGCTAAATATATTGTATTTGGGAAAAGTTGTACTATTATTGTAGTACTATTATTTTTCCCACATACAATATATATATATATATATTGTATGTGGGGAAAAATAATTATTATAATAATAATAATAATAATAATAATAATATAGTATTTCTTTTATAAGAAAAAAATAGCAAAGAAGGCAAGTATAATGAATATTAATTTATTAGAATTAGATTATTACTGGTGGCATGGTGTCGTATCGGTTAGCACGTTCACAGCACAGCAAGAAGGCCCTGGGTTCGATTCCCAGCTCGGGCGTTTCTGTGTGGAGTTTGCATGTTCTCCCCATGCGTGCGTGGGTTTCCTCCGTGTACTTCGGTCTCACTGTCCAAAAACATGCACAGTAGGCTAATTGGAAGTTCCATATGACCCTTAGTGAGTTTGAATGGTTGTGTGAGTGTTGGCCCTGCGATGGCCTGGCGAACTGTCCAGGGTGTACCCATCCCTCGCGCAGAGTTGGTTGAGATGGGCGCCAGCCTCCCAGGTGACCTTAATTAGGATTAAGCAGCTTAGAAAATGAATGAATAAATAGTTTATTATTGATTTATTAGTTTAAACAAGGGCAGTACAGTGGTATAATAGTTAGCACATCCGCCTCACAGCAAGAAGGTCTTGGCTTCGATTCTGACTCTATGTGGCGTTTGTATGTTCTCCCTGTGCTTGTGTGGGATTCCTCTGGGTACTCCGGTTTCCTCCCACAATCCAAAGACATGCGCATTAGGCTAATTGGCTGTTCCAGATTGCTTCTAGTGTATGTGTAAATGGTTGTGTGTGTTTTGCGATGGTGTTCAGGGTGTGGTCCCCGCCTTTGCCCAGAGACAACTAAGATAGGCTTCAGCCTCCCTGAGACCATAAATGGTTTGGCAGTGGATCTGTGTGTACAGTACAGAATGTAATATATGTAGCTGTATATAGTTAAAAAACAAAAAACAAACAAGCAAAAAAACCCACAAAAAGGCAGAGCAAGTGATTGATGTGTCAGATGATTCGATGTGTTTCATATCATTGGTGCATAAAGAAGTAAATAGCTAACAAAGTGTTAGCCAACGAATGTGCAATAACAGCTGTTTAAAAAAAAAAGGATTCATATCTGAGTGGCAAAAAAGACATTTATCTACATGTACAGTAATGATAATCTCTCCCGACACCTGTTCCCGGAGTCGCTCTGTTACAACCTGCCTGCACTATTAGCATATTTTATTCAGAAAACAAACATTTTTATTTTTTATTTTTTTAACAAACAGAGTTTCAATTTGAATTCTTTGAACTCTGTCATGGTCTTCACCTGGATGACAGAACAGGACTGAACACATAGGTGGTCAGATAGCCATGGTCGGAATTTAATACTCTGTTTAGAAAGAGGAGTATGGCAGTCCTCGAGGGATCTTGGGTCTTGTCTCGGCCTGTTCTTTGACAGTGAGGACCAGTAAAAGGAGGTTTAGCTTCAGGCAGGACTTTTTTCTTTTTCTTTCAGCCTAATAAGAATTTCTGGATGAATAAGCCGCATGTTTTTTTAAAGTAACAGTTTAATAGCGTCAGGGTGAATAAAGTAAAAAGAGACACTGCGAGTTATTAAGTTGGGATTGTTGTGGTTTAAAATGCCATATTTTGCAGCAGATTTTAAAAAATGTTTATAATTTGATGCATGTTGTGAAAATCGTTTTGCAAAAATCGTTGAGAACATATCCACATCTATCCACATCATGTCTTCAAAAGCCTAACCAAGAAAGTGATAAATGATGACATATGGCTCAACATGTGCACAGGGGATTGCTGTGATTGGTGGAACTCACGAAATAATACACTCTCACTGACGGCACTCATTTGCTGCACGGCTTAGTCCTATTAGGGTCACAGGGGTTTGGGTCCCTGGCAATACTGGGCGAAGGTGGGGTACACCCTGAACAGCTTATCTGACCACTGCAGGGCAAATAGACACAGAACCATTCACACTCACACCTAGAGGCAATTTGGAACTGTCATGTCTGAGAAAACCAGAGTACCCAGATGAAACCCATACAAGCATAGGGAGAACATGCAAACTCCACACAGAAACGGCCTCACCGAGCCCGAGACTTGAACCCATGACCTTCTTGCTGTGGGGCTGACATGCTAACCACTACGCCACCATGCAGCCCCGGTGTAATTCAATCATTGACCAAATTCGATTACAGTCCTTAATAGGGTCAGAATGTAAAACACAAGCACGTACCTTAAAGACAGAAAAAGTCTGAGAGGGAAAAGAGTGAAGACCCAGATCACCTTTTAAATTTATATATTTGCCAAACTGCTTAATTGTACTTGGGTTGCAGGGAGGCTGGATCATATCCCAGCCAACACTGGGCGAAGACGGGGTACACCCTGAATAGCCAGCCAGACCACTGCAGGGCCAACACACAAACAAACATTTACACTCACACCTAGGGACGATTTCAAGCAGCCAATCAGCCTTATGTGCATGTCTTTGGACTGTAGGAGGAAACCAGAGGACCAGGAGGAAACCCATACAAACTTGGTGAGAACATGCAAACTCCATACAGAAATGCCCAAGCCAGGGACTCAAACCCAGGACCTCCTTGTAGTAAGAGCTTGTAATGTAAGAACGCCGTAGAGCCTGATAAGGGCCTGGTGTGGTCTCCATGGATATGGAGGACGTGGTTGACATTTAAAAAACCCATAGTGTGATTGAATCATAATGCAGTAAGAACTAAATAAGGAGGTCGTAGTAACAGCATAACTCAAACGGACTTCAGTGGTGTAGTACAAGTGTTGGACATAGATGTGGTCACAAGAAAAGCTGTAGAATGAATGAGAAGGTGCAGCACGTGGTGCAATTTTTACAAAGACCGGACAGACACAGTGAGAATGTAGCAAGTGCCTGGTTTGATCTGATTGGCCGTAGTTAGAACGTAAGAGGGACGCATATGATGTGGTAACAACTGGCAACTACCATAAGTCTGACCAGCAAGTTAGCCGTTAGCTAGCTCCACTGTGTGCTTTGATTCAATCGTTCACAGCTTTCAGAAAAGCATTCAGTGTTTATTCAAAGTGAAAAAAATTAACAGGGAAAATTCTAAGAGGTAAAGAGTTTACAAAGTCCTGAGAAGTACTTGCTGCTTGGAGGTAGGCTACTGTTCGTCACGGGAAGAAAAACAAGCCGAAACCTGCCGAAGCCCTTACAGACACTGATGAAGATTCCTTGCTCTGAAGTGAACAGTTTGGAGATAGCACACCAGCTTTAATTAAAAAAGTAGGCCTAAAGTGATTTTTTTTTTTAAAGGCCACCATTTTGAAATGCCATGTAATAAACTTGTTATTAACCTGTACAGAGAAATTTCAGCCCACGGACCTTAGTACGGACCTCACCTTCGGCTTGGTTCAACTGACCTCGTGCTGAGATTTCTCTGTACAGACCTCACACTCAGTTAATAAGTAGTTTTTCTGTGCTCTTATTTATTACTTTGATCTGTTATATTAATAAATCAACACAAGTTAATTTTTTTTACCCGTACAGATCACTTTAGTGTTTCCACTGTTCCACATAAACTGTTCATGACGGCAAGAAGGTCCTGGGTCGAGGGCGTTTCATGTCCTATCTGTGCTTGTGTGGGTTTCTTCTGGGTACTCCTGTTTCCTCCCACCATCCAAAGACATGCACATCAGGCTAACTGGATGTCCCAAATCTCCCCTAGGTGTGGATGTGGGTGTGAATGGTTGTGAGAGTGTTGGCCATACAGTGGTCTGGTAATATGAGTGGAATGGTTGTGAGAGTGTTGGCCATACACTGATCGAATTATGGTTTAGTACATGAAACACTGTTCTCTTGGGGTGAATAGAGAAACTCAGACTTTCATCCAATTGATGACATCAGTTATTCTGAGTCATGCTGGACTCTTTCATGATGAAGATTATTTTTTGTTCCTTGACCTTTAATCCTTTCAAAAACCTTATTTTGTGCTATTTTCTTTAATATGCATCTTAACCTTTATATCTTAATGTATGAGCTTTTCTTAGCTGATGAGGTTCAGGCTCTTAAGTCCCATAGAGGTCACCATGTCAGAGGATTTGCTCGCTATACCATAATTATACCACATGCCAGAAACAAGAATGAGAGACGGCAAATTGTTTGGACCTGACCTACCCTTGAATTTACTTACCCAGCAATTTTACTTTCATTCAAAACCCCGTTGCCCTGCCCAAGACACTGTGTGTGTGTGTGTGTGTGTGTGTGTGTGTGTGTGTGTGTGTGTGTGTGTGTGTGTGTGTGTGTTTCTTTGGAGTCTCTGCAGTGTGAAGACAATTTTACTCCCCATGAATAAAGATGGAATGAACCCGGTTATGATAGAAGGGAATTTTTAAAACATCACATGCACATATTTTAAAGGGGTGTTCCTGAGGTTTTAATCATCGAAACCCTTCAGGATGGGTTATTATATTATATAACAGGATAATAATCAGCGTTTGGGTTGTACCAGTAACTCCACCTCATCCCAACAGCCTACCATTGATTATTTTACTAGAACAGCACATCATGAGGTGTATGATTCATTTTATTCTTCAAAATGCTACCAATTTATATATTCATACTTTATACTCACTCACTCACTCATTTGCCGAGCCGCTTAATCCTATTAGGGTCGCCAGGAGGCTGGAGCCTATCTCAGCCGACAATGGGCAAAGACCATACCATCGCAGGCCCAACACACACAACTATTCACGGTCACATTCACGAACCTGGGACCTTCTTGCTATGAGGCAGACGTGCTGACCACAATACCACTGTGCCGCCCAAAATACTTAGATTTTAAAGTATTGAATGTTGTCTTCTGACCAATCAGAATCAAGCATTTGTAGTTTTAACAGTGTTTATATAGCAACACTTTTCTCTGGTTCATATTTAGTCTAGATTTAACTCTATTCTAACAACAATAATTAAAGCCAAACAATTTTGGGAGCATTTCCACATGCAGTGATTGTGCAGTAATATCTTTTGTTCTGCATTAGTAACACATTTAGTTTGAACAACTTTTAGGTTTTCTAAATTCCTTTAGCTCCTCAAGCTGCAAAACCCCCTCCTCACTTTCTGACCTTTGACCTTTGCCCTGTCTCCTCTACCCTCCAGGTCATTGACAGCATGAGGTTGGCCTGTCTCACCCTGCTCCTGGTGTCCGTGTGCTGGGCTCTGCCCTTCCATCAGTCTGGCTTTTTGGACTTCATAATAGAGGACGAGCCGATTTCAGGGGATGGGCCACCTATCACCAAGACTGAGGTGGAGACTCCCCCTGAACTACCGATTGGACCCGTTTGTCCATTCAGATGCCAGTGCCATCTGCGTGTGGTGCAGTGCTCTGACCTAGGTAATGTTCCCTATTACAGGTCATTCATTGGACTAATCATCTAAAGTGGCAGTGCACAAAGTGGGGCAGAAGTAACAAGATATTCCATCAGCCATAACATTAAAAACAGGATACGATCACTGACAGGTGAAGTCACTGATGATCTCGTTATGTGGTACATGCCAAGGAGTGGGATGCATTAGGCAGAAAGTGAACAGCCAGGTGTCAAAGTTGATGTGTTGAAAGCAGGAAAAATGATCAAGTGACTTTTGCAAGCATCACATTGTGATGTTAAACGATTGGGTCCATTTATCTCCAAAAAAATAGTTGGTCTTGTGGGGTGTTTCTGGTATGCAGCGGTAAGTACCTACCAAAGGTGGTCCAATGGAGGACAACCAGTGCACTGGCAAGAGTTTCATGGCTGCCCAAGGCTCATTGATGCACCTAGCCAAGGGTAGTATGCATGTGTGATTTCACAGAAGAGCAACTGCAGCACAAACGTAAATGAGTAAATGTATCACAGTCATGATTATGGTGTTATCATTATTATTTTTTAACACTCTTCTCCTGGGAATTCAAATTTTTGGTTCAGGAAGGCATGTACAACACACACACCCCATAAAGTTCCCAGAATATTTATATATCTTTTGAATTTTGGGGCAGTGGTAGCTTAGTGGCGAAGGTTCTGGATTATTGATCCGAAGGTTGGCAGTTTACGCCCTAGTACCACCAAGCTACCTCTGTTGGTCCTTAAGCTTCAATTGGTCAGTTATATAAAATTGATGAATGTAAGTCATGCTGGATCAGGGTGTCTGCCAAATGCCGTAAATGCAAGGAATCAGTCCTGTCTATTGGGCAGTGGTGGCTGGGCAGTGGTGAAGGCACTGGGCTACTAATCTGAAGGTTTGGGCTTCAAGCCCCAGTACCACCAAGCTGCCCCTGTTGGGCCTTTGAGCAAAGCCATTAACCCTCAATTGTGTAAAAGAAAACTGATAAATGTAAGTCTCCCTGAATGAGGGTGTCTACCAAATTTCGTGAATATATATTATTATTTTTCCACAAAATTCGCACCCAATTCTACCACATATTTCCTCCCTATCACGTAACCAACACCAACCAAGGAAGGGCAATAAGCAAGTACATGCCCCCTTTGTGACACATGATGCTTTTCTCCTTGTTGTTCACAAACTGTGTACTACTCCATTCTTAGGCTGGCTTTGTAGATGATCCAAAGTATGAAGGAAAAAAAAAAGATATATAATGGTGAAGACAGAACTTTGGCTTGTGGGCTGTTTTCCTGCTCGTCTCTGTCAGTGCTTTTACAAGTCCGTCAGCCTTTATTTCACCCTTCAGAAGTGGCCTAGCAAACTCTAGGTGTTGAGTTTCAGGCCTGAGAATGCTTTGACTTTTCACTTTTTATGACTCTGAAATGTAGTGTCTAAGAAAACAACTTCTTCTTTTTTTTGCTTGATCCAACCATCTTTGAGTCATTAGGTTAATAACACGCCTGTCTCTGTAATTCTTCACTTCCTTTCACAAGCAAAAAGAAGCTCGGCCCTGTTTTCCTAATTACTTCCACAGATTTGTGTGTGTGTGTGTGTGTGTGTGTGTGTGTGGAAAGGCTTGTACGTTTCAGGACCAGAATCTTCTTCCACATACTTTCTTGATGGAAAGTATCTTATTTTCACAACCCAAGAGATTTGAAACAAAACTATAATTAGCTGATTTAGGCAAATATATGCTAACATTGCTAACAAGAAATCCTACCGTACACAGAGAAATATTAACAAAACTCTACATGTGTGTCGAGGTGCACCATGTACACCATGTACACCAAGAAACACTAAGAAGACTGATACGAAAAAGTCTAATATTAATTCTACTATTTTAAAAGTGAGCAGATCTAAAAGCTCTCGAGTGGCGCAGTGGTAAGGAGCACCACTACCCTCTGAGACTTCACTGGTTCCAACCTTGGCTGGCGCTCACACGTAACACTAGCCACTCATGAGTGTCTGCGCATACAAGTGGGTGGAGCATGTTAGGCATGCACAACAGTTTGAAAAATGCGGTCGGATGGCATCACGCGCCTCAGAGGAAGCATATGCTTGTCGTGTGATAGGGAAGAAATCCTTAACGGGTGGAAATCGGCTATAGCTAAATTTATTCATTTATTAATTTGCTGAACCGCTTAGTACTGCTAGGATCGTGGGGAGGCTGGAGCTGGAGCTATCTTGGCTGACTCACCAGTCCATCGCAGGGCCAACACACACACATCACCATTTGCACTCACACATGGGGCAATTTGAAACAGCCAATTAGCTTAATGTGCATGTCTTTGGACTGTCGGAGGAAACCAGAGTACCTGGAGGAAATCACATGCAAGCATGGGGAGAACGCCACATGGAAACGTCCTTGCCAAGCTGACCACAAGACTTTTGCTGTTGGGCATACATGTTAAAAACCATATCTAGGGGATAAAAATTGTGATGAAATAGAAAGTAAAAAAAAAAAATTGTATGCAGCTTTTTAATTTTTATCCATTAAATAAACCACAGTCCCACCCACATAATAATGGGATGTCCTATGTACTGGATAGACCACTTAGTGGTACACATGGGGGCCAGACTCCATGTCTGTCTGTATCTCTGTCTTTCTGTCACAATGTCAGAATCGATGGAAAGCCAATGGGGACAAAAAAAACTGATTTGTGATTTTTAACCTACTGGGACATCCCTCTACCGGAGTTTTTAGCAATGCGATTTGTTTTCTTCGATTTGTTGCCAAGACCAAAGCTCGGAGATTTTTCAGGGCGGCATTGTCTGCTTTACAGCAAGAAGGCTTTGCATTCGAGTTCCGGGCTCGGCAAGGGCGTTTCTGTGTGGAGATTGCAACAGGAGATTCCTGTTCTTGTGTGGGTTTCCTCCAGGTAGACCACTTTCCTTCAAAATTGCCCCCGTGAAAGGGTGTGTGTGTGTTTGTTGGCCCTGTGTTGGAGTAGCGAGCTATTCAGGGTGTACCCCGCTTTCACCCAGAGTCGGCTGAGATAGGCTCTAGCCTTCTCGTGACCCCAGCAGGATTAAGTGGTGCACATCTTTCACATCCTGTGTTTTCCCCTTCAGTGAATAAGCTTTTCCTCAGGGTGCAGTTTTTATTTGCGTTAATGTTTTAGCGGAAAAATCACCGAACACAAATACGACAGCTACACTGTAGCTACAGCTGTGTCCTTCCAGTGTGTTTTCAGTCTTTTAGATGTGTGGTCTCTCACCAGAAAGTCTGTTTATGATGTTATATCCCCAGTTAAAGGCTAATCTTCTTCCTCCTTCATGTGTTTGTACTTCAGGTTGTGTATTGTGAACCCGAATTAAACCGAAATGTTTATTTGTATTGTGGTTTCTAAAGTAACAGGCTATTCAGACTGTGTAATATCCAATGGGCAACTTTGGACAACTTCAAGTCCAGGATAAATAATGATCAACATCAGATCTGTTCTGTTCATGTTGAAGCTTATTCCATTACCGATACACTTTGAGAAATAGTGGAAAATCATGGTTATGGTTATTTCAGCCATAAGCCTCTCATAAACCTGATCCTAAGATTATGCATATTGGAAGAATCATTAAAAGCAAACATATGATCAGGCAGAAAGCTCCCAAGGAAGACAAACTCAAGGAAGGCTTTATTCCATTTGGTAAAGCTAGCTAGAGGGTAAAGAGAAAGAAACAGGGAGTAAAAAGGCGGAGTGAACTACCGTGCAGGTCTCATCTGTTCCCCAGACCTCCTGGCAGGCATCATGGGGCGAAGTAGAGGGTAGAAGAGGGAGGTGACAGGTCTGTTTTCTATCGAACCACAACCGGGAGCATTATTTCTATCACGCTGTCAGGAAAACACACCAATTTCAAACAGGAATCAGAGCCTGAATTCAAATACACACCCATGGAACTACTCAGGAAACGTATGAAGGTCCTTCCAGGGCTGAAGGAACCTTCCATAGTTCTTAGAACTGTTGGAGGAAGTACCTCATTTTTGTGTGTATGCAATGCAGGAAATAAGAACAATCATAGTTCCTCCTAAAAGGCTGTTTTCGGGGATGTGTTTTACTTCAGGGTAGGTCAGTACCATAGGAACCATGAGTGACTTCACTTATTATATGAAATCAAACAAGCTAGTGAGGGCGCTATAATCATACGCTACAATACTATCAACTAGCTTACTTAATTTTTACTGGTGATGAGAAGGTAAACAGGAAAAACACCCTTGTGTGTTGTAGTACCAGTAATAATAATACTACTAATAATAATAATTATTATTATTATTATAATTATTATAACAGACATTTATATTTACAGCATTTGGCAGATGCTCTTATCCAGAGCAACTCACAATTATCATTTTTACACAACTGAGCAATTGAGGGTTAAGGGCCTTTCTCAAGCGCCCAACAGTGGTGATAGTGGGGATTGAATTGCTGACCTTCAGATCAGTAACCTATTGCCTTAACCACTAAGTCACCACTGACATCTTTCCATCCATTTTCTTCCAATTATCCGAGGTCGGGTCGTGGAGGCAACAGGTCTAGCAACATTCTACAGCCCCTCCTCGGGGTTCAGAGCCGTTCTCAGGCCAGGGTGTTCTAGTTCTGCCCCAGGCCTCCTTCCAGTTGAATTAAAACCTCTAAGGGAGGCACCCAGGAGGTATCCTAATCTGATGCCCGAACCACCTCATCTGACTCCTTTAAAGATAAATGATAATAAAATAATACCAATAGGAAGATAAGAAGGGTGGCACAGTGGTTAGCACATTTGTCTCACAGCAAGAATTCCTGTGTTTGATTCCCTGGTTCGGAGCATTTCTGTGTGGAGTTTGCATGTTCTCCTCCCACAGTCCAAAAACATGCACAGTAGGCTGATTGGCGGTTCCAAATTGCTCCTACGTGTTAGTGTAAGTGTGAATGGTTGTTTATGTGTCTGCCCTGTAATGGTCTGGCGAGCCATTCAGGGTGTACCCTGTCTTTGCCCAGAGTTGGCTGAGGTGGGCACCAGCCTCCCTGTGACCCTAATTAGGATTAAGCAGCTTATAAAATGAATGAATGAATGAATGGAAGAAAAGAAAAGGAAGAATACATTTATATTGCGCCTTTCCCAAACCGTGTAGCTCAGAAAAACTCCCAAGGTGGTAGTTCCTCTCAGTGAGTTCCTAGAACTGTTTGGTTAGAAAGTTTCTTTTGTTAGGCTTGCTTAGAGCAAAATACTGGGTAACAGTGACAGAAATAACCCTTAAGATTCTGGGGTCTCTTCCACAGATGCCCACAGACACCTGTAACCAAAGATCTAAAAATCTCTGCTATTTGATTGATTCATTCATTTTCTGATCCGCTTGACCCTAATTAGGGTCGCAGGAAGGCTGGCGCCCATCTTAGACAACTCTGGATGAGGGCAGAGTACACCCTGGACAGCTCGGCAGGCCATCAATGGCCAGAAACATGCTGACGGCAATGCAGCCTGCACTTTGCGAAAATCAGCAATGGTTCTTTTACATTCCTCTCACCACAGACAGTGAGAGACATGGTTGGCCTTTGATAACCCAGTTAGCTGCACTGGGGGTTATCATCTAGACAGGAAATGATAAAAAAAAAATTCTAGCAACATCCATTAAAACAGCAACATCAGGAGTCTTTTGATTATATAACAATGATAGTACGCGCAGTCTCATTGGCTGTTGAGTCTGGAATTTTCCTGTACAGACCAGTCAGTCATTTTTTTTTTCAGCCTATAAGCATTCGACCAAAACGCAAAACATTAAATAAAGTAATTTTTTCCTCATTTTTTTCCTCAGTTAATACTCAAAAAAAAAAAAAAAAACAACAACAAAAAAACAGTGTGACGTCTAACCTTGCTCTTGCTGAAATAAATCTTAAACACTGAGAAAGCAAATAGAGTTGGGTCATCAATGCAAACTTCATTTTGGTTCAGTGAGCACAGCCTTGTTGAAAATGAAAACTGGACACAGGCATCAGCTTCTGCTTGCTTTTTTAATTTGTATGGGGGGGAGTGTTTTACAAAAATGCCAGATGATAAATAACTTTTTAACTTTATTAGTTCGGTCACACTACCTTTATTAATAAAGAGTAGTAAAGTGGTAAGTAAAAAAATCAACCAAATGGAGAGTTATTTGTAAAAACCTAGGTCAAATGGAGCGGTTGTTTGTTGTGAACCCACCGCCTCCTTCCTCCTCAATCCTGTTTTGGGAGCAATGACTGTGTTATTCATAAAGGAGCAGCTGGACCTTGTTGTTGTCCAGTTCACTTATTTCATGCTTTCACCTCTGCCTCTTATTATACCAGTATTATCAGTAGAAGATCATTTTTATTGAAATCTGGAGCGCAATTTCCCCTGAGCCCTTCCTGCCATGACGGGACTCCAGTTATGTTGTGCAATTCATTTGATCGGCTGTTTATTCAGAATAAAAGAGATGGATTTCTCTGCAGTATTACATTGTTTATATAACCCTTACAATATCTTCAGTAAATTGTGAAATGTGATGCACAGCCATGTAGACTTTATCACTTATATAAACTTTCATCTATTCATTCATTTTCTGAAGCGCTTAATCCTAATTAGGGTCGCGGGGAGGCTGGCGCCCATCTCAGCCAACACTGGACTCTGGGCAGAGTACACCCTGGACAGCTCGCCAGGCCATCACAGGAAAAAAAATACGCTGACAGCTATGCAGCCTGCTCTTGACGAAAATCAGCAATGGTTCTTTTACATGCCTCTCACCACAGGCAGTGAGTGACATGGCCTGCATTTGATAACCCAGTCAGCTGCACCCTGAGAGCAGTGACAACCCATTGATAGTGGGGCTTGAACCCCCGACCTTGGAATCAGTAATCCAGCACCCTACCACCGGGCCACCACTGCCCCATGATATAATCTTTATAAATGTTAATATGAGGATCCATTTTTGAGTAAACAGGCCATGCATGACCTCCATTCATGTCAGTGCCCTGGATTTAGAGATACATTATGAGACTAAACAGAACAAACTGAGACACATTCAGTACAAGACGTATTTCCTATAAATATTGGCTTGGCAAGTGATTTGGTGTACATATTGTTGGTGGTATATCACTCACAGAGACGTATTTTCCAAACTGTTTATATACTCAGCCACATAGAAAAAGGAAGGAGGAATTCTTGGGCTTTTAGGTGCAGAATTAGGCGCATTAACACCTAAAACAAACCTGACTACAAGTCATATATCCATATGATTCATACAGGAATGAATCATATTTGGCAACAACTCTAACCGAAACTCACGCTAACAAGCTAACGTTTAAGTTATTGTAGCTTCTTTTGCCAAGGGAGTCAAAACAAAATGTTTTTTTTAATGGCCTGTGAGAGGAGTTCCCTTCATGTTCTCTCCAGCCAGTATAGCACTGAGCTCAGACCCCAGGTATGTGACGTGTGATTGCAGCCGCATCGCTAAGAACTTCTCATCAGACCTCAACAACAGATTCAATATTTGTACAATTGCATGACTCAAAACATCTTGAATTACTTGGGTGGGGTTAGAATTTGTTCTTTGGTATACACTGATCAGCCATAACATTAACACCACCTGACTGATCTACAGCTACGCAGCCGCATGTAGTCAGCTGCAGTCCGCTGTGTGTTCTGACTCCTTTCCATCCTATTCAGCATGAACAGTTTCATCAGTTTGTGCTACAGTAGCTCTTCTGTGAGATCAGACCAGATGTGATAACCCTCGCTAGTTTTCCCAAGCGCATCATGAGCCTTGGCACCCATCACACCCTCGCCAGTCCACTGATTGTCCTTAGTTTGGACCCCGTTGGTTATGTTACCACTGCATACCAGGAACATCCCACAAGAACTGCTGTTTTGGAGACAAATGGATGTTGTTTAGCATAACAGTGTAGCAATTATGACTTTCATTGGGGTTAAAGTCAGGACTTTGTTGCGCTAGCTCACGTGTGAACCACTCTTTCACTATTTGAGCCCGAATTGATGGTATATAACATGGTCATTCAGTATATTCAGGTGATCAGCTGACTTCATTATATTGCTACATTATGTTGCTGAGCCTTGACCTGACTAACTGAATATTAGAGTGCACAACTTTTTTTGGTCAGGCGGTGTATGAAAAGATGATCTACGTAAACTACACACTATCCATGTGCATATTCATTCATTCATTCATTTTCTAAGACGCTGAAACCTAATTAGGGTCGCGGGGAAGCTGGTGCCCATCTCAGCCGACTCTGAGCGAAGGCGGGGTACACCATGAAAAGCTCGTCAGACCATTGCAGGGCCAACACACATACAGCCATTCATACTCACACCTAGGGGTGATTTGGAACAGCCACTTAGCCTACTGCGCATGATTTTGGACTGTGGGAGGAAACCGGAGTACCAGGAGGAAACCCATGCAAGCATGGGGAGAACATGCAAACTCCACACAGAAACACCCGAGCCCGGGGATCGAACACAGGCCTTCTTGCTATGAGGTGGATGTGCTAACCACTGCACTACCGTGCCACCGCCAGGTGTATATTTAAAGGTAAATTATAGTTCACTACATTTCAGTAAAGAGTTAAAAGCTACGCGTTTACAATAGAAATTCCAGGTGATCGTGTGATGCGCTTCAAAAAGAGATTCAAAATTCAAGTAATTGGTTATCAGAGTACTGGGTGCAAAAGCCAGTATTTCAGTCACAATAAATTTGGAGTGATTCGTATAAACTGGTTGGTGCTACCAAACAATATCGTTTGTTACTGGATTGGTAAAAATATCCTTAAGTGATAAACGATTATCCTGTATTATGGCTCAGACTACAGTCAGAGAAAACCATGTTCACATACCTATATCATCTTTAAATACACTGCCAGTTGGTCCGGTCGAGGCTCAGCAACATTAATGTGGTAATGAAATGAAGTCGGCTGATGATCTGAATGTATTGAATGAGCAGGTTATCACATCAATGCACTTTTTCTTCCACGATGGCACGGATATAAAATGGGGACTCGAATAATGAAAGAGAGGATCAGGGAGCATGAGGAATCATTTTCACATATGTATTGTCACCCCAGAGTCCTGACCTTAACCCTATTGAAAGTGTTTGGGATGTGCTGGAGAAGACTTTATGGAGGGGTTCAGTTTTTCCCTCATCGATTCAAGACGTCGGTGAGAAATGAACCCGACACTGGATGGAAATAAATGTTATGTTGTTTAAGTTTGTTGAAACTATGGCATGGAGAGTATGTAGACATAGCTAAAAGAGGAACAACAACATATTCATGTGGCCGGGCGGTGTATGTACGGACACTATAAAGGCCCATAGCTGGACTCTCTGGGTTGTTACATATATAGGCCTACACATTACATCATCCCTCTTTTAACCGGTATTAATATGTAACTCCGTGTGTGTGTGTGTGTGTGTGTGTGTGTGTGTGTTAGCCCTGTGATGTTCTGGCGAGCTGTTCAGGGTGTAGCCTGCCTTCACCCAAGGTCAGCTAGAATGGACTCCAGACCTTAATTTGTTATTGCTCCTGTATCCTCTTTGACATATCGTGGCCCTTTTTTTCTGTTGTGGTTTGTCACTGCACTTTCTCCTTCCTGACTTGTGCAGGTCACAAACACTGGGATTCCCCAAAATGACCAAAGGCTCTCATGGACTTTTTTTTAATGCTAATAATAATTTAGTGTTCATTTCTGACAGAAAATATTAGTATTAAATAAAAAAGAATGTCTTATAAACCCGACGTGGGCGGCAGGACGAGTATGTACCGTATATGTATTTCAGCTTTTCACCTTTAGCTGTTTTCCTGAATTGTGTCCATGTTCTCTGCAGGGATGAAGAATGTTCCCGAGGATATCCCATCAGACACTCATCTTCTGGACCTGCAAAACAACAAGATCACAGAGATCAAAGAGAACGACTTCAAAGGCCTCAAAGGACTTCATGTAAATCCTCTCTATCATCCTCTCTCTCTTGCTCTCTCACACACTCACTCTCTCTCTCTCTCTCTCTCTCTCTCTCTCACACACACACACACACACACACTCTCTC
>JAQMYF010000024.1:3392471-3402656 GCA_030014195.1 Neosilurus mollespiculum
AGAGTTCAGTAGGAGGAAGTTAGTAAGCATCCAGTCTCTAATGTCCTTTACACAATTTTCAATTTTATTAAGCTGGTATCTCTCATCTGGCTTTGCTGAAATATACAACTGGGTGTCATCAGCACAACAAAGAAAGTTAATACCATGTTCTCGAATAATATTACCCAACGGGAGCATGTATAGGGAGAAAAGCAGCAGGCCTAAGACAGAACCTTGTGGAACTCCAAGACTCAGTTGAGACTAAGAATATTTGTTGAGACCCAGGACGAAGACCAAGAAAAATCAGAGTGTAAATGCCAATGAGTCAAAGACAAGTCTGAGGCAGTAGAAAAAGCCTCTAAACGTCCAAGACTGGACCCAATTACCACAGCCAAAACAATGAAATAATAATCTGGTACATAAAACATTTTCTTAGAGGGCTTCCAAGTTCCACATCAACAAGGTGTGCGACTATCAACCTGAAGATCGCAAGTTTGAATCCAGGTTGATGCGGCAGCCAGGAGTCCATAGTAATTAGTCGAGCTCTCACAGATTGGATGGCATACGTTCAACAAACCCCCCTGTTACTCAAAGCAATCACCTAATCAGGGGGCAGATATCGCTTTCCCTCTGAGTGTGTTATGCCACGTCTAAATATGCATGTGCATCAGTTCATAAAGATGTGGGTAGCAGCATTATGTTTCATGGAGGGGTTACACCCCTTTCTGTTTGTTCATGGTCAAGTGATAGGGGGGTCAGGTCAAAATTGGCTATGATTAATTTAGGCCCAGAAAATTCAGAGGGAAAAAAATTCAATCTGAAACTTTTCTTTGGGGAACTTTTAAAGGGAACCCTACAACACAGTGATTTTCTATCATCTATGCTTTTTTGAGTCATATATAGCCTGTTAATACAAAAGAAATGCCACTGGCAGCACGGTGGTGTTTTGATTAGCACGTCCGTCTCACAGCAAGAACATCTGATTTCGATTGCCGGGCTCGGGGCATTTTTGTGTGGAGTTTGCATGTTCTCCCTGTGCTTGTGTGGGTTTCCTCCGGGTACTCCAGTTTCCTCCCACAGTCCAAAAAGCATGCACAGTAGGCTAATTAACTGTTCCAAATCGCTCCTAGGTGTTGTGTGTTGACCTGCGATAGACTGGCAAGTTGTCCAGGGTATGTTCTGGCCTCGCCCAGAGTCGGCTGAGATGGCCTCCCCGCGACCCTAAATAGGATTAAGTGGCTTAGAAAATGAAAGAACTGCCACTGGGACCGCTGTGGCCATTTTGGTGTATTATGGTGGCGGTGTCTCACAAATATGGGGGAGGAAATTTGCAAATGAAGTCATGATATCTGGTTGAAAAAAATAATGAATGTTGAGTCTGGCAATCGGGCCATGGAAAACTTCACAAAAAAACTTTATCAGAATGGAGGCTTCTGGTTCTTAAAGTAGCTGGAACACTTAGGCAGTAATGCCAGTTGACTCCAGAAGGCCAAAGATTGTCTACCATCATCTACCCTGAAGCAATTCAGGTTATGTGAGGCCAAAGTTTAGGCAGCACCACTGCAAAGGATTTTGTGTATAGAACTTTAAAATTAGAAGTTTCTTTTTTTAATTTATGGTTAAAAATGTTAAAACCCAGCAACTATACAAAAAACCTTTTAATGGGTGGATGAAGAACTAAATATGGACTTAATTAGCAATTTGCTACATGACAAGTTTGGAATCGTTGATTCTCCAGCTTTTCCCATTTCAGTTTTTTGCCAGTAAAGAGTGTTTATCTATCCGAAATCCTTCAAAGAGAGTAGCTGAAGAGGAATGAGGTGCACTGAAAACCCAACACAATCATCACCATGGCGTCATGGAGTTTTTCTGAGTTCCGGTCAAATAGCATCCAAAAAAAGCTGATGTTGTTGGTTGGAGTTGATGGATGTGTGTGTGTGTGTGTGTGTGTGTGTGTGTGTGTGTGTGTGTGTGTGTGTGTGTGTGTGTGAGATCCACCACCTGTGTGTTCTATTGCATATAATTACACGGTTCATGGTTTTCCACTGGGGCACAGAACACTTCCACTCTTCATTCATATACATTTATTCAGCTGTCCACGATAAACCATTTTGGTTTCCATTTGGACTCAGTCAACCGTCTGCAAGCAGCCTGTTCCGCCACAGCTACAGCGGCGCTGACTTCGGCATTCAATGCACCTGCACAAATCATCCAATCAGCTTATGCAAATAAAATTCCATTCATTTCACTTTTTGCATATCAAAGTATCTCTTACACATGCAGAACACGAGAGAGATCACCACACGGGGGGAAGAGTGTAGCGTGCAATTGGGCTAAACTAATGAGTAAAGCAATCATTCTGACCTTTCAGAGCTCGGCTCCAACCCTCTGAGCAGTTCGGGTGTGGATGCAGATGCTTTCAAGGATCTGAAGAGGGTTTCCTACATCCGCATCGCTGACACCAACATTACCGGCATTCCCAAAGGTCAGGAATACGCACTGAGGATTTCTTTACAGGTTATACAGCGGTAGATCTGACAGAATTCTGTAGCCTACCTGTAGTTATTTTTGTTCACAGACACCCTATGTAGATCATTTCATTTCTTTGTTTGTACAGGGTGACCCAATAAAACCTCCCACTTTTCAAAGGTAAATGAAAAAGAAATTGTTTAAAGATAATCGGATTATTATGTTTACACATGAAACTCCATTCAATACAGTTTTTGTGTGGATGGAAGTGGAGGTCTTTGTGTAAGATTCTCCGTGCAGTATCCCGGGAAATCCTTTCAGCTAAAGCATGCTTTCGCACAGAACGTCTCGGAGACTGAACAACGGATCATCTCAGTGCTTCAATACTCTCAGGTGTACGAGCGCTCCTAGGTCAACCCAGGTGATTTCCTTTTTAAAGCTGAGCCTGTTGCTCTGAAATTATTAATCAACTGTAGGATGGGTTTCCAATCTGGAACGTTTTGGTTCCATGGAACACTGAAAAGTCTTCAGTGTACGGCAACCATGGAGCGGGTGTTTGTGAAGAGTGCTCCCAATCATGCCATGTTGGTGAATGATGACAGTCGGGGTTGGGCTACCAACAGACCTGGCCACCTCCTCTCCTGCCTCACTATGTTTCATGTGTGCAAATAATAATTTGATCATCTTTAACCTTTTTTTTAATTTACCTTTAAAACATGGGAGTTTTTTTTTTTTTTTGGTCACCCTCTACTTGCCATATATCCATTCCTACAATTCCTATTCCCGTTATTCCTTGTCCTGTAATTTGAACAGATGACATAATCACTGTTTCTTTCATAACCTTGCATGTGAAATGCTTGCAGGTCTGCCGTCCTCTCTGTCAGAGCTTCACCTGGATGGGAACAAGATCACCAAGGTCACTGCTGCCAGCCTGAAAGGTCTCAAGCACCTGGCCAAGTAAGACCCTGGAGAACTTGTTCATGTAATAGTTTTGCTAACTGGAAAGTTCTTCTGAAACTGAGTGATCACATGCTGTGAGAACGTGTGTTCGTTCCTATGGAGAAAATGCAGTGGTGCCCAACCCTGTTCCTGGAGTTCTACCTCCCTGAAGACCTTCGCTCCAACCATAATCATTCCTACTTGACCGTCTAATCATCTAATCAAGACTTAAGACATAAAATGAAGATTCAAAGCGATGATTAGATCTGTCTGGTGTTACACCATTAGGGTTGGAGCTGAAGTCTTCAGGGAGGTAGCTCTCCAGGAACAGGGTTGGGCACCACTGGGATAAAGCATTATTTCTTTAAAAGATACAGCTTTTATTAGAAAAATTAAAGGAGCAGTGGAAACAGTGGCGCAGGGTTTAGCATGTTCACCTCACAGCAAGAAGGTCCTGGGTTCAGTTCCCAGGTTCGGGGCATTTCTGTATGGAGTCTGCAAGTTCTCCCCATGCTTGCATGGATTTCCTTTAGGTACTCCGGTTTCCTCCCACGGTCCAAAAACATGCACAGTAAGCTAATTGGCTACTCCAAATCACCCCTAGGTGTGAGAGTGAGTGTGAATGGTTGTATGTAGGTTGTCCCTGCAATGGCTGAGTCTGAGTCTGAGTGAAGGCAGGGTACACGCTGAGCAGCTCCCCAGACCACTGAAGGGCCAACACACACAACCATTCACATTTACACCTAGGTGCAATTTGTAACAGCCAATTAGACTAATGTGCATGTCTTTGGACTGTGGGAGGAAACTGGAGTACATGGAGGAAGCCCATGTAAGCATCTGAAGCACATGCAAACTCCACAGAGAAACACAATCGCCAAGACCAGGACTCGAACCCATGACCTTTTTGTTGTGAGGCAGACGTGCGAACCATTGTCTATGTTTGTGTATAGGCTTGGTCTGAGCAATAATGAGATCAGTGTTGTGGAGAACGGGACTCTGGCCACGATGCCACACCTGAGGGAGCTCCACCTGGACCACAACGCTCTATCCAGTGTGCCTGCTGGTCTTCCTGACCACAAGTACATCCAGGTGAGCATCCATCAACCCTCATAAGATCTTCCCAACAACCTTGAACATGTTTCTGAGACCTTCTTCTAGAGTTTCGCTGATATGTCCACTTATTATTATTTTTTTTTTTAAGGTGATCTATCTTCATGCCAACAAGATAGCCAGTGTTGGAACAGAAGACTTCTGCCCTCCCAGTTTCAACACCAAGAAGGCCATGTATTCCGGCATCAGTCTGTTCAGCAACCCCGTGCCATACTGGGAGATCCAACCTATCACCTTCCGTTGCGTCTTTGACCGCTCCGCTGTTCAGCTGGGCAACTACAGGAAGAAATAGGGCGTCCATACAGAGTGCCTGACCAATGGCACCAACGTGTCCCTCCCATCTCACCCTCATACCCCGACACCCCCTTTCCAAAGCACCTCAAGTGTATAACTCGAATTCGAATGTCATAACTCAGATGACTCAAAAAGTGTTCTGAGTATACTGAAAATAGCACACGACAAGCAATACTGGGCACTAATCTCACATAATCCAGTAATAAACAGTAACAACATCAAGTATCTTGCACATTACATGTTACGAAAAGAAATCGCTAAACACATATCAGGCTTTTTATTTTTTCCTATACATCCCTATAGCTTTTTGTTAAGTGAAAGAACATAGTTAAATAACTAAACAGGTATTATTGGTTATTAAAAACACACACAAAAAAAAACCCGAAAAAAAAAAAAAAAAACCACCATGACCACTTAGGATTATTAAGTGCACATATACGTATGTAGTCCATTGGTTCAAAAGAATGTGGTTCTATTCAGATTTTTTTTTCGTTGTTGTTGTTGTTCATATAAAAGAAGATTCACTCCAAGCCCTTGTCTGGATTTTTGAGACTTTTCTAAATTGACATGACGGGCCTGCTGAGCGGGCAGCGAGGGGTTCATTTGCTCCACCGTACCTGGAATAAAGAGCTGATATACTAGGTGCACTCAGCTATTATTACCTGTATAGCAGTAGTGTTCAATGTGTACTGTTAGAAATACAGCCATCATGCTCGAATTCTCCATTTTTCTCTTTAATTTTTTCATCATATTCACTTCAAATAAGGAGATACAAGGAATTGTCACACTGCAGTATTTTTTCCTCGTCTTGCTTCAGATGTGCATTTTGTTTGTTCGTTTGTTTGTCTGGTTGTTTTAAACCTAGCTGCCATGCTACATATGGTTGCAAACAAAAAAAAGCTCTTTAAGAGGTAGAATAAACTATATTGTCTTGTTAATGGAAGCGATTCCCAAAGACGTATGCTTTTTCACTATTCTGCCACCTCTATATTTCTTTCTTTATCTTCTTTTTCTTCAATAAGGGTGGCTAAATGTGTGCATTTTTGTCCGAAGTGGAATGAAAAGAAGAGGTAGACGTGGCTGAACATGTTCCGCTCTGTCCTGTGTTAGTAACTGTCACATGTATAGAAGCTGTAAATAAATGCTGTATAAAAAATTCCTTTCCTTACTTCAAGAAAACAAGCATGGTATTCATCCGGACTTTAATATATATTGGCAATAAAGGTGACTTCTTTCTTGAAAGGGGTCCTCGTGTCCTAAACCATGTCCTAAGAGGAAAAGCTAAAGCTTTCACACACCAACACCACACAGACAAGGAGCGATCAAAAATTCCTGGAGTGGTCCTGTAGGAAAGAATCAGTGCGCAGCATGGCCATGTACATGCAGAGGGAACAAGCGGGAAGTTTCATGATTAGCGACGTCCACACTGCGATGAAGTGGCACAGTGGTCTAGTGGTTAGCATGTCTGCCTCACAGTAAAAAGTTCCTGGGTTTAAATCCTGGGATCAGCAACGGAGTTCCTGTGTGGAGTTTGCATGTTCTCCCCTTGCGTGCTTGGGTTTCATCCTGATCCTCCAGTTTCCTCCTACAGGCCAGAGACATGCATGCTAGGCTGATTGGCTGTTCCAAATACCCCCTAGGTGTGAATGTGAATGGTTGTGCGTGTGTATGTGTTTGTCTTGTGATAGACTGGGTGTACCCTGCGTTCGCCCAGAGTCGGCTGAGATAGGCTCCAGCTTCCACACGGTCCTAGTAGGATTAAGTATGTGAGTAAGTGACAGTATGACGATTTTAAGACACCTCTTTGGATTTTGGTTTGGTTTATGGTTATATTTAGTGATTTGGATTAGAATTAAGATTTGGCTTTCCAACTTCAGAATGTGATGTCACGCAGGTGACACCCAATCCCAAAAAGAGGTCTGATAATATTGTTGCAGGATGCAAAATGGTGATTCTGTATGCTACGTAATACGGCAGTGTGCACATCGCGACCTGTGTTGCACCCATTTTTGTGACACTGACGTGAGTATTTGCAAATGTTTCATTCTGTGCTAAACTCAGAAAATCAGTGGCGAAGACCTTTGACAAGGCCACAGCAGTGAAGCAATGACCCAGACAAGGGGTGTTGACTGTGTGTCCTGTAGTAATGTTCTGCCCTTCTTGAAGCATGAATACCACTAAAAAAAGCACCAGGTCTGACTCATTGCTTCATTGCCATTGGTTTACTGAAGCATTTCAAGGGTCTCCACAACCGATTGCAAATGAACTGATGATGGTAATGCTACATCACGCGGCTGGCTACGTCGCGCTGCGTTGCGTGTGCATTACCATGCCATGCCAAGTCCCAGAAATTTTTGATTGTACCTTGTACATATGGACTGATGATTAATATGATGCAGCTTCCCTAAATGCACAGAGACCTTGTGACTCATTAGCTGAAGAGGAGATTATCTTATTATCCTAAAGGACAATCATATTTTCAGAGTTGCATATCATTTGCAGAAATACTGTACATACTGTTTGGTTTCTTACAGCATTTCAGTGTGGCACAACATATCATGCATCAAATTACTGTATGCTGATGTCATCTGAGGTTGGGAGTCGAACAGAGCAATCCCTCTGGTGGGAGGGGTGAGGGTGTTACTGCCTTTCCTGTCAATCACTGAAATTGCTAACCAGTTATGAAAAAGCATGAAGTAGCCTGAATTCTGTAACAGCAAAAATACCACATTTGTCTCGGAGGATACAAATGCTAACACTTACCCTTCACCGGTGTCCCCCTGGGGTGTGATAGCAGATCAATAATTAATGGTTAAAAAGTGGCTAAATGGCCAACTTGGAATTAAATAACATAAAATAAAAACAATATCATTTCAATTCTTGTATATTTAAAACACAGCTACAGCTACAGTGTATTATAAGTTTTTAGACTTTACCCTCCTGTTCCACTGAAGAAATAAACAAACAAAAAAAAAAACATAAATCAATTAAGCTACACTCATTTAAGATTGTTAACTATATTTTAATGTGTATGTAGCTGGATACGTATACACATGAAAATCCTTTTCTCAGAACTAAGTGACAAAAACACTCAGAGAGACGCAAACCTCCGCAAAGCTCAGCGATCCCCCATATGAACCAAAACGGTCCTATCTCACAATGTTAAAGAATCGTTTAAAAATAATTCCTGCATCCCAAATTTAATCTGGACCATCTTCAAAATCGAATGCATCCTTCCTTGGCCAAAGCCCCGCCTCTGGTAGAATATTCATTAACATTCATACATAAGCAAATTCCGTTATCCTTCTAAAAAAACAAACAAACAAACAACCCAAATATAAAACGTAAACCTCCATGGCAGAGGTAACAAGTACATACTTCAAAGTAACAAGAATCATAATTGTATTTCTGCACATTGGAACATCAATCCAATAGCACGTGTCAGATGAAATGCATTTTGAGTTGACAGAAATGTTGCACACACAGGAAATCGACTACAGGAACAGGAAATTGAACAGGGAATGCATCACAGATCTATTGTACACCTCAGTTCCTGGGTGAAAAGTGTCAAGTAGATGACAAGACACACCCACTTTATACATGACACACCCCTTGAGAGAACATGTGTTGAAATGATCTTTACATTCCGAGAGCGATCAATAAATTATGAGATGTGAAAACGTCATCTGTGGACACTGTAATCCTGCAAAAATCACTGCCTTATGATTCGTTGGGGAATATCTGGTCGAATTCTCCCATCCCATCTAGATCCTACCCTGCACAAGCCAGCAGTCAGCCAGGAAGGTTTCGGCCGAGCCCTGAAGAGATGCTACTTTCAGAGATGCTACTTTCAGAGATGCTACTTTCAAACTCCGTTAGCTTTCCAGATTATTTTTTTCTAAATTTACGTGTTTCCATTACTCGTACTTTCAAGCTGCGTTCCCAGAAGGTTCATAGAAACACGACCCAGAAAGCTGATCAAGACCCATGAAAGGCTGGAGATCATCAGAAAAGCTTCTTTGTTATTTAAGAATAGTTCTATTACTTTTACAAAGGTAGAATCAGACTTTTAAAAACGCGTCATTTAGAATTGTTGCACCGTTAATACATATTAATAAAGGAAACGATGGGGGTAGTGGTGGCTTAGTGGTAAACGCGATGGGTTAGTGATCCGAAGGTCAGCGGTTCAATTCCTACTATCACCACTGTTGGGCCCTTGAGCAAGGCCCTTAACCCTCAATTGCTCAGCTGTATAAAAATGAAATTGTAAGTCGCTCTGGATAAGAGCGTCTGCCAAATGCTGTAAATGTAAAATGAAGGAATGTCTGAGAAACTGAACACACTAAACGTCCTGCTGTTATAAATTACATTCCTTCCTCCTGGGGGTGCACAAACTTTTACACTCGAATGTATCATATGATTATCATAAATCATATCATCAACGCGAATACCGCCTCCTGAACAGCTCGCCAGTCCATCACAGAGCCAACACACATACAAACCATTCACACCCACACTCACACCTAGGGGCAATCTGGAACAGGCAATTAGCATGTTTTTAGGAATGTGGGAGGAAACCAGAGTAGCCAAAGGAAACCTATGCAATCACGGGGAGAACATGCAAACTCCACAGTAAAATGCCCTCGCCGAGCCAGGGATTCAAACACAGGACCTTCTTGCTGTGATGCGAATATGATGACCACTACACCACTAAACCCTCGCTCAACAACCACCAAGTGTAAACCCCAACACCAACCCCACCCCCCGGCAATATTCACTTGATTCATATTCAAGACTTACAATGAAGAATAGATTACACAGCATTTTATCACAAGTTAATGAATGTGAAAGACAATCTCTCTCTCTCTCTCTCTCTCTCTCTCTCTCTCTCTCTCTCGCTATTTATCTTTCTCATGCACTCTCGCTCAGTATGTCTCTTTCACCCTTTTATCTCTCTATTAGTCTCTCTCTCTCTCTCTCTCTCTCTCTCTCGCTCTCTCTCTCTCTCGCTGATTCTCTGATGCCCCCTTGTGGTGGATAAAATTATGCCATAATTGTATTTACAGCTTGACATAAGTGGGATTTCTTGGTCTTATTTTAAAACAACACTTTTTATTTTTATTTTATTTGTACAATTTAACTACCAGCTCTAATAGCTTAGTCCCTCTTTTGGGGTATAATGGTATAGCGTGTGTGTGTGTGTGTGTGTGTGTGTGTGTGTGTGTGTGTGTGTGTGTGTGACAGATTGAGTGAAAGAGAAGGATAGTGTATCACTGTAGTGCTCTCTCTCTCTCTCTCTCTCTCTCTCTTGCTCTCTCTCTGTGTGTGTGTGTGTGTGTGTGAGAGAGAGAGAGAGAGAGAGAGAGAGAGAGAGTTTAAGTGAAAGAGAAGAAT
>JAQMYF010000024.1:3410644-3423225 GCA_030014195.1 Neosilurus mollespiculum
TCACCACCAGGTGGTGATTGGTTGACAGCTCAGCTCCTCTCTTCACCCGAGTGTCCAGAACATGTGGCCGCAAGTCCAATAACAAGACTACAAAGACTACACAGGACCTCAGTGATTTTGTCCAAATCATCATGGGTCAGAACAACTAGATTCAGTTCAACATCCCCAAAATCACACATCTTGTGGGTTGTTCCTGAAATTCAGTGGTTAATATCTTCCATATGTGGTACAACAAAGGACCAAGATGAACCAGGAACAGACTGATGGTCAGCATGGACTTGTGATGTGATAGTGATGTTCATGGGGAGGTTAAGCCACTGGGTCTGATCACACAGACGAGTACAAGCTGCTGAAAAAGTGAATGCTGGCAGTGATAGAATAGTGTCAAAACACAGATTGCATTGCACATTGCAGCATATGGACCTGCGTTGCTGTAGACCAGTCAGAGTGAGCATGCCTGGCCCCTGTCCACCACTGAGAGTACCTGCAATAGGCATGTGATTATCAGAACTAGGTCATGGAGCAATAGAAGAAGGTGGGTGCATGTGCATCACATTTGTAGAAAACATATGACAACAAAATGGCTTACTTGAAGAAGACGAGCCACCAGAAGCAGTGTGATATTCTGTGTAATGTTCTGCTGGGAAACTTTGGGCTTTAGAATTCTTGTGGATGGTACTGTGCCAATACTTAAACATTGCTGTAGATGAAGTACACCCCTTTATGGTAATGGTGCTCCCTAATGGCAGCAGTCTCTTTCACCAGGATAATGTGCTCTTCCATATTGCAAAACTGTTCAGGAGTGGTTTGAGAAAAAAAATGGTCTAAAAATTGCCCATCTGTGGGATGTGGTGGACAAACAAGTCCAAACCATGAGGATTCTCACACATAAACGGACAAAAGCACAGCCGGCATTGCAAAACTAAAAGGTTTAAGGGTATGTACAGGTTATCAGAAATAGCATAATGCTTAATTAGACCAATAACCATGTACTTAATTTATTAATACATTCATTCATTGATTTTCTAAGCCGCTTAATCCTAATTAGGGCTGCGAGGAAGCTGGCGTCCATCTCAGCCAACTCTGGGTGAGGGCAGGAACCAGTCAGCCTACTGTGCATGTTTTTGGAATCTAGGAGGAAACCGGTGTTCATGAAGGAAACCCACACATGCACTGGGAGAACTTGCAAACTCCACACAGAAACACCCGAGCCCAGAAGTCGACCGAACATGCTAACCACTGCGCTGCCATGCCACCATAGCTACTTTGTGTAAAATATAAATGTATTTTTTCATAACCGAATTTAATGAAAACTGAAAATACACCTTTAAACTTGAAATCTTGCTGCCAGATATCAGACCCCACCTTCAGATGTCTTGTGTAGTCCATGCATTGATAGTTAGAGCCATTTTGGTGACAAAAATAGGACCTATACAATATAATAGGCAGATGGTTTTAATTTTGATAATGATTGGTGTAGATGTTGATGAGGTTTTGTCCTTCAGTTGAACAAAATATCAAAACTGATTTGAAAACTGTACTTTATTTACTCAAGGAATATCCTAAATTTGTGTGGTGATCAGGGTGGCACATTGGTGCCTCAAAACAAAAAGGTTAAGTTTACATGTTTTCCCCATGCTTACATGGGTTTCCTCCAGGCCCTCTGGTTTCCTCCCAGAGTACAAATACATATGCAATCCAGCCATCCCTTGACCCTAATAAAGAATAACATAGTTTAGAAAATGACATGAAATAAGCTCAACAAATGCAAAAAGAAGCCAAAACCATTAACAAGTGTTCACAGTGGTTTGGAACAGTATGACATGGTCCTGGCTACTGTTCTTCCTAACAGTGGAAAATGCTTATGGGAATTAGAGCAGATTTCATTTCCAGTCCTTCATCAGTTTGGATTGCATGGTGAGAACACCTGCTCTGGAAAATTTTAGTTGTTGCAGACTCACTGATCAAGGACCCAGATCTGGTAACTTAGGAGAGGTACAACAAGACTTAGACGCTTGACACTTCCTGAGCTTTTCTTGATACTCTTGTTGGCCATACATTTAAGTGATAAAAAGCCTCCAGTCAACATGCTATATATTTGTGGGATGTTCCATGTAATGGGCAGAATCTGTGTCCCTCTGTCAACTTTGTCTCTTTGTCATAACATCACAAGCCTTGGTGTCCTGGAAAAAGCTGGATGCTTCAGTGTTGAGTTGCTTACTGTAAAGAGCCAGCTCTACTGATCCAGTCACTGCATGCGCATGTCCGTTAATTGGATATCAAGTATGCGAACTAAGAGCAGGCAAAAGAAACGCTACAATGACTATTTTAAATTATATCCCAAGCTAGGTGGTGTTGAAGCTACTGCGGTGGAGAATCTCACACAGGATCGCAGTGCATGGCAAGCCCTCATGCATGAAGTCGTGGAGCGTTTTGAAGCTGATTGAGAGCAAAAGAGACAGGTCAGGCGTGAGCATCAAAATGAGAGGGAGAGACGACAAGACGGAAGGAGCATGCTCCCAATGACTATGATCTGCCAAATCTGCCAAACGGTGTGCCATCCTCTAACAGTGGCCACTGATGATGATGATGATGACATGACCTACACAATCCTTGATAATGACAGCACAAACAGAGTCACTAGCACCCTGGGACATCCCTCACATACAGTACTGCTCCAAGTTTGCCTTAATTTAGCAAAATGATACGATGGTATTTCCATTTTGTTCTTGCCTCTCTACCTTGTTCTTCATCTAATGCACTGATTTCTTTGGTTCATGCTGTTATGCTGACACCCTAACACTCCCATGCTATAATTATTTCTTAACTAGGCCATTCTGCTCTGCTCTCATACCAGAACACTCTCCATCTGGCTTCTATTGTACTTGACTCAATTGTTCTAGATTCTATTGCCTGTTTGGTGTCACCAGCTCAACCAGTGTTTCTAGTGTTTACATCTGCCCCTGTAGTATAATTGTTACCAGAGATCCACAACACCACTATGGTACTTGGCCAAATTTATGAGCAGCCATGGCCTAATGGATAGAGAAGCAGATTTAGGACCTAAAGGTTGCTGGTTCAATTCCCAAACCAGCAGGAAAAAATGTGTGGCGGTAGGGGAGTGAGCTGCACCTTCCCTTTTTCCACCTTCAAGGCTGAAGTGCCATTGAGCAAGGCACCTAACCCCCAACTGCTTTCCGTTCACCCCATGTGTGTGGCAGCCCACTGCTCTGAGTGTGTGTGCTCACTTTGGATGGGTTAAATAATAATTTCCATTGTGGGATTAATACATTATAGCAATATAAAAAAGACTTTTAATTACTAAATGATGGTATTTAGCAAAAAAGAAAAGTTTAATTAACCTCCTAAGACCCAAACCATAATATTGTGAGTGTTGCCATTTCTTCACACTGCTTCTGTACCTTATCACCTGATAAATATTGAACTTGATCAAAATCTTAAAAGAGGAAGAAGTTTGGCAAAAGATTAATGCATTTATATGAGGATCTGGGTATTCATTCATTTTCTGAAGTGCTTAATTCTAATTAGGGTCACAGGGAGGCTGGCACCCATCTCAGCCGACTCTGGGCAAGGGCAGAGTACACCCTGGACAGCTTGCCAAACCATCGCAGGGCAGAAATATGCTGACTGCAATGCAGCCTACCCTTTAAAATCAGCAATGGTTCTTTTACATGCCTCTCACCACAGACAGTGAGAGACATGGCTGGCCTTTGATAACCCAGTTAGCTGCACTGGGGGGGACAGCATGACATCCTGTTGATAGTGGGGCTCAAACCCCCGACTTTGGGATCAGTAATCCTGCACCCTACCACCAGGCCACCACCGCCCCTTAGGATCTGGTGGATGGCGGATCTTAGGATTTGGTGCATAGGCACAAACAACAGTCAAGGTCCATCCCCCACCTGTAGGCAGAGGGAGGCTACCCTTTCATCAACCGAGAAGAACCTCAACATGTGGGCACTGAGACGGGGGCAACAAGGATGCCCACACTGGCTAGCCACCTCTCCCCATGTGCCACTCCAGAATAAAACAAGGTCCAGCCCCTCTCAAGATGGGTGGTTCCAGAGCCCAAACTATGTGTTGATGTGAGCCTGAATATATCTAGTCAGTATCTCTCAATCTCACACACTAGCTCAGGCTCTTTTCCTGCCAGAGAGGTGACATTCAATGTCCCAAAAGCCAGAGTCAGTAGCTGAGGATCGGTCCGGCATGGTTTTCGTCCCGGCCGCAGCACTCTTGACCTACAGGATCCTGGAGGGGGCATGGGAGTTTGCCCAACTTGTCCACATGTGCTTTGTGGGCTTGGAGAAGGCTTTCAACTGTGTCCCTCAGGCTATCTTGTGTGGTGTGCGCTGGGAAAATGGTATACCAGACCCGTTGCTACGGGCCATTCTGTTCTGCTGGAGCCAGAGCTTGGTCCGCATTGGTAACAACATGTCGAATTCATTTCCAGTGGGGGTTGGACTCTGCCAATGCTGCCCTTTTTCACTGGTTCTGTTCATAATTTTTATGGATAGAATTTCTAGGTGCAGCCAAGGCATTGAGGGGTTCTGGTTTGGTGGCCATAGGATCTCGTCTCTGCTTTTTTTCTCGCTGGAGCGCTTCGCAACTGAGTGTTATGCAACTGGAATGAGAATCAGCACCTCCAAGTCCGAGGCCATGAAAGAGCTGGAGGAAGTGGCTGGGGAAGAGCGTCTGGACCTCACTGCTTAGGCTGCTGCCCCTGCTACCTGCCCCAGAACAAGCAGAAGAAGATGAATGATTGAATGAATATTTGATGATCTTACAATGAAATACACCCAGTGTAGTTGAGAGAAATATGATGTCCTTATATGAGGACAGTGGGATCTGAAAAGGTTAAAGAGACTTTGCACTTTTATACTATTTATCTTGTATGTGTGATTCTCAGGGGATATACTGATGTAGGATATTTCTCTAAAAATGAGGTAAAAGGTCTTTCCTTGCCACTGTTGCCACTGGCTTGCTCATCAGGGATGTGTAGGGTTTGTAGAGAAGTTAGAAATGTTGAAATTCTTTTTTAAATTTGTTTTTATTTTGTAAAGCTGTTTTACAACAATGTCAACTATAAAAATAGCCGCTGTAGACTGCTTCATAACCCTTCAACCAAGATGCCCCAAGTCCAGGGAGGACAAAAGCCATCCCGCATATGAACAGTTTCAGACAATCAACATTTTATTAGCCACTCTGCACACAGGTTTAGGTCATAGGGAGTGCCTATGCAAAATTTTAGAAAGCTATCATTCATATGAGCCGAGCAATGGCCCGGACATCTTTGTATGTTCAAGGTCACTGTGCCAAGGTCAAAGGTCACATATGCAAATTAGCTACCTCACACATAGGTTTAGGTCATAGGGAGTGCCTGCAAAAGTTCAGAAAGCTATCATGCATATGAGCCAAACAATGGCTTGGATAAACTTTATATGTGCAAGGTCACTGTGCCAAGGTCAAAGGTCACATGCAAATTAGCTATCCCACGCACAGGTTTATGGAGTGCCTATGCAAAAGTTCAGAAAGCTGGCTTTTGCATAAGCTAAGCAATGGGCCAGACAAACTTATTGTTACGCCGCCCGCCCGCCCACACAAGGCTGCCGCCCAGCCCCCAAGCCAACGATAATACCCCACCAGCCATAACCTGCTGAGGGGTAAAAAGTGCTATACAAATAAAACTGAATTGAATTGAATTAAATTAAGACTCCTCGAGTCTCCTTTTGAGTTTCAGATGTTTTATTGGGGTTTAGGTTAGAGGACTGGGAAAGCCGTCACCAAAGACAGATTTTGTCTGCTTTTTTTATGTACATCTGGCGGAATGCTTTGGACTATTTTCCTGCAGGATGATCCAATCATGACATGCTTTTAACACTTTACAGACAACTACATCATCTATTCATCACTACAGCTTTTCTTCCTTAAGTTCTTTTTTGCTTTCTTTTTCACTCCAAAAAACAACAACAATTATTTATTATTTGTTTTACTTATAAGAACAGTCTGATGTAAGGGAGTACTTGGCTAAATAACTTCAGACAAATTCCTGCTGAACGTACAAATGGACGAAAGAGGACCGAGCCTGGCCTTGATGACGGAATATATGTGAAGGTTTGTCCAGTTTCCATTCCTTGGGTTCTGGTAAAAATAAATAAATCCACTTTTCATCATTGGCTCTTTTAAGAGCATGACAGAGGAGATCTGGTGAAAGAAAGAAGCCCCTGCATGGATCTTTCTTCTGGGTATAAGCTCATAATGAAAATCACAGACCAGTGAAAGTTGCTCAATAACTAGATTTTGTATGGCTTAATCTTACTAGGGTTGCAGAGAGGCTGGAGCCTCTCAGCCAACAATGGGACAAGGCAGGGTACACCATGAAAGGTTTGCCAGAATGTCGCAGGGCCAACACACACAACCATTTACATGTACACTCACACCTAGGAGCAATTTGGAACAGCCAGTTAGCCTAATGTGCATGTCTTTTGATTGTGGGAGGAAACCGAAGCACCAAGATGAAACCCACAGAGGCACAGGGAGTCCACACAGAAACTCCCTTGCCAAGCACGGGATTTAAACCCAGTACCTTCTTGCTGTCAGGCAGATGTACTGACCATTATGCCACCGTGCCACCCCCACTCCATTTTTATAAGTAACAGTAAGTATATTTATTATTCGTACACAGCACCAGCTTCATGACTGTCCCAGACGGTGGCAGATACATTTTCCTTGTGGATGTTTGTGAATGATGTCTCGTCTCGTCTGACTAAATTACAGACACGATCTTTCTGTAATAGCTCAAATCCTGAGCAAAAATAACCATTATTAAGTATAAAACTTAATACGAGCCAGAAATAAGCAGCATACCCTGTCAAAGTTTCCAAAAAACAAATCCCTCACTGCTGGACATAACCAATATTAACGCTTGGTGAAATAATAAATCGTGGCAGCTTTCTGTTCTTCTGTCAATAGCAACTCATAAACCATTCAGGGGTAAAAATCGATATTTATAAATGATCTGTGAGTGTGTTGTTTAAAAATCAGAGCTGTTTACACATTTATCCCTTCATTTCACCAAAAAAATGTATTTTTAATTAATTTATTCATTTTCTGAACCCCTGAATCCTAATTCAGGTCGCGGGGAGGCCGGCACCTATCTCAGCCGACTCTGGGCGAGTGCGGGGAACACCCTGGACAGCTCGCCAGGCCATCGCAGGGCAGAAACACGCTGACTGCAATGCAGCCTACTCCTTACAAAAGTCAGAAATGGTTCTTTTACATGCCCCTCACCACAGACAGTGAGGGACATGGCAGGCCTTTGATAACCCAGTTAGCTGCACTGGGGGGACAGCAGTGACAATCCATTTATAGTGGGGCTTGAATCCCCGACCTTGGGATCAGTAATCCAGCACCCTACCACGGGCCACCACTGCCCCTGTTTGTTTAATAATAGGAAATATTACATTTGCTATAGAGCGGCATAGTGCTTTGCATGTACGCCTTGCAGCAAGAATGTCCCGAGCTTGGCTCTCCATATGCTTGCATGGGTTTCCTCTGGGTTTTCCAGTTCCCTCCCCCACTCACACTCTGCCTTCACCCAGAGTTGGCTGTGATAGGCTCCAGCCACCCTGTGACCCTAATAAAGGCTGAAGAGGTTCAAAACTCAACATGATAAAATGACGATACTTAGGTGATGCTTTGAGTTCTATTGCAATTCTATAAATATCCGACTCTATATTATTTATTTATTTTTACTTTTTTTGCTATTCTGTATTAATCCCACAAGGGAAATTATAGCCTCTGTATTTAACCCAGCCAAAGTGAGCGCACACACATTCAGAACAGTGGGCTGCCACGCACATTGCCCTGAGAGCAGTTGGGGATTAGGTGTCTTGCTCAAGGGAACATCAGTCATGAAGTTGGAGGAAGGGAAGGTGCAACTCTCTCCCCCACCACTACCACACATTTTTCCTGCTGGTTTGGGAATTGGACCAGGGACCTTTAGGTCCCAAAGCCACTTCTCTAACCATTAGGCTATGGCTGCCCCTCTTAGTCAAAAGGCTGACTTTAATCTGCTTTTTGCTGTTTGTTTAGAATGCACCACCTGTAGGACTATAGCAGGACAGAAACATGTCACAACCCCGATGTAAAAATTTTTTTAATTAAAAAAAAATAATAATAAAAAATCTTGGAATCTTGGATATATGAATCACAAAAGAATTGCAGTATATAACTGAATAAATTTTTCCACCCATCTCCGGTGTGTGTGTGTGTGTGTTTGCTCAGTTTTGCTGATGTTGTGGTTAACAGAAAGACATAAAAAGAAATCTCAAAACTACAGAGTAATAGGAAACTATGTTTGAAGACATTCTGACCTTTTTAAGTGCTCACAGATTTACTTCAGTGTTCCTCTTCCAAATGACCATTCACCTGAAAAATCTCTCCACCTGAGACTCCATATACATTCATTCATTCATTTTCTGAACTGCTTAATCCTAATTAGGGTCGCGTGGAGGCCGGCGCCCATCTCAGCCAACTCTGGGCGAGGGCCAAATCGTATTAATAATATGATATAATATTGGCAAACGTGGGGCGTATGCTTGTCCATATAATCACATTCTTAGGAATATGAAGACAAAACCTGGCTCCGGATAAGCATGCTTGAAGAAATAATATATTGCTTTTTCCCTGACTCTCAAGTACTACCACATGTCAGTGGGGTGCAGGGATAGAGCTTAAAGCAAAGAGAAACGAGCCAGAGCAGAACCTCTTTTGTGAGAAACACAGCTTTACTTGAATCCTGTCTGATCACAGACCACATGTGTCTTACAATCGTTATGAAAAAATGTTGATGGTTGAATTAAAAACTGGATTTATTTTACCACTTGGTTTTATAGTGGCATTTGTACAAAGAAAAAAAAAGAAAAGTACAAAAGAACATTCCAGCCAGTGACCAGACGTAGCTTTGAAGTTAAAATACCAACGAGCAAAGCTTGTCTCCTTTCTTCAGCCAGGAGTGCTGCGTAGTAATCGAAGTGTCTGCCCTCCAGAAGCACCATGACAGCATGCTGGGCGCACTACGCATGGAGATAAAAGGTGCCGCTTTATACGCATCTGCAGAGCATTGGACATGCTTTTACAGGATGCCATGCTATGCTCTGCAGACAGCCACAAACGCAACAGTAGTAAAGGTCTTATGTAAGTTTGGTCTGGCTTCAGTTTCTGTTCCTGCTTCCTCTTGTCACTTTTTCCAAAGCTAATCTATAACCGCACTGGACTGGTTAATATAATGGTAGGCACTTGGCATCACATGCAGCCAAATGCTTTTTGCTTCCTTGACTTTCCACAACATTTTATGAAACCAATTTTGGTGCAAACGTTTTTTTTTTTTTTTTGTAAAGGAATGTTAAGCGTTGGAAATGTTCAGAGACGGTGTGATGTCTTGCACGTGTCTTCATGTTTTGTTGCTTCAAAATCGTTTATTTGTTTTAAAGGGTCATCCAGAATGACTGAGTCATTGCGGTGTGTGTGTGTGTGTGTGTGTGTGTGTGTGTGTGTGTGTGTGTGTGTGCGCATATAAAGTGTCTTGCAAGCCATAGCCCAAGCCTTTGCCCCCGTAGCACCTCTGCAGAAGCGTTATCTGCACCTGCATCTCGTTACACGCTAGAACTGACATGCCATGGTGCACTGAAATTCTGCAAGCTGTCTGACTGCTGTTTTCCATCATTCAAGGGCCACTGTAGTTTTGCTGAGCCAGTTTTCTCCTTTCTTATTTCCCTCCTCTCCTTCTTCTTTACTCTTTCCCTCCCTCTCTCTTGCCCTCCTTCTCTCATCCTCTCCAGAGACCTTGGGCCACACACACCTCTGCCTGCAGCCTGAAACAGAGCAAGAGAGAAAAAGGTAAGTCAGATCCTACCTGTTAGACAGAAGGGTTTGTTTTCTGAAAACTGAACAACTGTGCTGTTTTTTAAATGTATTTTATTTATTTTATAATATCTTTTGCCTTTGTGTTTCAAGGCTCAAAGCGAGGTCTGTTTCTGTGCATTTGAGACGTCTGACTGATGCAGATTTTAGGATTGAGAAGGAGATTAAACTGCATGGGTTGATTCTGTGTATGCGTGCACTGCATAATTATATTAGCTCTAAATGTCATTTAGCATTTTGAAAAAAAAATTATACTGGGTTAGCCGTCTTTAAACATTGAAATAATGCGTCCCAGTATGGTTCTGATTACTGGAATGTACTGTTTTTTTTTTTTTACACATTATAAGGATGTCTAGTTGAGGTATATAATTTATTTACTTATAGTTGCTTTTGGGCTTCTAATCCCACCTGTAATGGTTTACAGGGGTTGCTTGAGGGGGTGTACTCAGTTGAGGTGGGGCAAGCAGGGTGGGGTCAGTTTATGGATACAATACAAAGGAGGCACAGTGGCGTAGTGGTTGGCAAGACGGTCCTGGGATCGAGTGTAGGATTGATGAGGGCGTTTCTGCATGGCTTACATGGGTTTCCAAGTACTCTGGTTTCCTCCAGCATTCCAAAGACATGCACATTAGGTGAACTGGCTGGTGTGTGTGTGTGTGTGTGTGTGTGTGTGTGGTTATGTGTTGTGGCCCTGCAAGGGACTAGTGAGCTGTTCAGAGTGTACCCTGCCTTGGCTCAGTTTCAGCTGAGCTAGACTCCAGCCTCCCTGTGAGCCTGAATAAACCCTGTATGAATAATCACCCTGTGATTAATTGAATAAATCAATATTATACAATTTTAGTGTTCATGTTTTTTTTCTCGGGAGATTACATCCTTCTAAGACTCTGTTTTGACTCATCTGGAATTTTTGCTTCTTTGTTTCCCAGCAGATTTTCCACAGTGTTTGTCACTGCGGTGAAACCATGTTCCCTCTTTGGTCTGTCCTCTTGGCTGGTGTTATCAGCCTGTGCATCTGTCAGAGTGACTATTACTTTGATTACGATTTTGCTGCACAGTCTATGCCATCCTCACCCAATTGTGCTCTAGAGTGCAACTGTCCCATCAACTTCCCCACTGCAATGTATTGTGACGACCGCAAACTGAAAGAAATCCCATTTGTCCCAACAGGAATCAAATACCTCTACCTGCAGAACAACCTTATCGAGGAGATCAAGGCAGGTGTTTTTAACAATGTCACTGACTTGCGCTGGCTCGTCCTTGACAACAATAACATCACCAGTGAAAAGATCCAGTCCGGCAGCATTGACAAGTTGAACAAGCTGGAAAAGCTTCTTTTCAGCTACAACAAGCTGAGCAAACCTCCTAGCCTTAGTTCCAAATCCCTGGATGAAGTGAAGCTCATCGGCAACCAGCTCACTACACTTCCCTCCAGCCTACTGTCTGGAAATGTGAACCTCACTACCATCTACCTGGCCAAGAACAAACTGACGTCGGAAAGCATTGCTGGGGCCTTCAAAGGACTGAAGTCATTGATTCTGCTGGATGTAAGTGAGAACAACCTAAAAAAGCTCCCAGCAGGTGTCCCAGCTTCCCTTCTGATGCTGTATGCTGACAATAACGATATCGACAACATCCCCAGTGGCTATCTGGCCAAACTGCCTGAACTGCAGTACCTGCGTCTCTCCCACAACAAGCTGGCAGACTCGGGTATTCCAGCAGGCGTGTTCAATGTCACTTCCCTCCTAGAGCTCGACCTGTCCTTCAACAAACTCCAGTCCATCCCCGAGATCAACGAAGCACTTGAGCACCTGTACCTTCAAGTCAATCAAATCAGCAGTGAGTGCATATGAAAGAGTTCTTCCATTACAATTTGTCGTCATCAATCTCTGACTTGTATCTCTTTTTTTCCCCCAGAATTTGAATTGGCCAAGATCTGCAAGATTATCACACCTGTAAACTACTCTAGGCTGAAGTCCCTGCGCCTGGATGGAAACAACATCACCCACAGTAGCATGCCTAATGAGGCATCCACCTGTCTCCGTCAGGCTTCAGAGATTCTGTTTGACTAGTTTCCTACTTCCTGTCAACTTTGATCAGCCCCTTTAAAAGATTTACACTTTTAATATGTAACCCTCCAGCACCAAACCAGTCACATGGGTTTCAAAACGTTCTCAAAAACGAGGTTGAACATGCACAAAAATACGCTTTTAAGTGATGCATATACTTTTTCAGACGAAGAAAAATGCATTTAAAGTTTCCCAAATAAACTCCTTAACATTATATATTTCTGTAGAAGCTATCAACATGAAATTTGGTAGAAATATTTACCTCTTTGAAATCTTCATTCACACAAAATTTCGTGAATATATTCTACGAAGAACATTCTTATCCTGGCCTGTGTCTTTAGAGCTAAAGATTAAAATCAAGTGCAGGTTCATCATTAGGTCACGAATTTGAAATGAGCTCGATTGTATTTGATTCATGCCCTAAACTGAACTCTCCACCATCAGACTCTGGGGGATGATCCTCGAGCATCATGCAATGTGGGCAATCATGCAATGTTTGTGGGATTTTTGGATAATTGTAAGAAAAGCATACCCTCATTAAATACAGATTTTAATTCATATACAGTATAT
>JAQMYF010000024.1:3430630-3445145 GCA_030014195.1 Neosilurus mollespiculum
TGTGACTGTTGGCCCTGCGATGGCCTGGTGAGCTGTCCAGGGTGTACCCCGCCCTCACCCAGAGTCGGCTGAGATGGTTCCCCGCGACCCTCATTAGGAATAAGTGGTTCAGAAAATGAATGAAATGAATGAACTTAGTATTCTTCCGTTAAATCTTCAGTTTTACTTAAATTAGTTGATGCAAAAATGAAAACACCCCACAACAAAAACGACCACATTTAGTATTTCTTTTGATCGTGGCAAGGTTCAGTTCTTCAGCTAAAGTGTTCCATGTTCTAATTGTTCTTACAGTAAATGAGCGTTGGTAGGTTACACGTAGGTTTCACCTATGTAACAATATTTCAGTTACATGTAGACCTGGTTTGTCTGGCAGGACAAGTAAATATGAGGTACAGTAGACTGATTTACTACTATTAGGCCATTACCTACTTTGAAGAAGAAAACCATATGTAAGTACTCATGCCGGTAGCAGATTGGTTATACATTAAATGATTGAATCCTGGAGGAGTAGCTGGAACTACATCGAATCGGCAGAATGAGAATATATTTTGTCACGCACCCTTGCATTCTTTCTAATCGAGAGATAAGCTCTATGGACTGCAGAGCACAAACCTGACTTGCATACGCTAAATGAGAGTGCACCAAGGCAGTATAGATAGTTTTCCTTACAGCAATAATTTGAATGCATCGTGTATTGCGCCCTGTTATACCCTACAAGTTTATTAGTGCGAGCAGTCTGATCTAAAACATGTTTTGTCCATGAAAGGTCTGAGGACACCAAGACACCTAAGTCCCTTTAACATTTAGCTGATTTTAGATTGGTGTTGTTCATCTTGAGTGGGTTATGCTGTCCTGTATCGCAGCAAATGTAGGAATTCAGAAGGATGTAGTTAACTGTCTTCACATGTCTCAGAAGAGGCATGTTAGTATTTAACCTTCCCAGGTGGTAGCTGTGATATGACTGGGAGAGAGGTGGGTGGGAATTGGCGGGGGACCAAAAACGTTTAAAAAAGGTGCCTCTAATAACTGTTCTGTAAAAACAAACCTAACATCACACCAAGTATCCTTTGGTGCGTTTGTCATAATGTTCTGACCTGAACCTGTTAACCAAGTGATAGAGGTTGAATAAGACTAGTTAAAAGGTGTCATCTTGCCCTTGAAGCCCCCAGCTCCGTTTTACTTCTACCTCGACATATTTCAGTGGAACATGTCTGTGCAATACCTGTAACCCTACTTGTACACAGACGGACACACTGATGGATGTGCCCTCTGGGTGGTCTGCAGAAATGGAGCTTTCAAAATATAGCAAGGTAATCAAATTTTGGATGAGAGCAATCAATCTCCACTTCTTCTCCTCCTCCTTACATCTCAGCACCTTCTGCACCTTCTACCTTACACACACACACACACACACAAGAAGAAGAAAGGTAAAAAAAAAAAAAAAAAAAAAAAAAAAAAAGGCCAGCTGGTGAAAAATAGCCAGCGCATGCCCTAAAGAAGATAAATTCCATACAGACTCTTATACACACACTCACACAGCCCCTTTTTTCAAAGCTCAAACAGCTGTCATGGGTACAGCCTTGAGGGAATAGGTCTACAAACAATCCATATCTAATAAGGGACAGAGAAACTCTGAGACGACACGGAAAGAAGGTCTGGTCTTCACAGAGACCACGGAGGACCAGGACGAAGGAGAAGGTCATCAGGAAACCAGGAGAAAAAATTTCATCAATATCGACCTCTTCCTGTCCATCTTCAGCTCTATGTCTAATAAAACAGGTAAAGTTTCATCTTGGGTTTATTTTAGGTGTATTAGTGTTGCTAGGTTTGGAGAGGTGGCAAGGAAGTTCTTCAAAGTGTTCTTGATGATGATGTCTGGAAGCACCTGCTGATTTTTTATTCATTTATCTCGAACTGAAGGAGATTTCTGAGTGAAAACATACCTGTAGGGTAGTGTGGCAGTGGGGCACTGTGTGCTAATTTCTATTAGACACTTGTTTTCTAAATTAAATACATTATAACATGTATTTATTTTATTATTTATTTATTTATTTAATCAAGTATTGTATAGAGATGTGCTAGAATTTTATTTATTTATTTATTTATTTATTTATTTATTTTACAATGCATTAATTTAAACAATTAGAAATTTAATATATTGTTGTATTTGTATCCTATACACCCCCCCCCCCAAAAAAAAAAAAACAAACAAACAAAAAAACCCCACAAATAAATAATAATAAAGAAAACCTTCCATAAATAAATAAATTAAAACTAAAGTAAAGAAAACTAAGTGATGTTGGGTTTCACCACAGCTGTCTCAAAGAACTGAACCCAAAAGCTGAGCTAGCACAGAACCACATGTCATTTCCATAACTGGCCATGAAACAAGCTTTTATCCAGGAAATGAATCTGATCGGGTTTTGAGGTCATGTGTTTCCTTTCAAACTCAACATGCAAATGCCAACATTTCTTTCCACAAATGTTACTGATGACAAACTGAAAATATGAAAATGGCCTGAATTTACAGTATTAAAAAATAACTGAGGAAATAGTGTAACATAATTTTAAAATATATAAATATAAAAACTTTGTTCTGTCTTATTTAATCCTGTTAGGGCTGTGGGGAGTCTGGAGCCTATCTTAGTCAACACAGGGCAAAAGGCGGGGTACACTCTGAACATGCAAGTGCATCGCAAAGCCACCACACACACACAAAACCATTCACACTCACACTCACACCTAGGGGCAGTCCGCATGTTTTTGGACTGTGGGAGGAAACCGGAGTACCCGGAGGAAACCCATGCAAGCATGGAGAGAACATGCAAACTCCACACAGAATCACCCCCACCGAGCCCAGGACTCGAACCCAAGACTTTCCTGCTGAGGTGGACATTCTAACCACTACACCACCGAGCCACCCTGAAAACTTCTCTCTCTCTTTTTTTTTTAAAATAATATATACTAAAATAGTTTTTAACCTTTATTTAACCAGAAATAACTCACTGAAATTAAAAATCTCTGTTGCCAAGACAGGCACTTCTGTGTGGAGTTTGCATGTTCTCCCCTTGCCTGCATGGGTTTCCTCTGGGTACTCCGGTTTCCTCCCATCCTCCCACAGTCCAAAAACATGCCCAGTAGGCTAACTGGCTGTTCCAAATGGCCCCTTGGTGTGAGAGTGAGTGTGAATGGTTGTATGTGTGTTGGCAATGGCATGGCGAGCTGTCCAGGGTGTACCCCGTCTTCGCCCAGAGTCAGTTGAGATGGGCGCCAGCTTCCCCGCGACCCAAATTAGGATTAAGAGGCTTAGAAAATGAATAAATAAATGAGTCAGTTTTAACTTCTTCATTCAGATGTTTCTGTCTCAAAAATATTTAAATATAAAACTACATTAAACATCTGGGGAGGCACGGTGGTGTAGTGGTTATCACATCTACCTCACAGCAAGAAGATCCTGGTTTTGGGTCCAGGGCTCAGCGAGGGCGTTTCTGTGTGGAGTTTGCATGTTCTCCCCGTGCTTGTGTGGGTTTCCTCCAGGTACTAAGGTTTCCTCCCTCAGTCCAACCACATGCACAGTAGGCTAATTTGCTGTTTCCAATCGCCCCTAGTTGTAAGCGTGAGTGTGAATGGTTGTATGTGTGCTGGCCCTGTGATGGCCTTGTGAACTGCTCAGGGTGTACCCTGCCTTTGCCCAGAGTCGGCTGAGATAGGCATTAGCCTCACTGTGACCCTAATTAGGATAAAGTGGCTTAAAAAATGAAAGAATTAATCATTTCATTTCTGTTTTTTTATCTTTTCACGTTTCCAGGTCTGCGTAACCGAGTGATTTTATCCGCCATCTGATTCTGGTAAGGAAACTTTGATGTGTATGTTGTATATATTCCTTACACATGTCCAGTGAAGTGCTTGGTAAGCGCCGTCGGCACCCACAGTTCAGAAATATTTCATCTGTTAGAGTATTACACTAAACAGATGTGGGTTATGCTTTAGAATCAAATCCAAATGGGTATTCTCCCCAAAACTATGTGTTTGAATTTGTTTACTATCAGTTCAGAATCTTGGGTGAACATACCATCCATCCAACCATTATCATTTCTACCGCTTATCCATGAGGGATGAGGCATGCTGCAGCCAATCCAAGCTGACTTCAGGTAAAAGTTGACATGTACCCTGAACAGGTCGCTAATCTACTGCAAACTCTGAATACAACATTCATTCGTTTGATTTAATTTGCTGAACCGCTTAATCCTATTAGTGCAGCAGGGAGACTGAAGCCTATCTAAACTGACTCTGGGTGAAGATGGGGTGCACCCTAATCAGCTTTCCAGTCCATCGCAGCGCCAACACACTCACATCTAGAGGCAATTTGAAACAGCCAATAAGCCTAATGTGCTCTTCGCACTGTGGGAGGAAACCGGAGTACCCAGAGGAACGTTACGTAAGACTAACATACAAACATCACACAGGTGAGCCTGAGCCTGGGACTCGACCCAGGGCCCTTCTTGCTGTGAGGCGGACATGCTAACTACTACTTGAGCATTTAGTAGGATCCGGTTTACCATTACTGAGGTCAGGGGGAGTCAGCTCAGTCATTATTACCCGGTGTCCAGATCCTCTCTTTGATCTTGTCATGCTTAAAGAAAAACCTGAACAGATAGGATGAGCTCCAATAGGAAAACTCGACTCCAGACTCCAAGAATTAAACGATAACCAGATGAATGCATATAGAGTGTAGTTCTTATCACAGGAGTGCAGTAAGTGTGAGTCTGATCACAGGTAGATGTTGACCAGTGGCGCCATTGTGTTTGATGTGCAAGGCATGAATTGAAGGGTCATAGATATACACATAATCACATAGATATACTCCTTTTGGTCCCATTCCAAGAAACCATTCAAAGATGACAACTGCTTAGACTGGACAACCCATTGCTCATGACTTCTTCCTCGAGTGATAAGAACTGTCTGACATTACACCAAAGAAAAGGAGCTAATCATAGACTTCAACCATCCTTTAAAGAGTATTGGTCATCCTTACAAAACATACAGACAATTATTTTAACATAAATGACCATAAAAAGCACAAAATTCATAATTTTGGGGTTAAATGGGGTTAATGTCTCTTGTGGCAACAGTAAGACGTCAGATTCTAGTGACTCTGAGGATGAGAACGCTGCCAAAGATGAGCGTGATGGTAAATTCATAATGGCTTATGAAGTTAACTCGGCTTTCCTGTCGCCAGTCGCTTTAGAAACAAAAATAAATGTTTTCAGCAATTTCTGCGCTTGTTGATTGTGCAGCTCAGCACTGGACCATAATGTGTTATGATGCACAGGGTCACTGATGTTGGCCAGCCAATGCAACGAGTTGGTGTCACTACCAGGCTAGAACAGACAATCAGAAAGGCAACATGTCTCTGAGCATGCTGAGAGCACTGATCTAAAAATAACTGGAAATAAGCACTCGGCCTATAAGCCCGCTCAGAAGTGAAGCCGGCCGGCCACCATATTACTAGTCCCTAAATATTAATCTGTGAAAATTTAAAAAACTTTAACCATATTATATATACCAACAGAATATCTTGCAAAACCATTTTCAACCACAACACGTCTAACGTAGTTTAATCCTATATTACCAAAGAAAAATCAAATATAGTGTAAGCCTATATTAATAAAAAATAACATGACCGTCTGTGTGACAGTAACCCAGTCTGTACTAACAGTAATTAAACTCAAATTCAAAAAATTCAAATTCAAATTCAAATTCATTTGTCATGTACAAAACCATATACAGTACAATATGTAGTGAAATGCTTGTTACGACTGTCCTGGGTGTGAATCTTGCCCACCAGCTTTTCTGTATGGAGTTCACATGTTCACCTTGTCTTAGTGTAGATCTCCTCCAGGTCGTCCAGTTTCCTCCCACAGTCCATAGCACATTAGGTTAATAACCCATTGGTGTGAATGTTCATTATTCATCCATTTTCTGAAATGCTTAAGTCGCAGGGAGGCTGGCGCTCATCTCAGCCGACTCTGGGCCAACGCAGGGCAGAAGCCTACTCTTGAGGAAAATCAGCCCATTCTTTTACCTGCCTCTCACCATAGACAGTGAGAGACATGGCCGGCTGCACTTGGGGGATAGCAGTGACAACCCGCCATAACCCAGTAACAACCCATTGATAGTGGGGCTTGAACCCCCGACCTTGGGATCAGTAATCCACCACCAGGCCACCACTGCCCCTAGGTGTGGATGAGAGTTTGAATAGTTGTTTGTGTCTGTGTTAGACCTTGCTACAGACTGGTGATCTCTCAGGGTTCTTATCAGTGGCACATACTCGGGATCATCTGATTCTAATTTTATGGAGGGGTAATAATAAAAGGCTGTACTTACTTTTTCCAACTTAGTGATCAGTTTTTTCACTCATTCATTCACTCATTCATTTGCAGAACCGGTCAATCCTGCTAGGGTCACAGGAAGGCTGGAGCCTATCTCAGCCATCTCTGAACAAAGCTGAGGTACACGCTCACCAGTCCATTGCAGGGCAGCACACCCAACCATAGACACTCACACTTAGAGGCAATTTGGAATAGACAATTAGCCTAATGTGCATGTCTCTGGATTGGGGGAGGAAACACGACTACCCAGAGGAAACCCACAGGACTAACATGCAAACTTTACACAGAAGAGCCTGAGCCCGGGACCTGAACCCAGGACCTTCTTGATGTGAGGTGGATGTGCTTACCACTACACCACCATGCTGCACAATGTGTTTATTTTAATTATGAAAATGACCACTAAATAGATTTAGACAGTCATCCATGTTTGATAAAATGATCCTTAGGCACCTTAACTAATGTGTTGGAATGGGTTGTATATCTTTCTTTGAACAGGCTAAGGCACAACATGAAGTCATTCCTCACTGCTTTTACCATTCTGACACTAGCTGTCTCACTGGACTCTCAGGAAATGTCATATGAACACTTCCTATCCCAAATGCATGCATGTCCCAAAGAGTGCTACTGTCCTCCCAGTTTCCCCAATGCAGTCTACTGCAACAACAAGGGGCTGAAAAGAATCCCCAAGATCCCTCCTTTCACCTGGTATCTCTACCTACAGAACAACCTCATCGATGTACTCTCAGTAGATGCCTTCCATAACGCCACTCAGCTGAAGTGGATCAACCTTAATCAGAACAAGATCTCAAACGAGGGTGTAGAGGAGGAAGCCCTTAAAGCCTTGTCAAATCTGCTGCATCTCAACATGGAGGAAAACCTGCTGACGTCCATTCCTTCTCCTCTTCCACCAAGTCTAGAGCAGCTACATCTCGCCAATAACCAGATCTCAAAAATCCCAGCAGGTGTCTTTTCTGGGAAGAAACATCTCGTGTTATTGAATCTACAGGGTAACAAGCTACAGGATGATGCATTTACAGAAGCCAACCTTAAAAGCCTCAGTGGTTTGATTCAGATCAACTTGGCACAGAACCAGTTGAACAGCATGCCTAAAGATCTTCCTCCCGCCATTATCCAACTCTACTTGGATGGCAACAATATTCAGAAGATCCCTGAGGAATATTTTAAAGGACTTCCCAAAGTGACCTTCATAAGGCTTAATCATAACAAACTAGTTAATGAAGGGATCCCAAAGAATGTGTTCAACCTCTCCAGCATCCTGGACCTACAGCTTTCTTACAACCAGCTTACAGAGGTACCACTCATTTCTTCTGGTCTGCAGCATCTACACCTGAACCACAATAAAATTAAAAGTAAGTCAACCACTACCCTTCTTTTATATAATATATACTCAGCACACTCCCTCATTTGCCAAACCGCTTAATCCTTATATAAACATTTAGGCACTGCCTAAAAATGGAGCCCTGATGGCGGCAACGCGCAAGATAACTTTGCTGCTCATGGCTCGCCGGAGTCGCTCAGCTGACACTGGCGAAGGCAGGGTACACCCTGTACAGCTTGCCAGTCCATCACACTCACACCTAGGGGCAATTTGGTACAGCCAATTAGCCTAATGTGCATGTCTTTGGACAGTGGGAGGAAACCAGACTACCCAGAGGAAACTCACGCAAACATGGGGAGAACATGTAACCTCCACATAGAACCACCTGAGCCTAGGAAATGAAATCAGGACCTTGTTGCTGTGCACATTTTACTCCATTGGGCTGTCCACGGTATACACTAATGTGAATTATGTATCTGTTTGCACTGCAGGTGTGAACACCTCGGACATCTGCCCTGCTCCTACTGACATTTTTGATGACTATTTGGATGAAAATGTGCCTCAACTCCGCTACCTTCGTCTTGATGGGAATGAAGTCAAGCCCCCCATTCCTAGAGATCTGATAACCTGCTTTCGTCATCTCAGCACTGTAATCATATAAGTGTAAGACTAGATGCCAACTAGATGCTAACTAGATTGATAAGAAATTTTGCTGCAAAATGTACAGAATGATTTTTCTATCTTGATGTTTTTATGGATTATTTTTGCTTCTGATGTGAATCCACTGTCACTTCACCATGCCTTCTATAAGGTGTTTAAAATCACAGCTCAGCAACTGACACAGCATGTAATAGTGTTGCCCTGTATCTGTATCTCGGGGTCAACAAATGTAATTTGATTTTAGCTAAGTTTTACGCACACAAGTCGTTTGTATTATAGCGTGTAATCACCATGGCATTGTTTCGACAAACTTAAGCAACATTTCAGCATCTTGAATCGATGAGGGAAAAACTGAACCACTCCATAAAGTCTTCTCCAGCACATCCTGAAAAAATTTCAGTAGGGTTAAGGTCAGGACTCTGGGGTGCGATACATATGTGAAAATGATCCCTCATGCTCCATGAAGCACTCACTCATTATTTGAGTCCCCATTTTATATCCGTGCCATCAGGGAAGAAAAAGTGACGTGATAACCTGCTCATTCAGTACATTCAGTTCGTCAGCTGACTTCACATCGTCAGCTGACTTAACATCACAATGTTGCTGAGCCTCGACCTGACCAACTGAAGCAACAATGCCATAGCAATTATGTGCTGCAATCAAGGATAAATGCTCCCCAACAAATTATTAGAGTGCGTATGTGCAAATTTTAGCATTTATTACTATTATTATTACATCGTAGATTTATAATCATGATACGGTTAACGGACCATCACTAACTTTCTGTGACAACATGAATAGTTTGAGAACTGATATTTTAGTAAATTTAGCAGACTAGCGAATGTCAGCAATTTAACCAGAAGAAATATTCAATATTTTTTTTCTGTTGGAGGGAGTTAAGGCAGAGGTTCTTGTGAGTGATTGTAATATTTACCGGGACTTTTATCATGCATTATTTTTAGAGGATAGTACTGCAAATGCAAGTGTATTAATCACATAAAAAAGTCTAGTTGGGTTTGGAAATGCTGTAGACCAAACTGGTTACAAATGGTGCTAAATAAACAAGCTGTTGTGTTTTCAAATGAATATTGTACTGGTTCTGAATATGCTCTGAAAAGAGAGTACAGGAGTGGTCTTAATACACAGCCCCGAGGGGCACCTGTGTTCAGTAGTGTGCAGTGAAGATTATACACCACCATTTTGTGTAAAAGGGATCCTAATAAAAATAAGTAAAAAATTATTTCGTTATAATTTTTTGGGTGAAAAATGTATTGAACAATGCTATTGTAGGCAATGAGAACCAAAAAAATCATTCCGACAAGTATACTGAGGTAAAAGTGTGACTAATTAACAAAATTTTGTTTACAGCATTTAACCTTTCAGGCATAGTGTTCACATATTTTTCAATTTCTTCACTGGTGGCCTTGTGATGGAATGGTGAGCTGTTCAGGGTTTGCCCAGAGTCAGCTGAGAGAGGTTCCAGCCTCCCCGCGACCCGAATAAAGTGGTTCAGAAAAGAAATGAAATGAATAATCATCATTATTATCAAATGTATACAGTAATAAGCTGCCTGGCATTTTATCTGTGAAGAAATCTACTCCTTCAGGTTTTCGAAACGCACAATGGTCCTAATTAGACTACTTTAATTGAGACATCAAGAGTTTTAAGGTGATTTTTATGCCTGGAGAAAGAGCACCATGATATGAGCAACAATGTATTTGAATGTGATCCATCCATGATCTTTATTTTCTCTAATAGAGATACAGCACTTTGATGGCGTATAAAAGAACAAGTCTGACTTAATTCTGTGTGAAAAACCTACACAGATGCAGTGAAAGGGTTAATGCAGATATCTAGAGATGTTCCATGCAATTCATTTGTGAGATCAAAGTCGAACTTTGTGGGAGAGAAGGATCTTGTCCTGTAAAACAAACAAATCTGATACACGAGAGCTTGTAAGGAACCTTCCTGGCCGCCAGCTCGCTTTTGTCACTGTAAAGTGCTGCATCTCTTGGCAGCGAGATGCGGTGAGTAACTGGCTGAGTTTTCGAGACTGGCTCAGTACAGAGCGTGAACGGAAGGCCTTTCTCCAGGTGGAGATTTCCTCCTGGTCCAGAACTAACAGAGGAGCCTGACAGAGGGCCCATTGTGCACTGGTGCCCGATAGATCGGCACATGAAAGTAGCACATGCCTTACTTTCACCCTGGTTAAAAAAACAAGAAGACAAACATCCCATACTTAACTCTTATTCTCTTCTCCAGAAAATAGCTAAACGCTCACAGAGGTGGGGGAGGGAGGGGGACGGATATTTTTCTGTGTATTTTGTTTCCGCAGCAGGTTCTTCCTTTCTGTGTGTGAGTATGCATATGTGCATATGTGTGAGTGTGTGTGAGTGTGTGTGTGTGTGTGTGTGTTAAGTGTACCGTAGTGTGGGCTGGGTGCTGCTGCTCCTGCAGATGTGACTAAAACCAATCACTCCCCTCTGCTCGGCCTCAGTGCCTACCTTCGCACACACATTGCAGGTAGAGCACCCAGGGTCTAGGAGTGCATATACACCCATACACACACGTGCACACACGCACACACTCACACAGGCACACAACTTTATACAGAACAATATACAAACACACACGTATACACACCTATACCTCTTCTCAAAGCCGCCGTGAGAGACCCTTTACTTTGGGCAAGCCCACCAGCCCTGTGCATGTCCGAGCTGAAGTGCAGGACCATCTGGGAAAGCAGGAGACAGAGGTAAGCGTCCTGTCAATCTCATTTATGCTGGTGCTTTATAATAATAATAATAATAATAATAATAATAATAATAATATCATTATTAATATTAATGAATTATATTAATATTAGTAATTTAATAATACAGGTACTGCCACTTATGCTTGCCTGCTGTCCAAATATCTGCCTGAATGAAATTATTCTGTATTAGGCCTTGGAATAAAATTCAGTATTGCTGCTACTGTTCCTGATGTTGTTTTGATGCTTTCATAATGTACATTCCTTATCAGAATTTCATTATGCTTATTTTGTAGAGTGGATTATTCATTATTCTAAAGCTTGAAACGAACAGAATGTTAAAACGGGACCTTATTTTAAAGAAGGGTTTGCATTTGCATGTGGATGCCGGTGAAAAATGTGAAACGGATGCAGAGGATTGCTGAATAAGTGCAAAGATTGTTCATTTAAAACACGAACATCAAACAGAAAATCATCTTCAATATCACAGATTTGAATGCACGCTGCACAATATTTATTTACTTCAGAAAAACAGATTGATTGATTGATTGATTGATTGATTGATTGACTGATTGATTATCACTCCACTGATGGCGATGGTGATGATGATGATGATGATGATGATGTTCGATCGCTCATATCGTTCAATGAAGGGCAAAAGAAATTATAAAATCACCGAATATCTAGAGCTCGTCCTAGAGCCAAAGAAAACACCCGCATATACACACCTTGCACACTAAACACACTGATGGGAGTGTATAAAGGCCCGGCTGTGTGTGAAGCACAGTCCCTCTTTCAGTGCATCCCTGCTGAATTTGATGCTGTCAGAAACAGGACACAGAAAAGCCTTACTTTCTCTCATCGGAGGTGCAGAGCAGAAGATCCTGTGCTTTTTGCCACGTCCTAAACGTATCCTCCATCGTTTCTATTTTAAAGATAAATTAATAAATAAATTGCTAAATAATCATCTTTTTCGGTTTGTGCTACCATAAACTAAAAGCCACATGGGGCAGGTTTATAAATAATCACGCATCCACAAAGTGTAAAAATAGCATGTTAAACGTGACTGACAGTGAAGTGTATGTATAGCTATCAGAGTGTTACTGTCAGGAGTCAATGAGTCCATGAGACCCCCCCCCCCCCCACCCCCACCCCCAGATCTCAGCTGCCATCCTGTCCACAAGCCCTGGTGGAATTTCGAGTATGAGTGCGGAGACCAATTGGGATAAATGCTTATAAAGAAGCTCTGTCAAAGCTTTTTTATGCTCTCTCTCTCTCTCTCACACACACACACACACACACACACACATTCCCCTTTTTCCTAACCCTTCTCCATCTCACCTTGAGGACCAGAGCCTCATCCACATCCACATCGCCTCTTTCTGTGCTCACGTCTCTCCTCCCTCATCTTTTCTTGATCACTCGCTCTCAGTTTCAGGCCTCGTCTACGATCCTACGCTGGAAAACATAATCCCCGTGATGTAGCCTAGTCTATGACAAAGACATAACACAGTTTCCTTCACTATATTTCTTTTTTTTTTATTCATTGACTGTGCTGTCTTATGAGCAGCACGGTGGTATAATGGTTAGCACGTCTGCCTCACAGCAAGAAGGTCCTAGGTTCGAGTCACATTTGGCGAGTCACAGTGTTTCTGTGTTTGCATGTTTTCCCTGTGCTTTTGTGGGTTTCCTCTGGGTTCTCCAGTTTCCTCCCACAGTTAAAAGACATGCACGTTGGGCCAACTGGCTGTTTCAAATTGCCCCTAAGTATGAGTATGAGAGTGAGTGTGAATTGTTGCATGTGTCTTGGCCCCATGATGGATTGGTGAGCTGTCCGTGGGGTACCCAGCCTTCACTCAGAGTTGGCTGAGATAGGCTCCAACCTTCCTGCAGACCTTATAAGATTAAGCTTTTCGGAAAAGGAATGAGTTTGAGCTGATAACATGTCTGTATATTATTGCTCTAGAATATTTAATACTAAGTAAAACATACCATATTCATTCCATGGTACAACTGAATTCTGAATTCTGGTTGGTCAGCATGATGCTTTAACATGAGCTTGTTTTAATATGCTACCGTTTTCATAGTTACAGCTTATACACTGTACTACATTGTGTTACAGACACTGTTATAAAACCACAACAATAATAAAATGTAACCATTATGCTGGATATAATAAGGTTTTCAGATGAAAAGGCACTTATTTAACATTTATAAAAGAGGTTTGTAACCTCTTTCAAACACATAAAGGTAAATTTATCAGAGAATAGAAGTGTGATGTCATGTATCCACAGTAGTGTTTCTGATCAATCTTAACTACCATCACCTTGTTTGTTAGAAGGATTACATGAAATTTCTACCAGAGGCTCGGCTTTAGACCAGACAGTCTCCAAATTCTGGATTCAGAAGTTTTTAAAGGATTCTTTAACATTGAGAAACACGATGACATTTTGGATTGCTGGGCTTGGCAGAGGTTTGTGCTCTACGAGGATTCTGCTCTTGTTCAGAATGGCGTCTACAGCATTGCATGACGACATTCATCGGCGATTCGTCCCTGAGTGCCACTTTTGTATATTCTGCCGCTTTCCTTTTACTTTTGTTTTTATTACGCCTGATTTTTCTCCTTAATTTAGTTGTAGCGGATTATAAACCATCGAGTTTTGTTTACCATTTAAACCGTCCCTACCAACCAGAGAGGTCAAAGGCAAGCACGTGCTCCTTTTAAGGCTTGTGATGGCAGATGACTCCATTTTTTTAAACTGTGGAACATGCATGATCAGGAGAGACGTAACACATTAGACGAAAATAGCTCGAACCTGTGTATGAATATGTATATGAATAGATCGAATGAATATGAAGTCAGATCTTTAAAGAGCTTAAGGTTTTTAGAGCTTAAAAGTTTTTATAAAATTTTATTGTTTAAGTCGTTGTGTGTCAGGACACTGTTAAAATTTCTGTCTACTTTAGGAAGGAGCACCTCTCTGATTAATGATTGCACTCTGGAATGAAACACTGACCCATTTTATACTATGAATAAATATAGACTGATGAATATAGACACTCTTTTGGAATGTTTCAGAATCCATAAAAAAGCTAACATGAATACTTTATGTCACAGCTTTTATATATATATATATATATATATATATATATATATATATATATTCACTCACTCACTCACTCATTTGCCAAACCGCTTACTCTTTCCAGGGTCGTAGGTCAGCTGGAGCCTATCTCAGCCAACACTAGAAGGCGGAGTACACATGGAACAGCTTGCCAGACTCTTGCAGGGCCGACACACACACACACACACACACACACACACACACACACAGTCTCATTTCCATAACTTGTGGGGACAATACATAGACT
>JAQMYF010000024.1:3445245-3466129 GCA_030014195.1 Neosilurus mollespiculum
GCTGCACTGGGGGGACAGCAGTGACAACCCGTTGATAGTGGGGCTTGAACCCCCGACCATGGGATCAGTAATCCAGCCCCCTACCACCAGGCCACCGCTGCCCCAATCTGGTATTATATTTTACATATTTTGAGGTAATAATCCAAAATGCTATCATCATGGGCTCACACTCACTCACTCAATCATTTGTCAAGCCGCTTAATCTGACTAGGGTCAGAAGGAAGCTGGAGCCTATCTCAGCCAAAGGTGGGGTACACCCTGAACAGCTTACTAGACTATCACATGACCAACACACACACACACACACACACACACACACACACAAACAACCATTTACACTCCAGTAGTAGCCAGTTGACCTAATGTAAATGTCTTTAGACTGTGGGTGGAGCACAGGGAGAAGATGCAACCTCCATAATGAAAGGACGAGATTCAAACCTTGATCCTTTACTGCTAACCAGTAAGCCCCAAACACCAGTGTTTTTCTCTACTCATTTGCATGTTTTAAGAACATAATTAAATGAGTATTGATAAGAAATGTACATAAATATTTATAAAAAAACAGACAAAAGACATTTTTCAGTACTTCACTTAATCTCATGTTTTGCCAAGAAACATACTGTAAATGACTAACCTGAAAAGTGCTTTCTCTAAAATAATAGTTAGGTGGCACAGTGGCATCGTGGTTTGCCTGTCCACCTCACAGCAAGGAGGTCTTGGGTTTGATTCCCAGGCTCGTGGCGTTTCTGTGTGGAGTTTATATGTTCTCCCCGTGCTTGCGTGGGTTTCCTCCGGGTACTCCGGTTTCCTCCCACAGTCCAAAAACATGCACAGTAGGTAATTGGCTGTTCCAAATTGCCCCTAGGTGTGAGAATGATTGTGAAGGAAGTGTTGCCCCGTGATGGCCTGGTGAGCTGTCCAGGGTGTACCCCACCCTCACCCAGAGTCAGCTGAGATGGTCTCCATCCTTCCCGCGACCCTCATTAGGATTAAGTGGCATAGAAAATGAAGGAATGAATAATAGCTAATTAGGTACACTAATTAACAATTACATGCCAAAGACACGCTGGATGTTGCTGAATAATTCACGACATGGGATATCCAAAAAACCTAAGGCAAATAAGTATTTTAGTAGATACTACATGTTAACATGAGCAACACATGCACACTAAAAGTTTTTAAGTTGGGTTTTCTTGAATGTTTGTTTTTTAGTTTTTATAAATATTGACAGGTGCATGAGCTTTGTGTGAGCAGATGCATAAGAGCTGTGTAACGTTGTCTCTTTAACATTGTCTTCAAAAGTTTAAGTATATACTTTAAAGAAACATAAATAAAAGCAAACTAAAACAAGATTTTCATGGTTTATTTTGACATATTTAAACCATGACAGAGGCGGGTCAGGTGAGCGCTGTGTGCTCTAAGCAAAACTAAACACTACGGAGCTAATGGCAGCTGTTTAAAGCTTACTCATTTAAAGTTTGTTATATACTACATGGAAACATTAGAAACCAAACTTTTTTAATAATAAATGATAATAATGATGTTACCTGCTCCACGTGGCCGTGACAAACCATGAGTGTTATTCATTTTGGATTCAAGCATTATTCAGTCTGGATAATGTTTATTAATCCCCAAATAAGGACCAATCAGACTGCACTGTATCCATGTACTACAGTATATATTGATAGAAATTTAAATATGAATTCCCCATGCAAGAAACTTATCCACTCCTGATAATGATTTGGGTGCAGCACTAGGACTCTCAACGACACCCCATCTTCCCTTAAGCCAAACAGTAACAGACTGCATTTGAGCTGTGCATGAGCACAAATGACAGCTGTTGCTGATTAGCTGAGATAGTGTTGTGTGGCTGCAGAAAATGGGAGGGGCCTAAGCCTGATCATATCAATATTATAATGTATTGTAGGATGTTTTATTGGCCAAAGGTACAATTCAACACATGTTTAGTGATTATAACATGCAACATACTTGCTTTAGTTGCCTGTCCTGATGAAAACGTAGTAAAGAGAGATGCGGGTGGAGGGTAGGGGGTTTTAGGAGGCTAGCATCATATTACTTGCATTCGTTTGCTTTTATGTGGTTCTACTTTATTTTATCTGTAGCTCTTTTGAATTTGACTGCAACATGTTTCAGCAATAAATGGAGGATTTATGCTCCAGACTAAAATGACACAGAAGTGCAGGTATACTTTTCTGAGCCCTCTCCTTGAAATATTCACAATTACGTACATATGCTGCAAACCTCTGAAGATTTAAAGTACTTACAGAACGTACTGAATGAATAAAGATTCGCTTAATCCTATTAGGGTTGCCTATCCCAGCCAACACCAGGCAAAGGTTGAGCACACCCTGAACAGCTCACCTGACTATCACAGATCCAACACACACACAACCATTCACACTCACACCTTGACTTTGGGCCATGGGAGAACTGAAATACCCAGAGGAAACCCATGCTTGCACAGGAAGAACATGCAAACTTCAAACACTTGAGCCCGGGACTTGAACCCAAGACCTTCTTGATGTGAGGCGGATGTGCTAACCACTATGTTAATTTACATAAACTAATAAAAAAATATATATTAGAACATAAGAAATTAGGTGTACTATATAGCAATAATTTATATTCATATACACAGGAAAAAACAAGATTTTTATAGTTTATTCTTACATAATCAGCCATTACTGATGCAGGTCAGGTATGTCCTGCATTCTCCAAGTGGACCATAAGCTCTGTGTTATTAAAGACAGTTTGTAATCTCAACCAGATTTTAGTACAAAACACACTGAAACATGAGTGAACTGCTCTCCATAATGGTGTGTTTTAGTATATACAACATGGAAACACAAGACAAACAAATTAAAATAAGATTTTTATGCTTTAACTTTCTATCTTAAAGTTTGATAATGGTGACACTGCATTCTCCAAGAGTGTCCATTGTTTTAATTCAAGCATTATCCACTCAGGATAATAAGTAGTTATTGCATAAGGTGAGTTAGCATGTCCGCCTCACAGCAAGAAGTCCATTTCAGCCGACCCTTTACTTTAATGTTAGGGTTGGGGTTAGGTAATTAATCTCATGGAATTAATTTTCCAAAACATTTAATCCTGTTAGAGTCACAGGGAGGCTGGCGCCTATCTCAGCCAACACTGGGCGAAGGCGGGGTACACCCTGTACAGCTCACCAGCCAAAACACACACATCCATTCACACTTATACTCGCACCTAGGTGCACTTTGAAACAGCTGATTATCCTAATGTGCATGTCTTTGGACTGTGGGAGGAAACCGGAGTACCTGAAGGAAACCCATGCAAGCATTGAGAGAACATGCAAACTCTACGCAGAAACACCCGGGAATCAAACTCAGGAGCTTCTTGTTGTGAGGCAGACATGCTAACTACTACGCCACCGTGCCGCCCTCTAGGTAATTTATGATGTCAATTTGAAATATCAGTGTGAGTGTGTATGTGTGTACATTCTCACCATGTGCCCAGCTTTCCTGAGATTGTCTTATTGAAGTTGAATAAATGAATGAAACTTAGACTTCTTTCTTATCTTCCGTCGATTTTCCAGTCCGACGTGATCTAACATCGGTGCTTTCCCTAAAGTTTATCAAGTATTTTATGAAATGTAATAAAATGAAGTAGACATAGTAAAGTTTTATTTCTAAGTTGTGGAGTTAATTTAAAAAAGAATGATGAGGTTTAAACTCTCTGAGATGTGTGTGACTCATACTGACCAGTCGCAATGTTTTGTCCATTGCTCATAACAGCCGTATGTGTGTATCTCAGTGCATTTCTTTTACTTTTCCAGCTGCGCATGAGGATTAATATCAGACTATATATAATGCTTTAGCATCTGTGTATGTGTTGGCTGTAACATGTCGCTTCTCTGGTTTATTTTAGCCTGCATTTTTTTTCTTCGTCATCTTCTTGTCTCCCCACAGATATGTGTGTTTGCATTGGGGACGGGGTGGGGGGGAACAGTGGTCGGGAGGTGGGGTAGACTTACAGCTAGCACAGACTCGGGCCTTGTCTCTGAAAAGCTTTCCATGTCACTTCACTGAAACTCCAGTTGTACCTATTAAACACTCACTTAACCTTTAGAGATGGGATTTATACAGACCCTAAATATGATATTCTCATCACTCTTGCTAATCCTGTAGACCGAGCCCCTGGTCATTTTAGTGTTGTAATAGCTTCACGGTTTTTCTCCTTGAGAAATGCCTGAACTGTCTTTTATTACTTTTGTGTAAATGAAGCACTCTGCAGCAACGAGGATTTTCTGCCTCCATGTATGTCTTGGTTCCACAAGGACCATTCACATGCCGATGGTAGAATCGGCTTCTAGGGCATGTGTGAGACGCAGACATTACACAGCGTGGGTTCATGGCGCCACATACTGGTTTGTGGTGTAACTGCAGGCAGAACAAAAGTTCAGAAACCTGAGGTGGATCCCATTTCCTGTCTTGTATTTCTTCTAATTTAAACATAATTATATACTGTTTATTTCTTGCTCACTCATTTGCAGAGATGCTTATTTCTACTAGGGTTGTAGTGAGGCTGGAGCCTATCTCAGCTGACTTTGGGCAAGGGCAGGGTGCACCCTGAACAGCTCACCAGTGCTGTTGCTGTTGCATCAGACAGGTTGCAGGGACAACACACACAGCCATTCACGCTCACACTTAGGGGCAATTTCGACAAGCTAGTTAGCCTAAAGTGCAGGTCTCAGGATTGTTGGGAGGAAACCTGTATACCCAGAGGAAACCCATGCAAGCACAGGGAGAGCATGCAAACTCACCACAGAAATGCCTTCACCAATCCCTGGACTTTCTTGCTGCAAAGTAATGTGCTATGGACAATACCCCCCATTCCACCTGTACAAGTCCTGACTCATGACTTACTTATTTGGGGCAGTGGTGACTCAGTGGCTTAGTGATCCGAAGTCATGGGTTCAATCCCCAGTACCTCCAATCTGCCACTGTTGGGCCCTTGAGCAAGGCCCTTAACCCTCACATGTTCAGTTTTATAAAAATGATAAATGTAAGTCACTCTGGATAAGTGTCTGCCAAAAGGCTTAAACCTACTATTAGGGTTGCGGGGAGGGTGGAGCCTATCTCAGCCATCAGTAGGAGATGGCAAGGTGCACCCTGAACAATTTGCCAGACCATCAGAGGGTAAACACACACACACACACAACCATTCACACTTAAACCTAGGGGCAATTTGGAACACCCAATTAGCCTAATGTGCATGACTTGGAATATAAGAGGAAACTAGAGTACCACAAGGAAACATACAAACTCCACATGGAAATTCCCTCACCGAGCCCAGGACCTTCTTGCTGTGAGGTGACATGCTAACCACCACACCCCCATGCTGCCTGTAGAAATCCTAAACATCCATAATGAGGAAGGTGACGATGGCAGGGGAAAACTCCCTGAGGAGGAACCTTGAATGGAACCAAGATAAAAAAAGGGAAACCCATCATCATTCCGGTGGCACCAAATGATGTAGATTTTAGAGACTTGGGGCTTTGTGATTAAAAGGGGTGGCCAGTCCAGATATCCCTCATACCTAAAGCTCATGAATATTACTGGGTGTGAGATACTGACTCTTCCTGTGCAGTTTCAGTGACCATTATGAGTGTGAATGTGTCTCTTCTTAAGTTATTCTTACTTGTCGAGACAGGCAGCTTTGCAGATGTATAAGGAGTCTTCGGGATTCCTGACTGAGACTATGAAAAGGAGATACAAATAAATATGTATATTTTAATTTAATTTAATTTTTTTAATTAACCAGTGGGGAAATAAGTGTTTTATTATAGAGTTTCTTTTTTGCACTAAAACTTATCAAGAAATTTTTTATCTGGTTTCCTCCCACAGTCCAAAAATATGCACTTTAGGCTAAATTGCCCATGTTTGTGAGTTTGAGTGTAAATGGTTGTGTTTGTGTTGGTCCTGCAATGGTCTGGCGAGCTGTCCTGGGTGTACCCCACCTCGCGCCAGTGTCAGCTGAGATAAGCTCCAGCCTCCACACGACCCTAGTGGGAGTATGCGGCATGGCAAATGATTGATGAAGTGAGTGAATGAGTGACAGTCCTGTCTTTCCAGTGCCTTTTCCTGAAGTTTGTCAGTAATGAGATATCTGATATGGTGTTAAAGTCCTACATGGCTCAAAAGGAGATGGAAACAAAGCATACTGGATTTTGTAAACAATATGCTGACATCAAAAATGTAATTAATAAACATTATTAGAAGTAATAATGATAATAATAATAATAATAATAATAACAGGCATAGCAGTAGGCACCTCACAGCAAGAAGGCCCTCTGTTCAAGTTTCTTGCTCGGCAAGTGTGGGATTTTTTAAGTTCTCCCCATGCTTCCTAACCCAAGTAAGCATTGGGAAGCAGCAGGGTGTTGAGTAATCTGACTGCCTCAGGTACGAACCTGTTGTACAGTCTGCTGGTGGGGGCTCCAGATGCTCCTGTAACTTTTAGTAGATGGGAAGAGAGTCCATTAAGAGGGTGAGAGTGGTCATCCGCAATACTGGCAGCTCAGATGTAGTCTTGTGGTTGGAGCCTGTGTCATTCTCATACAACATGGCAAGACAGCAGGCCAGGATGCTCTCTATTGTGTTCCTGTAGAAGGTTGGAAGTTTGGGAATGATGAGTCTCTTTAGCCTCCGTAGAAAGTGTAGTTGCTGCTGGGGCTTTTTGGCTAGGCCGGTGGTGTTGAGAGTCTAGGAAAGGTTCTCAGTCATGTGCAAACCACAAAAACCTTTGAATTTCTCCACAGGTCTTCCGTTGATGTGAAGGGGTGAGTGGTTTACTCAGGTCCTTCTGAAATCAAAACTAATTTGTAGTCTTATTACCTTTAAAATATCTTCTTAAACATAGAATAAACAATTTTGTGAATAGCATTGTTGCTGAAGAAGCATACCACTGTAGTGTAATGATGTCATTTGAGCTGTACCAATATTTATTGCTGTTTGTTTGTTTTTTAGCAGCGACTGCGGACTGTGCTAGCATGTTATTGCTGCTATTTGGTCTGGAGCTCTCTGCTTTGACTTACAGACTAAATCAGACAGACAGTTTACTCAGTCTCCAATGTCAATCATTAGGTGATGATGTAACAGGGTGTGATGGTCATATAGTTCACTGGTGGGACATCACGACTAAGCGACAGAGGTACAGGGAGTCTGGCCTCCAGGGCATCACTGCTACTAATCCCCATTACATGGGACATCCCACAGTGACCTAAGATGTTACCTGGGTTATTTTCTCTATATTGCCCAAAAGAAGGACCAAAACCTATTCTTGACATATCAAAGAATTAAACTTCATCCTGTTTCCAAGCATGGGTTTATAACTACATAGGCTTATCATGATGCAGTCTGTGAATTAGACCAATTGTGGCTTATTTTTCAGTATAGTCTTCTCTGCAGTCCATACACTTCTTCCATTTCTTGTTACATTGTTTGGATCTCCTTGGTATAGAAGCTCACATTTTGATGGTCAAATAAGTCCTCAACATCAGACATGAATTCATCATCAGTCAAGTGTTTTTTCATGGTGAGGAACAGAAAATAGTCAGGTGCTGCCAAATCAGAGAAAACAGAGGGTGACAAACCAATTCAACACATTAGCCATGCACAACAGCCATTGCAACCAGAGACTTGAGTGCTGGAGTATAGTCCCGAAGAAACAAGACCCACTTTGTCAGTTTTCCTGCCCATTTTGTCCAGATCACCTTCTTTGTCTACTTCAGCAAATTGAGATAGTACTGCCCATTGATTGTTTGGCCATTCTGAAGGTAGTCTATAAATTCAATGCCCTTTGCACACCAAAAACGCCACCTTTGCCTTCTTTGGAGGGGGGTGATTCCACTGCATGGATGGCCTTTTTATTTCTGGCTCAAAGTGGTGGAAGCAACACATAGTCTGGGTTAGGAAACATTCAAGATAAACGACTGGATATGCTTCAAAATATGTCAAGTTCTACTGTGACATGATTAACAGTCAAATGTTTGTCATCCTTCACCATGTGGTGAGCACGATCAATGTTTTCTTGGGTGGTGGCTGTGGCAGGATGTCCAGACCTTGGGTTTTCCTAGAGGCTCTCCTAGAGGCTCTAATTTTGCAGAGCTGATAAAGCTGGAGCATCATGCCTTAATGTAGCAACCATGTAAAAATGAATGTCCTTGGGGGATAACTCATTTTCTTCCCTTTTTTGCTCTATGTTCATGAAAGATTGCTAGTACTAATTCCTTAATCAGGTGTCAAATGTGGGTTTACCAGGAAAGGTTGAATTTAATGCATGCCAAGTTTCACTGCTCTGGCATTACTCCTTCTTAGTCAGCCTATGACGTTTTCAGTTCACCCTTGTATATCATCATCATCATCATCTTATTTTAATGACTCACAAGGACATTAAACATTAACAAGACACCAGTCATAGCAACATTTGACTTACCCTTCATTTCCCTACAGATAGAGATTAGCACTCTGTTCCCAGATGAGGACAATGATCCAGCACCTGGAGCCTCACTAGAGGAAGAGGAACCAGACGAGGAACCGGGAAAAAAAAGTGGGGATAAGAAAGAATCACCTATAACTCCTGTGCTCATCCCATCAGGTTCTGGAGTACCAGGGGTTTTAATGGAACCAGATACTTCAGGAGGTCTGTATTACACCAACCCAATCAAACGCACACAACACACACAACACACTGTCTTGCCAGCACTTGCCAACATAGATGTTGATTAATATCCATTTAACTAGCAGTTTGATTGGTTAAATGTTTTTTTTGTCATAATTCTATAACCCTGCTTTCTTATAATGCATCACCAAATCATTGCTTCATCACCTCCAACTGTCTAAACTGAATCATTGTCATTGTGCAGTCCTAATCAGTCACTTAACACCTAATCTTGTCTCTAACAAGAGGAAGAGCTGCGTCTGACGCCCATTGGAATCCTTCATGTCAATGGAGACTCTTTGGGATCGGGGGACATGCTGAGTTCTGGAGGTTCTGGGGCTTCTGGAGCTTCAGGGATTTCTGGAAACACTCCTGATACTAGAGAATACCATTCTGGGGAGCCTCTGACTACTGGAGGTTCTGCAGATGTAAGCTCTGGAGAAATTAGTTCTGAAGGCTCTGTAGAGCTTGGTTCAGGGGTCTCTGGAGACCTTGTTTCTGGAATATCTGGTGACTTTGTTTCTGGAATATCTGGTGGCTTTGATTCTGGAGTATCTGGAGACCATGTTACAGGGGTCTCTGGAGACTTTGTTTCTGGAATGTCTGGGGACTTTGTACCTGGAGTTTCTGGAGACCTTGTTTCTGGAATGTCTGGAGACTTTGTACCTGGAGTTTCTGGAGACTTTGTTTCTGGAGTCTCTGGAGACATTGTTTCTGGAGTTTCTGGAGACTTTGTTTCTGGAATATCTGGAGACTTTGTTACCAGAGTCTCTGGAGATTTTGTTTCCGGAGTCTCTAGTGAGTTTCACTCAGGAGAATTTGTCTCAGGAGTATTGGAGGAATTTGTTTTTGAACTTTCGGGGGACATTGTTTCTGGGGTCTCAGGGGACTTTGTTTCAGGGGCCTCAGGGGACATTGTTTCTGGAGTCTCTGAGGGTTCTGTTTCTGGAGTCTCTGGGGACATTGGCTCTGGACCCTCTGGGGAGTTTGTTTCGGGAGTTTCTGGAGACATTGGCTCTGGACCCTCTGGGGAACATATTTCTGGAGTTTCTGGGGACTTTGGCTCTGGATCCTCTATGGTTTCGGGTGAAGAAATAACATTGGTTCCTGGAAGAGGTCAGTACTATTGACTATAGTGGAAACTGCATTCTGTTCACCTAAAACCTGTGTATTTCATAGTGCAGAATGTGGAATGTTTCCCTATGGGTTGACTAGTTGCCTAGCTAGCCAGGTCAACAGTCTCTACTCTGATATTTCACTTCTTTTTTGTTTTTACTGCTAAAGTTACTATCATACTGTCAGGCCTCTTCTTGTGCTATGGGGCTCTAATTGATCTCTTACCGCATCGCCTTATCTTTACCAAGAGGAGGAGATCTACATTACAGTTACCACTGGCCCCGAAGAAGCCTCTGGGAGTTCTGGGGAATCTGGTGCACCAGAGAAACCTTTACTCCCTGTGGAGCCTGTAACTCCAGGGCCTTCTAGGGAATCTGCGGTTCCTGAAAAATGGGTAACAATCATCCCTACTCTAAAGGAAGGTTAGTATTTCACCTTCTCTGTAGAATCATATTTTTAATATTTACAACTTGGTAGCAAAACAGCCTGAAAAAAAGCCCCAGAGTCATAGGTAGACCAATAGGAATATACTGCATCACTTGAAATTAAAATAATATCCAATTTTCTGTTTCATCCAGTAATGCTAACACATTTACTATCCACCATACCTACTGATACGTGACATTTTCCTCTTCTCACAAACCTATGTGCTTCATTTAACTGGCTGTGATGGGTTAAATGTTTGTTATTTGTGTTCAACTCAAATCTTCACTGCTCACTATATCTCTTGGTCAAACCCTGTGCTAATCTTTCTCCTAACATCCTAACGTTGTGTGTAACAAGAGGAGGAGCTGTTTTTCATCACTCAGACCCCACCCCAGGAGGGTGGTGGGAGCACAACAGGTTCAGGGCTACCTGAGAGCCTTGATCCTGATGTTGATGTTGTCATTGAAACTGACGTACAAGGTTAGTGTCCTATATGTTTATTGTGCATTTAAGGTCAACCAGCATGATTATTTTGATTTATTTTACAACCAGGTAGCATTGATCAAAATAAAAGAATATTCCATTAAGAGTTATGCACAGTAAGGTTGGTACACTTTTAAGCTTTTAAATTCTACATAAACAATAGCCACTATTCCACTATCATGCTAGGGAAAGCCAGTGCTATCTCAAGGCTACCCAAGGCTTGTATCCTGGGGCTGTAGTCTAGTGGTTTCCACTTCCATAATATGCTGCAGTGGGACAGGAAGGATTCCAATACAAAAATAGATAGATAGATAGAGAGATAGATAGATAGATAGATAGATAGAGAGATAGAAAGATAGATAGATAGATAGATAGATAGATAGATAGATAGATAGATAGATAGATAGATAGATAGATAAACAAAAAACTAACAAACAAATAAATAAATATTTAATCCAACTACACTGCCTGGCTAGGCTGCATTGCACAGCATGTTGTGAGCATCTGCCCTGCAATGGCCTGGCGAGTTATCCAGGGTGTACTCTGCCCTCGCCCAGATTCGATGATCTGAGCCCTGAGATGGACGCCAGCCTCCCCGCGACCCTAATTAGGATTAAGCGGTTCAGAAAATGAATGAATGAATGAATACACTGCCTGGCTAAAAAACAGTCCCGCACTTATTAATATTGATGACCTTTAGCCTTGATTATAGTGCATATTCTCCATGTTATTGTTTCACCAAACTTAAGCAACACAACAACAGTGTTGGGCTCATTTTTCAGTATCTTAAATTGATGAGGGGAATCTTTACATTTACAGCATTTGGCAGACACCCTTATGCAGAGTGACTTTATTTTTTTTATACAACTGAGCAATAAAGTTTTTTCCAGCACATCCCAAAAACTTTCAATAGGGTTATGGTCAGGACTCTGCAGTGCCAATTCATTTGTGAAAATTATTTCTCATGCTAAATATTTCAGTATTTCAACCCCAATTTAATATCCTTTTGAAGAAAAAGTCAATTAATATGATATCCTGCTCATTCAGTACATTCAGGATGTCAGATGACTTCATTTTATTGCCACATAATGACCTGACCAACTGAAGCAATAATGCCGGGGGGGATTATACTCTGTAATCATGGCAAAAGGCAGTCCAGCAAAACATTAGGGTGATAGGATTACATGGAGAACCCACATATACACAAAGGCTAGTCTATGCAAACCACGGCATTATAGAGTTATGGTATAAAACTGAGGTGATAGGCTCATTCATCATTCATTTTTTGAACCGTTTAATCCTATTTAGAGTCGCGGGGAGGCTGGCGCCCATCTCAGCCGACTCTGGGTGAGGGCAGGGTACACCCTGGACAGCTCGCCAGGCCATTGCAAGGCAGACATGATAGACTATTTCTTGCAAATAAGTAATACAGACTTTCATTTTCTTGCATATTTTCTTTTCTTCTCATTTCTTACATTATGTAACAATGTCAGCAAAAGCTAGGTCTGGGTAAAACAGGTTTGCTTTTGCATTTAGCTGAACCGTATTTGTGGTTTACCAAGAATAATAAATGGATGCTTAAAAAATAATTCACCCACTGTAATAGTATCAACCCCACCTTCCAACTTGACTTACTACCTTAAGCTCCATCTGGCTTCATCTGACCCATGGGTAATTGTTGGGTCGAATTCTCAGGTTTCTAGCCTCGAGCTAGCCCCGAGGAGACATGATCAAAGTGATAGCAAAAACAGTAATGGCCTTGAATCGCACTAGCATGCCCAGCTTTGTCTTGACAGTGGAATCATGGTTATTAATTCACTGGAGAATCTCTTCAGAATTGTCCATAATCTCAAACCTGTTATTTGTGGCATTAGCCTTTAAACATCTTAAGAATAACACCACCACAGATTAGAATTTAGATATTGGATATGTGCATACCTATGTTTGTTGTGCATTGTTAGTGTTGTCTTTTTTTTAATGTAAATTCCTTTTGAAACTGGATAGTTCAACTGGATTTCAATTATAACAAATCCAGGGTTCCCAAGGACCAACTTGGGAAACATCGCTATTGCTCAATTATTTCTTAAGTTCTGCTTTCAGGCTCATTTTCATGTATGTATTTTTTTTCTGTGTGTATGGCCATCATCTACTGGTTTGGTGACAAGGTATGCCCACCTGTCTACTGTGTACCTGCCTGGGAGGATCTGTGTACTGTGATGATGTGAACTTGGTGAACGTTCCTCCTCTTCCCAAAGACACCACTCACTTCTATGCCCGCTACAACAGGATAAGCAAGATCAACAAATCCGACTTTGCAAACATGAGTATGTATAACATACTTTCTGAAGCACTGTTGAGTTGGGGTAGTAGCGGTTAACACGTACACCTCACAGCGAAAAGGTCCTGGGTTCAAGTTAAGGGGTCAGCAAGGGCATTTCTGTGTGGAGTTTGTATGTTCTCCCCATACTTGCATGGGTTTTCTCCGGGTAGTCCAGTTTCCTCCCACATGCACATTAGGCTAATTGGCTGTTCCAAAGTGCCGTTAGGTGTAATCCTAGTAGGATTAAATGGTTTGGCAAGAGGATGGATGGATGGATGGATGGATGGATGGATAGTGTTGTTTTGAGGTTTTGTTGGTGCTTGGGGGAAGAAAACACCTTGTAAAAGTAAAAAATTGAAACGTTAGAGTGAAAGTTCTTTGATTTATACAACTCCATGTGAAAAATGCTCCACTATTAGGCAAATATTCTCAATTTCTCTCTAAATGTTCCCTTTTCTTTTTGCTGTCCATCATGAAGACAAACTGAAGCGGATCGATCTGACAGGCAACGCCATCTCAAAGATTGAAGACGGAGCTTTCTTTGGCCTGCCCGCTTTAGAGGAACTGGTATTACGGGATAACAATGTGGCTCAACTCCCAGCGCTGCCAGCCACCATGACCCTTGTTGATGCCAGTCACAACCGCCTGGGCAATATTGGTATCCAGCACGAAGCTTTTAAGGTAAAAGGAAAGAAAAAGCATTATACAAGCTGTTGTGGTTGTGGGTGCTAAGGGAATCTAAGGTAATGCTCACTACTCTAATCGACTAATAGGTGACTTATACACTAGGTTACTTCTAGTGCAGGAAAGTCTTCATGCGAGAGAAGTTTAAAGAGTAGCGGTACTGGTCATCCTTACAGTATAATTTGTAGATGCTTATTTTAACATAAATAACCATAAAATGCATAAAACTGGGTAATGTTAGCACGTGAATTACTAGCGGGGGCTGAACCAGAGGTTAGCAGTTGTTTTTTCACAGAAGTGGCATGAACACGTTGGGCGGGGTTGTCCAACACAAGTAAACAAGCAGATCTATTCAGCGAAGGACATTTTAGGTGATAAAAACGTCTTCGGGAAGGAGGTCTTGTGGAGACAGTGAGACGTCACAGTCTAGTGACTCTGAGGACGAGAATCCTGCCAGAGATGAGCGTGACGGTAAATCCAAAACTGTTTATGCCGCTAACGTTTTGCAAACTCGGCTTTCCTGACGTCTGTTGGTTTAGGAAAAAAAAGAAAAGTTTTGCGTGATTTCTGCACTTGTCGTTTGTGCAGCTCAACACTGGATGATAATATGTTATGCTACACAGGTCAGTGACATAGCCCAGCCAATCCAACGAATTCGAATCACTACCAGGCTGGAGCAGCCAATCAGAAAGGCAGCATGTCTCTGAGCATGTCCCGTGTCGCAGCATTAGCAAGTACTTTAACAAGGGGCAAGGAATGATGTTGCCGTAAGGAACTGCTGATGTCCTTCCTTTTAAATAGCTAGAAACACCAATTCAACACAGGTACCCTTTAAGGTTTCTCAGTACATTTACAGCATTTGGGAGACACTCTTATCCAGAGCAAATTACATTTAGCATTTTTGTACAACTGAGCATTTGAGGGTTAAGGGCCTTGCTCACGGGCCAAACAGTGGTAGCATGGTGGTACTGGGGATTGAATTCCCGACCTACAAAAATGCAGATCCTTAAACATTGAGCCACCACCGGCCAGTGTAACATGTCAAGCTACATAAAAACAACCTTTTCAACGAGATGACAGAGTGGCTCAGTGGTAAGCGGTGTCATCTCATATAGAGAAGGTTCGGGGTTCAGTCTTTCTGTCTATATGTTCTTCCAATGCAGTTCCTCCTACAGTCCAAAGAACTACACATCAAGTCAACTGGCTACTCTTAACTGTCGATAAGTGTGAATGTGAGTGTGGATGGTTGTTTGTGTCTGTGTTAATCCTGCAGTATGGCTGCGACCTGTTTAAGGTGTAAACGCACCTGTTGCCTGATTGGCTCCAGCTATAACGGATGGATGGAAATCTTCTTAACTCTAAGACAGAAAACTCAGAGGTGTGGTAGGCTTGTGAGGAAACGACTGTTTATAACATGACTGATGCCCGGAACTAACTTGCTTCATGGGTTTTTATAATCAAACGTAAACACAAACAGCTTTGTATCGTTGAGTATTTTTGGTGTAGCAGTATGTCTGGGATGCTCCATTCCTTATGTGATGTACTGTACATGGTTTATTTTTTAATTTTTTTTACTTAACAAATTACTTCACATAATATTACTAAGGGTGGCACGGTGGTGTAGTGGTTAGCACCTTCACCTCACAGCAAAAAAGGTCCTGGGTTCGAGTCACGGGCTCGGCGAGGGTGTTTCTGTGAGGAGTTTGCATGTTCTTCCCATGATAGCGTGGGTTTCCCCCCGGGTACTCCAGTTTCCTTCCTCTGTTTAAAGAAATCCCTATTAGGCTAATTGGCTGTTCTAAATGGCCTTTAGGTGCGAGAGTGAATGTGAATGCTTGTGTGTGTCAGCCCTGCGATGGATTGGTGAGCTGTTCAGGTTGTACCTCGTCTATGCCCAGAGACGGCTGAGATAGGCTCCAACCTATGAATGATATCACTGACCAAGTACCGGTGCCTTATTAGGATACTTAGCTTGGTACTGGATAGAAAAGTAAATCGGTGACGTCGTCCATCCCTATTAAGAATGATCTGACTGTAACCATGCTGTTTCTGCCTCATAGGACACCTCAGGACTACTTTACCTCTACCTGACAGACAACAGCATCGATCACATCCCTGTTCCCCTGCCTGAAAGTCTGCGCTCTCTGCACCTACAGGTACCTGCACTCCAACCTCACTGCTGCCCCCATGTGGACACTCTGTGTCACTATGTTCCCACTATTGTCAAGAATATCATTATATGACAGAATATCAGTCTAAACTTAATAAATCAGGGAACATTCTATATTATACTGAAATGGAGATTGAAATAAACCTTATCGTCTGAAAGGAAATCTGTTTTGGCTGAACAAATACAAAAACCGGATCATATTCACAGTGATATGCTTTCACAGTGTAAACACTCTGAGTCACAGGCCGCACATAGATGCTCAACAGTTTGGAGAGACGGCCTGGTAAAGGAAAGGTGGACTTCACTGTGGACTGATAAAAGTCTTCGAAGTTTTTACATCCTTCTCCTGATTTGTTTTATCCCTGAGATCTTTTGACAGTGCCTTGCTACCCATAATTGATTACTTGCAGTAGACTACAGGTGGAAGTCAATCAGCTTGGATTGCAATAGAGGTGACTGATTGCACCTGATAAGTGTTCGTACATAGAAATATACACACACCACCTGTACATACAAAAGCAGCTTCACTAAGTAAATGTTAAATACAGCTGTGATTTGCAGCTGCAAGACACTCAGAGCTGCTGTTAGACAGAATTTGTAGTGACATTACAGAGAACCTGAAGATCCAGAGATTTATTTGAAAACTATGAAGGGGTGATCCTGAAAGCAGTGATTCTAAGCTCGTATCAATCAGAGTGACAAAGTGTGTGTGATCAAGGGTTAGCACCACCATCTCAGCGGTGGTGTTTCTGTGTGGAGTCTGCATGTTCTCCCTGTGCTTCTAGTGGCTATTGACCCTGGACGTGAATGTGAATGGTTTTGTGTGTGTTGGCCCTATGATGGTCAGATAAAGAGGCTCAGAAAATAAAATTAATAATAATAATAATAAATACCATTGCACTATTTTACCATTAGGGGCCACTGGAGTGCTCCGTGCTAAACACAGCTTTAACTAATACATTTTTTTCATCCAATTTCCCCTCCCATCATTAAGAATTACTCGATCTCTTCCGAAAAGGTGAAGTGATTTATATAAGTGGAAGCTTCTGAGTACGCTGAAGAATAATGCGTCCTCCTTTTCCTCCCTCAGAACAACAACATCCAGATGATACACGAAGACACGTTCTGCAAAAAGAACGACTTGAACTACATTCGGATGGCCCTGGAGGACATTCGCCTGGACGGCAACCCCGTCATCCTTAGCAGAACGCCACAGGCTTATGTGTGCTTGCCACGTATTCCTGTTGGCGCCCTTTTTTAAACACACACAGACACACGCACACACTTCTACTGAGACACCATAACCTCTGAGAGTTTCCAACTTTTTGCTGGAGTAAACATCTGTATGAATGGATGTCTTATACCAGAGGTTTTCCACACACACACACACACACACACACACACACACACACACACACACACACACACCAGCTGGTTGTTCCTCTCAATAAACCCCCCCCCCACTCGCAAACATGTGCAATACACACACACACACACACCCAATGTACCTTGTTTAAATGTTAATTATGACACATTACAATGTGCTAGAAATGAGAATAAATCAGCACGATGTTATTCGGTGTATATTCAAACTCCAAACCTTTAATGTGTTTAATTGCGTGTTTTTTTCTAGTTTGGACTGGAAATGATCACCAGGGTAAATGTGATTTTGTACAAATATAAATGATTATAATGATGATAATAAATGATATATTGTTAATAGCCATGTAATTGTTGTTGAAATCTGTTTAACCCGAGCGTAAAATCAGTCACAGCTGGTGCTCAGTGAATTCTGAAAGGTAAAATTTATTATCTAATGAAATAAAAGAAGCATTAACATAAACATTTTTGTTGTAAAGTCTGTACTGTAATATAAAAACATAAATCATCATTTTTTTTTCCCCCCACATGAACTGCAATAAATTTGGAATATAACTCGTTCATTAATCCATCTAAAAATGTTCCTTGATTTGTCTCCGAGGGCAGGAGGCTTCAGATGAACACTTGATAGCTGTGGTACTGTGTGTGTGAGGGCGAGAGATACGAATTAAACCTGGTTCATATGTGCTCTGTATGGAAATACCACAATCTAAATAAAAGTTGTTTGGTTGACCTCTCCAAAACAGAGGTGGCTTAACGTTATTCATTGACAGCCTACGCTGGAGAGAACTCTAGCTCACGTCTCCGACATGTCTGATGTTCACATCAGTAGGATACCACAAAAATAAAAATAAAAAATAACTTCAAGCATGGAAATCATACAGCATTCTCCAAAAATAGAAAATAAAATAAACATTACACCAACACCAAGAGTCCAATTCTTCTCAAACCCCTTCAGAAGTTTTCAATCAGCTTCTCGAATAAATCCAGGAATTTCTGTCTCCTCTGTACGGACGCTAGGTCCTTCTCCTCCTCTGCCGCGACCGCCAGCACTTTCTCAGGTCCCTCCTGATTGTCGAGGACGCTTCCTCCGATTCTTTCTCTCTGTCTCTCCAGTGCCGCTCTGTCTCTCTCCAGCCTCGCTCTCTCTCTGTCCATCTCCGCTCTCTTCTTCTCCAGCTGAGCGCGCTCGTGCTCCACCGAGGCTCTGTCCCGCTCCACGGCAGCTTTCTCCCTCTCCAGGGACGCCTTGTCCCGGTCCAGAGCGGCGAGCTCTCTCTCCAGCCCGGCCCGCTCTCTGTCCAGGACCATCTTCTCTCGCTCGAGCACCATCCTCTCGCTCTCAAGCGCCGACCGGTCGCTGTTGATCAAGGCCTTCTCGGGGTCCATGTCGTCCCGGTCGCTGCCCAGATCGTGTCCCGTGTCTCCCGAGAGCCCAGTGTCTTCTCCATCGATGAGGAGCTTGATGTCGCTGCGGAACGAATCGCGTCCTCGTCTTCTGGGCTTGTCGGGACGGTAATCGTTGTCGTCGCCCAGTGACATGGTGGACACCATGGCCTCGCTGTTGTTCAGCCTGCCCTCCATGGCATCCTCCATCAAAGAGAACCACTGCCAGTTGGTCGGGTTCACCGTGATGCCTGGTGGAGGGTTCTTCATTTCCTGTAAGAGGAATAGCAACAGCTACTCGTTATAATTACTGTACAGGACAAAAACTAGACCTCAACTAACCAACACAAACAAAAAAACCTGAAGTTCACTTGTTTTTTTCTCTAGAAAAGCACCAAACCTATTTTACTCTACATCATTAACATGCTAATATCAAAGTTAATATCCAATACCAACATCCATTTAATATATTATCTTCTAACGGGAAGCACCTCTTCATCTCTGCGGCGATGATACACATCTCGATGCAACAATCCAATACTTTAAAGATTCATATAGAGCAGCTACAAATGCAGTAGAATACAAATACACATTTAATATGGTGGGTCATCCACATCCATGACAATCATTTGTGACTCAAAGGGAATCTGGCATGAGAAGGGACTTTTATTTTGAAATCCGGGTGGTGCCCTGGTGGGTAAGTCATAAGGACATAAGGAGTGAGGATGAGATGAGACGAGAGAGCGCACGTGAGAACCTTCTGAGAGAAGGAATTTAAGATAAATATCAATTATTGGTCATAAAATTTGGCGATACAGTGGCAGCAAGAAGGTCCTGGGTTTGTTTGGCGTTTATAGATGGAGGTATCACTCCTCCGTTAATAATTACATATTCATGAATCTGATTTTATCGATACGACAAATGGTCTGAAGTTCAATAAACAAATTATCATTCATAACTTTTATGGCGTGAGCATGTACTGTAAATACTGGGTATTGAGCGACAATAAACTGCAACCCGAATTTATAATGACTGAAAGGGTGGAAATAAAAATGTAGCCGTGATTATCCTCAGGCTGAATATTTTATGAATATTTTAAATAATTAATTATCTACTTTGTTTTTGTAAATATTAGTTTTAAATATTTAAATTAATAAAAGCAAATATTTACTACATTTATTTATCCTTATAAATGAAAATTATTAATAAAAATTTTTTTCATTTATTTATTAATTTATTTGCATATCATGAAAGAAAATTAAATATAAACCCAATCAAACCACTTGTGTACTGGGAAAATAGTTACATGCTTATAACGCTGTAATAAACATTGCATTTTTTTTTTATCCACTGAAACTCAATCCAGTGACTGATATCTGACTTTAAGTAAGAAAAAAAAAAAGCAGTGCAGGATTATGGGATATAACCGGATTAAACTGGTATTATACAACAGAATCATACCTTGTATTTCTTTTTAAGGTTTTCCCACTTCTTTCTGGCCTGACTGGTCGACATCTTCCTGTGGATCCCCATCTCCTTTAAAATGGCCCTGAAACACGAGCACATCTAGAGCTTATAACTCATCTACACCTGTATTATTACACACCTGAGTTAGTGATGCGTGTGTGCGCCTGACGACATCATTACCTCCACGCAATGACCGAGGTATTCCTCTTTCCAGTGAAGAGAGCATCGTTAGCGGCGCGTAACCTCACAAACTTCACCAGCTCGGCTTCAGACACTTCAAATAAAAATCAAAGTGGCTTAATATCAGAAATCAGCACGTTTACAATATTTCACTTTACCAAAAAAGTATTTAAATTATGTATAAAAAAAATTATTTCAAAATTTAAATTATGTAGAAAAAAAGATTTGCGGTGACACGCTCGTGTGTTTTACAGTCAGGTTGTCAGGGTAACCAGTTTTTCATTTCCTCTTTAGTGAAGCTGTTATACGACTCTTCCACAAACTTCCCCAAATGTATTATTGCAAAAGTCACATCAACATTAAAACAAAAACACTTTTTATCAGTTTAATAACAACACAGGAGGTCTGATGGCGTCACTCATCGCTCCTCTCGCTGACCGCAGTCCTCATCACCCTCACCCCTCCACACCACCCCAACACCTCCTCGTCACCCTCACCCCTCCTCGTCACCCTCACCCCTCCTCATCACCCTCACCCCTCCACACCACACC
>JAQMYF010000024.1:3505896-3519380 GCA_030014195.1 Neosilurus mollespiculum
AGCATCGCATGTCACGGAGGGGGCGTGTGCTTGCTTGCGCCCCTCCCTGGTCGGTGGTGGTCGTGTGATAGGGAAGGTCAAAAAGTTGATGGGTGGGAATTGGAAACGACTAAATTAGGGAGAAAAATGGGGGGAAAAAAAAAAAGATTTGAGATTAAAAATAATTTTGTTGACAATTAAAATTATTGGATGTTAAAAAGTGGCCTGGCGAGCTGTCCAGGGTGTATTCTACCCTCGCCCAGAGTCGGATGATGGAGATGGGCGCCAGCCTCCCCGCGACCCTAACTAGGATTAAGCGCTTCAGAAAATGATGATGATGATGGATATTAAAAAGTATTTTATTTATTTAAATATATATTTTTAATCATGATCTTACTGATTTAAAGAGCATTTACATTTCTTCTGGGTACTCCGGTTTCCTCCGACAGTCCAAAGACATGCATATTAGGCTAATTTGGCTGTTTCAAAATGCCCCTGGGTGTGAGTGTGAATAAGTGTGTGTCTGTGTGTGTTGTCCCTGCGATGGACTCGCCCAGTGTCGGTTGAGCCTCCTTGTGACCCTCATAGGATTAAGACATTCAAATGAGTGAGTAAATTGGGGGTGGGGATGGTGTGGATCAAGTATTTATTTGTTTGTTTGTTTGTTTGTTGTTCATTTTCTAAGCTGCTTAATCCTAATTAGGGTGGCGCGGAGGCTGGTGCCTATCTCTGGCAGAGGGCAGGGTACATCCTGAACAGCTTGCCAGGTCACTGAAGGGACAACACACATACAACCATTCACACTGACACCTAGGGGCAATTTGGAACAGCCAATTAGCCTACTGTGCATGTTTTAGGACTGTGGGAGAAAACTGGAGTATCTGGAGGAAACCCCTGCAAGCACGGGGAGAACCTGCAAACTCCACACAGAATCGCCCCAAGCCCGGGAATCGAACCCAGGAACTTCTTGCCGTGAGACAGATGTGCTAACCACTGCACCATTGTGCCTCCTATTATTACAAATGTATTTATTTTAAAAAGTTCCATTTAGGAGGAGACCTGCATTCTGTAAATGGTAAAAAAAAATCATGTTCCGAAACTCATGATCTCTACCCATACGATCCTGCAAGGTTTCCCCCCCCCACTTTCTCTTATTTTCTTTGTCTCTTTCTCACCACTCCAGATGATTTGCTGCAGTCTCCAGGCGCTCTGTCGCTCATTGCTCTCTGCCTAAAAATATAACACCCCCTGTTGCAGCAGGTAAATGGCAGAACCCTGAAGAGGCGCTCACCTCTTACATTTCCACCCTGCTGCTGCCTACCACACACACACACACACACACAGAACAGCTATGGCTGCACAACTGCCTGCGATCCTCCCTTGTTTATCCTGCGTCACCCGTCCGCTCGTATTCCAGGTCTACATCACGCGCTTCTGTCTTTTAACCTTCACACACTTGTTCTCACACTGGAGCACGGCACTATTTTCAGCACATCAGATTCCACCCTGCTATCCACCCTGTGTTCTCCTCTGGGGTGATGATTGTTTCCTCTCTTTCTACAGCAGGGGCGCAGCACTCGAGTAGATCTAAAGCCTGTCTCGTTTCAAAACCTTTTTAATAATCATATTACAGCACACCATGCTTGGACTCTCAGTTCTGATTGGTCAGAAGGTTCTGATGAACTTTTCTATAACACTACCTTTGAGCGCAGCTATTTATTAATTATATTATATTATATTAAGTAGTTTTTTTTTTTAATGGGTCAGTCTATTATACACTGATAAGCCGTAATGTGTATATACAGTGTTTATGTAGGGGTGGCACAGTGGTGCAGTGGGTAGCACGTCCTCCTCACAGCAAGAAGGGCTGGGTTCGATTCCCGGGCTCGGGTGTTTCTGTGTGGAGTTTGCATGCTTTCCCCGTGCTTGCGTGGGTTTCTTCCGGGTACTCCGGTTTCCTCCTACAGTCCAAAAACTTGCTTTTTAACAGCCAGAGGATAGTCCTTACCCCTCACCCCATCGTGATGTAGTGGTTAACACCTTCACCTAACAGCAAGAGTCCGAGGCTTGGCGTGGCTGTTTCTGAGTGGAGTTTTGATATTCTCCCTATGGGTTTCCTCCTGGTACCCTGGTTTCTTCCAACAGTCCAAATACATGCAGATGAAGTCAACTGACTGTTCAATTTCGACCCTAGGTGTGAGTGTGAATGGTTTTGTGTGTGTGTGTGTGTGTGTGTGTGTGTGTGTGTGTGTGTGTTGTCCCTGCGATGGACTGGTGAGCTGTTCAAAAACATTGTGAGGTCATGGTCGAATCAGGACCCAATAAGAACTTTAATAATGACGAGGTAATGACATAATTAAAACCTAGTAGCGACGTCACCGGTGTACAGCAAGTGTTCTGTGGGCGAAAGTGAATGAATAAAAAAAAAGCATGTGGTGTAGGATTTATAAGGACCGGATGGAAGCAGTGAGAACATGGTAAGCGCATGGTGCGATCTGATTGGTCGTTGTAAGAGAGAACCTGTTGAGAGGGCAAGCTCAGAAAGAAAGCAGCCAGGAAGCAAATAGTAAATTTACATGGTATTAGTTTATGACGAGGAAAACGTTTAACAGCGCGAGTCCCTGGGACGGCCGCATCAGTGAAGGGAGCGAGGGAACCAAGGATGGATGGATGAGGTGATTTTACTGCTCTCGTTTAGTTAATGCTGCACCTGTATCGTCTGCTCTAATGAGGAGAAACGCGACCCCCTGATGTGCCCACAGAATAACTGATCACACATGACCTGCTGGAGCTCGGTCTCTTCCAGCCTGTAGACATGGTCGCATTACATCAGAGATTACATGCTGCGTTACCACAGGAAGCGAGGTAAAGCCTATGCGTGATCATTAAAGGCTTGTTTATGCCCCTTTATCTATGAAAATAAAAACATGGACATACTTCTGTATATCATTTACATAGGCATCGATATTAAGCAATACATCCACTAGATGACAGTGTGGAGTCCAAAGTTTCCGACAACAACAAGTATGGGGTAAATACTTATTATACTTATTAATAGGCGAAAGTGGAGGCAGTGTTTTGTGTGCTGTGAGGTCATTAAAGACATTTTGACATCATGGGGATGTTTATAACTTCTTACAAACTCGCATAACCCACTTGCCCGCTCACTCACTCATTCGCCGAACCACTTAATCCTATTAGGGCCGCCATAGCTGACACTGGGTGAAGGCGGGGTACACCCTGAACAACTTACCAAACCATCGCAGTGTCATCAGACATTCACACCCAGGGGCAATTTGGGGCAGCCAATCAGTCTTTGGACTGTGGGAGGAAACCTGGAGGAAACCAGTGCATTCACAGGGAGACCATGCAAACTCCACACAGAAACGCTTGAGCCTGGGAATCGAACCTTTTCCTGTGAAGCCGGCGTGCTGACCACAACACAACTGTGCCGCCCACATTGATCTATAAATGAGTAATAAGTGTCATTCTTTATGTATTGTGCTGTATCTATGCCCTTCATACAGCACTCGGGCTCAGCGTCTGTTTTTAAATGTGCTATATACAATAAATAAATTTGACTTTTATTATAACTTGCTGCAGTAGGTTTATAAGTGAGATAGGGACAATTATTACCTTTCTGATGGTATCCATGGCTTGCACCATCTTCACACCACATCATCATTGATTATTTTTCACAAATGCACAACACTAAGTCATTACGTAAGGGTTTAAATGTACATGATGATTTCTGTAAAGATGTTTTCTGGCGGTGAAATGTCCATACTGAGGGTGCCGTGCAGCACCGGACATGAATAGAGGGGAAAGAGGTTTTTAGCCAGACTTGCTAAAGCACATCTCAGACAATATCACAGCATGAGGTTGAGACCCGGTTGTCTCGCGCCTGCACTCAGTGTGTCGTATAAAATAAAATCCACAAGGGACTTGAACAGTATAGGGGAAGGGGGTGGATCCAAGAGTTTAAGGTCTCTTCTCTGTAATTACTAATTATATTCAATTATTCAGATAGCGTTAACTTAATGTAGACTATTATTCTGTCATCAACATGATCTGAATCCAGCTTGTGAACATGTACTTTTTAAAGAGTATTGTTCATCCTTACAGCATAATTTGTGCGTATGTAATACGTTTAAGTGATACAGACAATTATTTTAACATAAAGGACCATAAAAAACACAAAACTAGGTAATTTTACCCCATGGATTACTAGCGCGGGCTGAACAATGGTTAGCAGACGTTTTTTCCTGGTAGTGGCGTGAATTTGTTTTCTCCATTTTGTCCAGTGCAAGTAAACAAGCAGATCTAATCAGCGAGTGACATTTTAGGTGATAAAAGAGCAGCTATGGCAGCAATTTGGAGGAAATGGTTGTAAATGGTGACCTATTTGAACCAGAGAGGGAGGAGTCTCTTGTGGAGACAGTGAGACGTCACATTCTAGTGACTCTGAGGACGAGAACGCTGCCAGAGATGAACGTGAAGGCAAATCCAAAATGGTTTACGCAGCTAACGATTTGCCGACTCGGTTTTCCTGTCATCACTCGGTTTAGGAACAAAAAGAAATGTTTTCCGCGATTTCTGCGCTTGTTGTTTGTGCAGCTCAGCACTGGACCATAATGTGTTATGATGCACGGGGTCAGTGACACAGCCCAGCTAATCCAACGAGTTCGTGTCACTACCAGGCTGGAACAGCCAATCAGAAAACCAACATGTCTCTGAGCATGCCTAGTGTCGTAAAACTCATACGTACTTTCACAAGGGGCAAGAACTGATGTTGCCGGAACACACCGCTGGTGTCCTACGTTATCGTTTTAAAGAGCTAGAATCACAAAGGTCGTAAAACCACTTTCACACAGTAACGATTTGCAAAAGTCCCGAATACGCACAAAATTTCAGACGAATTGTTTCCGGTGGGTTGATCGGAACAAACCAACAGTGAATGAAACACAATGAAAACAGTTTGATCAGGTTGATTGTCAATAACAAACCACAGCAAATGCGGAATGAATATTAACAAATATTAAAGACTGTTTTAACAGGTCCTTCACCTGAAGAAGCAGCTGCATCCCAAGAAGCCTAAAGATCCAGGTCTCTCAGTCCCGACTTTTCTCCAACTGCCTCCACATCCTCAACAGTACCTGCAGGGAAGCCCAAGAAGCCTGGCACCACGAAGAAAGAATTCAATTCAGCAGTGTGGATAATGAGCAAGAAGTCCACTTAGAAATTAACTTACTTGCGGTGGACGAATGAAGCCGTACTGGTTACTGCCTGCTATCTTATTTCGGACGAACGAGAAGTTTCCAGAACACATACAGAGCTTTCTCGCTGTGCACGGGTTGCTCACTAGCATACTTTAAAAACTTTTATGCATGCACAAAAATTTTTAACGAATGGCATGAACAACAATGTACGGAAACTTATTAAAACGAATAACACTGAAATAAAAACGAACTTCCAAATACCAAACGAATGCCAAAAATTATCCATACACTGGCATACGCTGGGTAAATTCGTTATAGTGTGAACTCCTCTTTAAAAACACTCATATTCATGATCTATATAGAGTGTGTGTGTGTGTGTGTGTGTGTGTGTGTGTGTGTGTGTGTGTGTGTTTTAAATTTCTGCCCAACAAACCCTGCAATCTAAACTGTAGGATGATTTAAATTCCTGATTGTGATTGGTCAATCAGCATATTTTATTAATACACCATCCAAGTAACGTCCATCCATCCATTTGCCAAACCTTTTAATCCCACTTGGGTTATGTGTGGGCTGGAGCCTATGTCAGCCGACTTTGTGCGAAGGCAGGGTACACCCTGAACATCTCACCAGACCATTGTAGAGCCAAAACACACAACCATTTACATTCACAATTACACCAAGGAGGCAATTTGGAACAGCCAATCAGCCTAATGTGCCTGTCTTTGGACTCAGGGAGGAAACCAGAGCACCTGGATGAAACCCACGCAAGCACGGGGCACACTCTGCTACTGTGCTGCCTAGAAATTATTTTTTTTACGAGTAACACATAGCAAATAACTTTAGTATTATTGGAATAGTGCATCTCGTACCACACTGTTAAAGTATAAAATCCTCTTTAGGATAGTAACACCACCTCCACTTTTTATTCATATAACCTTATGATTTATCGCGTGTTATTCCCTACATAATATGGTAGCATGTTTGGTTTGCCTCGATTGCGTGCCATATAGATGGTACTTTTCCCATGTAGTTAGCACGGGGAGTCATTGAGAACCCACTCACGTCCACTACTCCCTGGGTATTTTCCAGACGCTCTGATTAACATCAGTGTGAACACTAAACGCAGAGCGGTTCTGTAAAACAGCATTTCAGACACGCACATCACTGGCTCACCTTATTACCTTTATTACAACATAACACTCATATGCTCACGTAAGCACGTTTAATAGGATCACACGCAGCCTCCCCGCACCCCCATGTTTACTCAGCATGGTGAAAGCCATTTTGTCAGCTCGGTGGGAAATCAATAAGCAGGTTTCTCAGCGGAGTAGAGCAGAGACAGACAGCGGTGGAGTAGAGACAGAATGAGGCGACGGCGCCAGAAGTCTTTTTTAGCAGGTGCTTGGTGGTGCTGGTGGTAGTGGGAGGAGAGAGGAAGGGACGTGAGCTTAATTTGTAGACCCGGGTGGTAAATTCTAGCCTAATCGAAGATACAGATAAAGCATTATTGACACCAAACCTGTGATCATGCATGTCAGGCTCCAGCTGATTGAGCGAGCTCTGAAATTCTAAATAGGTTCTGATTTATTTCATGGTGCCCCACTGTAATTCAAAGAGCAGGGCAGGAACTGAAGGGCAGTAGGCCTGCCACCCTCTATATCCCCCACTCTGTCCGCCATCTTTAACGTGGTTGTTTCTGGATTTGTTTCTGAAGTATGGCTCCATATCAATGTGCACTACATATACAAACACTGACTTCACGATTTGAGGAGTCAAAGATGACTCAAACGAATTCGATGTAGCTTCATCTCATACTTAAAAAAATGAGAAAAATCCAACCTTTATCTGAAAGGGAGCATGGTGGTGTGGTGGTTAGCACTCTCGCCTCACAACAGAAAGGTCCTGTGTTCAAGCCTTGTGGTTAGCAACACCCCTTGTCCTCCATCAGTCCAAAGACCTGCATGGTCAGTCCAAAGACTTGAACCACTTAATCCAATTAGGGTCACGGGGAGGCCTATCCCAGTCAACTCTGGGCGAAGGCAGGGTACACCCTAAACAGCTCACCAGACCGTCACCAAGCCAACACGCACACAACCATTCACTCTCACACTCACACCTGGGGGCGATTAGAAACAGCCAGTTATCTTAATGTGCATGTTTTTGGATGACTGTGGGAGGAAACCTGGAGTACCCGGAGGAACCCCACACAAGCACAGGAAGAAACTTCATACGGAAACATCCTAGCTGAGCCTGGTGATGTGATTGCATTATCATGTGATCATATGATTGAAGTAATTACAATATTGGTTTCCGACAGTTTTATTTTATTAGTTTTTATTTTTCCCAGGACTTGTTTTCACCATGTTTCTTTCCCCTGCACTTCATGACATCAAGCCCAAACCAACACCAAATCGCCTGTCCTTTTCAGGAATAGTGTGCTTGCATAGAATGATGCAACCTTTATTTCTCCTCCCAAGTGGCTCGGGAGCTATAGGTAAGGTGTCCATCCATCTGTCTGTCATTCTTTAGTCTCCGGACATTTACTTTGACACGTGCTGAAGCTGGGGCTTTCAAACTTGGTATGCTTGTTCTGTATTGGTCTTGTCAAATGGTCCTAGCAGCGGGAACATCTGGACGCCTTTGGTCTATTTTTCTTCTCGTTTTCCTGTCTTGCTGTCAATTTTAATTTTTTTTAGCTCCATTGAAATGAATGTTGTTTCAAAATGGCCGTGTGGTGCAAGGACAATAATCTCTGCCTGAATGTGGAGAAGGCGAAGGAAATTGTTGTGGACTTCAGGAGAGTGCAGACCCAGCATGCTCCCCTTACTATCAACGGTGCTGCAGTGGTGAGAGTGAGCAGCACCAAGTTCCTGGGGGTGTACATCTCCGAAGACCTGTCCTGGAGCAACAACACCGCTTCACTGGCCAAAAAAGCCCAACAGCGCCTGTATTTCCTCTGCAAACTAAGAAGAGCAAGAGCCCCAGCCTCATCATGCACACCTTCTACAGAGGCACCATCGAGAGCATTCTGACCAACTGCATCACCGTGTGGTACGGCTCCTGCACCATGTCCTGCCGCAAGACTCTGCAGCGCATAGTGAGAGCAGCTGAGAGGATCATTGGTGCCTGTCTCCCTTCCCTTATGGACATTTACAACACCCGCCTCACCCGCAAAGCCATCAGGATTATAGGTGACCCCACCCACCCATCTCACTGCCTCTTCAACCTGCTGCTGTCAGGGAGGAGACTGCGGAGTCTCCAGGCCAAGACCAGCAGGCTCAAGGACAGTTTCATCCACCAGGCGGTCAGGAGGCTCAACTCCCTCCCTATTCTCCCCCTACTCCCCACTCAGCCTCCTGCCACAGACTTTGCCGACACACCCCATGAACCCCTTCAGCATCTGACACACATTATTGCACACAGAACTCAGGGACTGCACATTTCACTTTACCCTGCACACTTGCACTATACCGCACTACCTCACTTTATGCACAATAGACCTGTTATTTCTTAATTTCTTATTTTTTCATTTCTTCATTTTATTACCTCAGGCTAATTTTGTCTTTTTTTTAATAATTTTTTTGTTTGTTTGTTTTTTTTTTGCCTGTTTGCACCGTGGGTCCAAGAGGACTGTAATTTCACCTGTGCTGTATGTCATGCATATATGGCATATTTGACAATAAAGTTGACTTTTTGACTTTTTTGAATCAACATGTTTCGGTCGAGATTTATCAGAGAGCCACCAAACTTCAAACAGCACCTCTGATCACCTCGCCTTACACATCCAAGAAATCCGCCCTCCCTCACATTTGTCTCTTTCTTGCATTTCCCCAATCACTTTTCTTCTCATTGGCCTCAGTTCATTTTTGGCTGAGTTGAAATGAGTGGAGTTTTAGAATCAAAGTGCGACTGCGCAGTAGCGCCTCATCGGAGCACCATCATCACTCCATCAAATCCGCACTGGTTTTTCTTTCACTACCACTCACTCTCACTGATATGATTAATCACTTAATCATATCAGGGTCATGGGGAGGCTGGAGCTTAACTCGGCTGACTCCGGGTGAAGGCGGGATACATCCTGAACAGCTCGCCAGACCATCACAGGGCCAGCACGGACACACAACCGTTCACACTCACACTTAGGGGCAATCTGGAACAGCCAGTTATCCTAATGTGCATGTCTTCGGACTGTGGGAAGAAACCGGAGTACCCGGAGGAAACCAATGCAAGCACAGGGAGAACATGCAAGCTCCACACAGAAACGCCCTCACCGAGCCTGGGACTCGAACCAGCACACCTTCTTGCCGCCCTCTTTCATAACCATGCATTCATATTTGTATACATCAGGAGATTCTTCTTTTTATTATTATCATTATTATTATTATTATTAATATTATGACTGGCTGTCATTGTTATGATGGATCTGAAGTATATCCTGAAAATACTGGACAGGGAATTCACCCTCAACTGGAACACCAGTGTGTTACAGGGCACCATGAACAATTTAGCAAAGTTCATTCACATACTACTGCACAGTGGAAGGAAACCAGAGGACCCAGAGGAAAGCCACATGGACACTGAGGGAACATGTGAAATGTCCACATACAGAGAGAAGCCAGAGCTGTGAGGCTGTTACACTTCCTGCTGTAATACTGTCCACCCTGTTAACTGGAAGATGCTCTTGTTCGGCTGATAGGAGGAGAAATAAATTAGAGTTTGTGAATTTATTTTAGGAAACTAGACTTGTATCATTTATGAATGTATTTATTCATTGGTGTGAATGGAACGTAGCCTGTACTGTGAACTTTATGCTATGTTTTAATATGAGCAATACTACTACTACTATTATCACTAGTTTTATAATAATAATAATAAATAAAGTTTGTTTGAAAAAAAATATCAAGGAAAGTCAGATATAGTAGCAAAACCACCAAGACCCCATGTGTCACCACTGGGGACAGAAGACGGAGCTAAAAGAAGAAAATACGGAAGGTTTAAATTTCTGAATGTCCTTTATCTCCTCGAGACCAATATATCTTCTAAATGTAAAGTACGCTCACAGGATCTCCTGCTGGTCAGTGAAATCTCCCATATGGGCATGTGTAGATGAGTGTAAGGACATGAAAACACCCCGTTGAATGAGTGACACTAGGTGGCTCTGTAGGTCAAGTCAGCTGTCAGGGCAGATAGGGAGTGTAATTGCCGTCACCTGCCCTGTTCTTACCACGCCACAAATGTTTCCTGTATCCTATTGATAGGCCACTGGATTGTGCTGTTTGAATGTCACACCATCTGCCCTGGCATGTTTCAGCCTTTGTGTGTGTGTGTGTGTGTGTGTGTGTGTGTGTGTGGTTGTGAATATTTCATGAGTTACAGCTACTCCGGCTCAGACCGGGCCAAAGCCCCACAGTCACACACATACTCACACACACATCCATTCATAGACTGATACACAACCATACTGTCTTTCCTACCATTACACACACACACATACTAACACACACACAGTCCTGTAACTGCATTAGTCCTGTAATGAACTGATGACCTGAATTCAGCTGGGATAGGATCCTGTGTCTCCCGTGACCCTGAATCATACGCGGTATACATTAGCAGTGTGGATGGATGGACGGATACAAACTCTTTTACAGTCACTTGATTTATTTGCTTACTTATTTAATCTTTGTAAATGTAGCTATAATATTTCAGTACAGACACACTTTTTGTTTTTGATTATAAACTTCTGGAGCTGTTTTGTTTAATGAGCCTCCTCACTCACTCACTCACTCACTCACTAATTTTGCCAAACTGCATAATCTCAGCCGACAAGGGGTGAATGTGGGGTATCCTGTGCACCTTTCCAGACCATCGCAAGACCAACACACACACACACACTTCAGGCCAATTAGCTAATTAGCCTAATGTGCATGTTTTTGGACTGTGGGAGGAAACCGGAATACCCGGAGGAAACCAACGCAAGCACAATGAGAACATGCAGGGTCCACATAATAATGCCAGAGCCCGGGGCTTGAACCCAGGACCGTCTTTCTGTGAGGTGGACGTGCTTAATGAGCCACGCGCTGATAATCAACCCTTATGTGTGTGGATAGAATTTTTATTTTTTTTTATCACTAATTAATATATTCATTCATTCATTTTCTAAGCCGCTTAATCCTAATTATGGTCGCGAGGAGGCTGGTGCCCATCTCAGCTGACTTAATTAAAAAAAAAACATCACAGAATTAATAAATTTAAGGATTTTATATAAGCACTCCTGGCATGGCGGTGTAGTGGTTAGTATGTCCACCTCACAGCAAGGAGGTCTTGGGTTTGAGTTCTTCCCGTGTGTGTGTAGGTTTCCTCTGGGTACCCTGGTTTCCTCCCACAGTCCAACGACAAGCACATTAGGTTAATTGGCTGTTCCAAATTGCTCCTAGGTGTGAGTGTGAGAGTGTGTTGGCCCTGTGATAGCCTGGAGAGATGTTTAGGATGTACCCTGCCTTAGCCCAGAGTCAACTGTGATAGGCTCCACTCTCTCTGAGACACTAGTAGGGGCAGCTCGGTAAATTCATGAATGAATACAAGCATCCAGAAGGATAACAAAACTCTAAGATATAATAATAATAATAATAATAATAATAATAATAATAGAGGAACCTACACACTAAGTAGCTGGTCTTAATGTTATGGCTGTGTATTTATATATTACACAGGATACTGTGGTTATGCTGGCATGTATTTGTGTGTGTGTGGTTTATGAGCAATTCAGATTTGGAGTTTGCATGTTCTTCCCATGCTTGCATGGGTTTACTCCTGGTACCCCGTTTTCCTTCCATGGTCCAATGTCATGCACATTAGGTTAAATGGATGTTCCAAATTGACCCTAGGCATAAGTGTGTGTGTGTGTGAGTGTGTTGGCACTGTGATGGTCCGGCGAGCTGTTCAGAGTGTGCCTTCCCCCAGTGAGGGCAGAGTGAGGCTCCAGTCTCCAGCCATGACCCAAATGATTGAGTGAGTGAGTGAGTGATTCAGTTTTTTCCCCCATAGGTGCCAGATGCCCCACAGGATTTCATCAGAACTTGGATATTAAGTTGGAAATGTTTGTTGATGCGGATCGCAAATGTCTCATCTCAACCATTAAATCGTCAGCCGGACGGAAATAGTGTTGATGGCTCTCCAAGTAGATCTGAGACTGTAAGAAAAACAACGTGCAGCTCGTGCGTGTGGGTTTGTGGGTGGGTTCACTTTGCTTAGGCTAAATTTAACTTTGATGAAGTTTTACCATTTTAGTGTCATTAAAAGTGTTTCCTGGTTGGTTGGGGGGTTTATTCAGGGTTATTCATGTTTCCGACTCGTCATCTCATTAGTTGAGTCATAATTCTTTAAGGGTAATTCTCTTGAAGTTAGATCTGATATCTCTTCACAATAACAGCAAAAAAGTTCTCTTTCTGCTCTCCTCTAGCTGGTGGTGCAGTTAGTCATCAGCCAGCAGGGAAACAAGCATTAAAGCAATGTCTTTACTCCCATATAACAGTGAATATAATTTTATCTTCTGTGGCAAGTTCTACAGATATTGACTTCCAATCTACTTCTAGGATCTCAGCTCATATACGGTGACCTCAGTGTCACCATAGAAAAATTAAAAATGCAAATGGTTGTGACTGGTTCTAAGCTAAAGTATTTCATGATCAAAACAGATTTTTTATTTATTTATTTTTTTTAAGTGTTTTTTTTTTTTTTTTTCGTTGTTGTTGTTGTTGTTGTTGTTTGTTTTCTGATTCTGGGGACCCAGAAATGACACAGTGCAATGTTCTGCTAGCAAACCAGAAGTACCCTTTTCTCAGTCCAGATTGATTCCACAAAATAAAACAAAATAAAGAATTAAAGTATGTACTAATAAGAACACATTTATTTATTTGTTTGTTTATTTATAGAATTAGACAGCCCCCCACTGAAAACACAACTTTATTGGATCGCTAAAAGAACAGTACTTCAGCTACCCAGCTAGCTCCATGCTAACTGGCTCTACATGAAAGGAAACAATATGTAATTAAAACATTTTATAGATAAAATGTCATTTTTACAAATTTGACAGTTTATTGTATATATGCATATATATTTAAGAATTTAACTGCAACATTAAGAGAATAGAATAAAAAAAGTTGTTCTACTATTCTATTCTATACGTGTATAAATACTATAGTATACTATAATAGTATTATATACTACAGTATATAATACTATTCTATTTATACTACAGTATATAATACTATTCTATTCTATGTATGT
>JAQMYF010000024.1:3521980-3538798 GCA_030014195.1 Neosilurus mollespiculum
GTTTGTCTTGTCTCTGGGTGGTATTATGTACAGTTGGTTGGATAGACACCTTGGGTGTTGATAACATCTACTTAAGTATGTACACTGTGATGGCCTGGCGAGCTGTCCAGGGTATACTCTGCCCTCGCCCAGACTCAGCTGAGATGGGTGTCAGCTTCCCCGCGAGCCTAATTAGGATTAAATGGTTGAGAAAATAAATGAATGAATGAATGAGTAAATATGTACAGTATTATTAATTTTTTATTCAGCTTCTTGGTCAGGATTTGGGCAGCTGTAATTGTTCTTTCGGAAATACCACATATCACTATGCGGATATTACTGCTGACCGTCTGGGGTATTTTTAAACTGTTTTTAAAGTAGTAGAGTTCTTATTTAATTATGCACAAGGTTAAAATCTGTATACAGCTTGCAGCGTCACGCTCAGCACCATATGGAACTAGCTTGTACACTGTGCAGTCATTCCCATCTGTCATTTATCCCATACAGTAAGAGTCTTGAATGTCCTCGAGCAACACTACCAACAGACATATGTCCAGAATTGCCCAGCTTATTAATCCTTATTTGCACGTCATCGTCCTCATGTCCACTAGCTATCTGCCTCTCTGCTTCAAAACCTCTCTCCCGACTGAAGCATTGGGCCAGAACATACATGTCAAAGAGCATATGGCATTTTTTTTCCTTCTCAGGCTGCAAGCGAAACACAGAGGAACTTCCCCGTGTCCTGCTGTTACATGGCATGCCCCTTCCCCTTCCCCCAGTCACTCTGTATGTGGGAGATAAGTTTGGATGTCGGTAAGTCCCCTGTTGAAACTGAACACGCGCTCATTGTTCCAGACTGTCGGACGTCTCACATGTGACACTTGATGAGAAGTGCGACGCGGTTGAAGGCGGCAGCATTCCATTTTGGGTTACAGAACATAGGGAACTTGGAGGGTGTTTTTGTAAATGGTGTGTGAGTACATCCCCAAATCAGAGAAGGTTGGGACTGTATGGAAAATGCAAATAGCTAGAAAATTTTCCACATTTATTTTGACTTGTATTTCATTATTGGGCAGCACGGTATCGTAGTGGTTAGCACGTTCGACTCACAGCAAGAAGGCCTGGGTTGGGGTCCCGGGCTTGGGGCGTTTCTGGGTGGAGTTTGCATGTGCTCCCCATTCTTGCATGTGTTTCCTCCCACAGTCCAAAAAAAAAACTTGCCCATAGGTATAAGTGTGAGTGCGAATGGGTGTGTGTGTGTACCCTGCAATAGTCTGGTGAGCTGTCCAGGGTGTACCCTGCCCTCACCCAGAGTCAGCTGAGATGGGTGCCAGCCTCCCTGCAACACTAATTAGGATTAAGCGGCTTAGAAAATGAATGAATGGATGTATTTCATTACAGGCCGAATGAACCCAATGTACTCACTCACTTATTTGCTAAACTGTCTGTTCCAATTTGCCCCTAGGTGGCGATGTGAGTGCGTATTGTTGAGTGTGTATTGTATATGGTTGGCACTGCGATGGTCTGGTGAGCTGTTCAGGGTGTATCCTGCCTTTTCCCAGTGTTGGTTGAGATAGGCTCCAGCCTCCCCGCGACACTAATTAGGATTAAGCGGCTTAGAAAATGAACGAATGGATGTATTTCATTCATTGAATTGCTTACTGTGAATGTTTTTGGACTGTAGGAGGAAACCATAGGAAACCCACACAAGCACAGGGAAGGACATGCAAACTCCACACAGAAACGGCTTTGCCAAGCCCGGGGCTCAAACCCCAGGACCTTCTTGCTAAGAGGCGGATGTGTGTAACCACCAGACCAATATGCCACAACCACTAAATATATTTCAGGTTTTCTTGGCAACTTCATATGATTTGTTGATATGTATCCATTCCTGCACTTTAGACCTATGTCACATTCCAAGATAATGAGTATTAAGTGCTTGTAATGAAGCAGAACAAATAAATAATTTGATTTGAAACAGGTGATGTCAAGAGGTGTTTGTAGTTATGTTTTGTAGTATCCAGGAAATGTGTAGTCGTTTTGAGAAGCAAAGAAACTTCAGTTTGTCAACAAATATGTGAAATATTATTGAAATATTTAAAAAAGGATGTTACTTGAAGGTTATGTTATGTTAGGAAGGGATTTGGGTATTTTACTCTCTACAGGTATCATTAAACGATTTAAGGAATCTGGAGGAATTTTGGTGTAAAGGGCAATGGCACAAGCCTAAGCTAAACACCCCTGATCTCTTTCACCTCTCAGATGGCACTTCATCAACAACAGTCATTCATCTATAGCATATATAACCACATGGACTCTGGAAGGTTTGGTAAACCTTAAGGAGTTACATTCAAAAACACAATTTAAAACTATACAGGGATTGTTTACCTGGGAAGCCGGGGTTGTTGTTGACTTCTCTGGGTTTGGTGGAAATGTGTATCATGATCAGATGAATCGATATTCCTAGTCTTTTTTTAGTGGTGAAGAAATCGGGATCCGGACCAAAGGCAAAAACGACCGCCATCCAGATTGTTACTTTGAAAAATTATAAAAGCCACGGCGTGTCATGGTAGGAGGTTGTCTCAGTGCCCTTAATCTGCTGTCAATAGAGAAAGTGTGGAGAATTTTAAAAAGAAAAACATATTGTTATGCACCTCAAGAAGAATGGGACACGATGACCCTTGGAACAAGGTAACGTCTTTGTGTTGTGAAAAGTGATGGCATAGAGGTACATGCTTTAATGTCCCAACTCTTACAAATGTGTTGTAAAAATCAAAATTGAAATAAAAGGTGTTATTGTTGCAACAGTAATATTTATGAGATAAAATACCAAATAATGTTCTGTTGTATTGTTTGGAGTGCAATACAGGTCAAAGATTCTTATATATATATATATATATATATATATATATATACACACAAGCACAGGGAGAACATGCAGACTCCACACAGAAATGCCCTCGCCGAGCTTGGGACTCAAACCCAGACCCTTCTTGCTGTGAGGCAGATGTGCTGACCACTATGCCACCATGTCACCCACTATTATATTCACTGAAACATAAACTTCCTTTTCAGTATTATTCTCAGCAATTGACAATGATGGCAGAAGTATGGACCAAGCAAGTGATTCAGCTGACTGCAAATTTTCCAGACGTACGTTAGCACCCCAATGTGCATATAGTGACTTCTCTCTGAAAACAAGAGCTTCTTTAAGAACACCGTCACGTATCATGACTCGGGGGAAGACCAGGTCCAATTACAATTACAGTCAAGGAAGAAAGTCGGAGGGATGAAAAGGAAATGGCAGCTTTGGGAGATGTCCTGAATTCGGAAGTGCGCAGACTTGGCACCAGTTATCGCGCTGATAATATCTGTGACCACACAACATACTTGAAAAAGGGAGCTTCTGTAAACAGAGTTGGTTTGACCTCTTGGCCAAAATGTCACAATGAGTAAACTTGTTGTTGTGCAGCAGTGAGTGTTGTAGAGACATTTGTCCTCTGGTCACAGAACCCAAGTTTTAACCAGAACCTGGTGCTGTTGTGTTAATTTAAACAGACTGATCTGTGCCAGGAGCTCAGGGTTGCTAAATACAAACTGAAGTAAATCATGCACAGTAATAAAAATCCCCTCTAAAGCACTGTGATGAGGGGAGGTACAGAGAATTAAGATTCTTAAGAACTCTTTACTCAGTGTAAAAAAGTGCAAATACAGTGGCAGCACAAAAGAAATGCAACTAAATACAAACAAAATTCTGCATGTTCTTGGTTCTCTGTCTTCCTTCCAAAAAACACACTGCCCAGCGAATAATAAAAGTCCTGCACTCTAATATCTTTATTAGTCTTGATCACAGCACATGATCACCATGGCATTGTTGCTTCAGTTGGTCAGGTCGAGGCTCAGCAGCATTATGTGTCAATGTGACATTATGTGCCCAACGTGTTGACATCACTTCTGGGGAAAAACTGCTAAGCCCCCGTTGTTCAGCCACCGCTAGTAATCCACGGGATGAAATTACCAGTTTTGTGCTTTTTATGGTCATTTATGTTACAATAAGCATCTGTATTGCTTAAACGTATTACATACGTACGAATTATGCTGTAAGGATCATCAATACCGCTACTCTTTAAGTGGCTCGGGAAATTAGTGAATGAATAAATTCAGCCTGAATGTACTGAATCACCAGGTTATCCAATCAGATACAGATATAAAATTCAGGTTTAAATAGTGAAAGAATGGTTTAGTAAGCGTGAGGAATTAGCCCTGTTGAAATTCTTCGGGATGTGCTGGAAAGACTTTATGGGGTGGTTTGATTTTCTCATCATCAATCCAAGATGTTGGTGAAAAATAAACTTCTAAACCAATAAAAAACCTCTTGATGGAAATAAATGTTGTAAATTTGCTTAAGTTTGTTAAAAGAATTCAAAGGTTATTATACGCTGTAATCAAGCCTAAGGCGTTCCATCTAAATATTGGCATGTAGGACTTTTTGGCCAGGCAGTGTATACTCAAGTAAGTAGCCCTAATTTACAACTAATCTACCAATTACTGGGTGTGAGTGTGAGTGTGGGTGAGTGGCGGCACAGTGGTATAGTGGTAAGCATGTCCGCCTCTGCGTGAGAAGGTCCTGGGTTCGAGTCCTGGGCTCGGGAGTTTCTGTGTGTAATTCCCGTGCTTGCATGTTATTAGTCCACGTATTCCAGATTTCCTCCTACAGTCCAAAGACATTCACATTAGGCTAACTGGCTGTTTCAAATTGCCCCCTAGGTGAGGATGGTCTGACAAGCTGTTCCCAGACGGTCTGGTGAGCTGTTCAGGGTGCACCCTGCCTTCGCCCAGTGTCAACTGAGATAGGCTCCAGTCTCCTTGCGACCCTGATAGGACTAAGTGGTTCAGCAAATGAGAGTGAGTGAGGCCCTGTGATGGATGGAGTCTGATGTATGATGTATAATCTTGTCTGCTCTCAGTGCTCTCAGGATAGTCTCCAAATCCTCCCTGACCCTCAGCTGGATAAAAATGGGCACTAAAAATAGCTGATGAATGACCAGCTCGGAATGTCCTTCAAGCAGATATATTGACCTTTCAACCTACTCTTAAGGAAGTTTTTTCCTAAGAATTCAGTGTTGAGAGAAAAAAATAATTTACTGAATCATCAAGTTCAAATTCTGACAATGTCACAACCCTCCATGAGTCAAGAGAGTAAAATTGACTGTGCTGTCTGGGTGGGAGGGGAATACTCTCTCTCTTTAGTCAGTCACAGCAACATTATCCAATTGTGGGGTGGGGGTAGGTGTGGGGGGGTGCATCTTAAAACTCTTAAATTGCATCCTAATTTCACTTACTTGTATCTTATCATTGTGTCTTAGTCTTTACATGTTTATTAGGAAACGCAGATAGATGCAAGGAAACAATGTAAGAATCGTGGGATCCAGAAAAATGTGTTTGAGGAGAAATGAGATGTGTAAAAGCATCATAATAAAAGGGGCGGGTTAGTTATACTCTGGTATGCGGCTCTTTCGGGACGGCTGCTCTTGAGTATCCTCACTCTACACTCCTCAATACCCAAATAAGAGATTTTGAGACTGCCAGCAAAGATGGCAGACCAGAAGGACTTCTGGTTCAAGTGAAGATTGAGCAGTGAGGAAATAATAAATGTGAGTTTCAAGCTGCACCCACATATGTGGGGAATGTACATTGTGCTTTCCTCAAAGTGTGTTGTGCTGCCATGAGAGGTAAAATGTTCCGAAGTTTGAAAAGATGCAGTTGGTTGGCTTCACATGTCACCAGAGGAAGCATGTGTTGGCCGCCTCCCTCCCAGGTTGGTAGCCTTCATTTCACAGGACAAAGCTGGCTGGTGGGCGGGAACTGGTACAAAACCATCTTGAGGATAAAATGAAAAATGATGGGGCAGTGGTGGCCCGGTGGTAGGGTGCTGGCTTACTGACCCATAGGTCAGGGGTTCATGTCCCACTATCACCGATTTGTCACTGCTGTCCCCCCAGTGCAGCTAACTGGGTTATCAAAGGCCAGCCATGTTTCTCACTGTCTGTGGCGAGAGGAATGTAAAAGACCCATTGCTGTCGTTCATAAAGAGTAGGCTATTGGGTTGCTGTGAGCGTGTTTCTGCCCTGCGATAGCCTGGTGAGCTGTCCAGGGTGTACTCTGCCCTCACCCAGAGTCGGCTGAGATGGGTGCCAGCCTCCACAACCCAAATTAGGATTAAGTGGCTCAGAAAATGAATGAATGAAAAATGGCAGATAACCAAGTGAGAGTGAAAAAGACATGTACATTTAAAAATCCTTGCTTAATTTAATTCCAGATTAAACCAATAACACATCTTTGACAGGCTGCCATGTCTCTCTTTCACACACACACACACACACACACACACACACACACACACACACACAGGTAGGGGGTTGATGAGTCCACCTGGACCCCATAGTGTGTGTGTGTGTGATGAACATGGCCCTGTCTGGCAGAGTAAGTGTGTGTTTGAAGATTCAGCACACACACACATCTTCAATGTGATTGTTAGGTGGACAAACACATGAGCACTGACACAGTGTTCTAATCTCTTGGAGAGGTCATGTGACCTGAGGCGACTTTTACAGTAATATGACATTAGCACAATTCTTAGTTTTTATCAAGTGTTCCTTTTTACACACCTTCCTTAGTGTCCCAGCTACCAGTATTAGATTAGCTTAAAGTTTTCTGGACACTATTTGAATTTCAAAAAATTGGTTTTATATTTTAATGGTTTTGGGGACAATGGTGATTGGTGATCAAATGTTGGGGACAATGACATCATTAGTTGGGGACAATGGTGATTGGTGATCAAATGTTGGGGACAATGACGATCATTAGTTGGGGACAATGGTGATTAGTGATCAAATGTTGGGGACAATGACCATCATTTGTTGGGGTTAATGTTGATTAGTGATCGATTGTTGGGGACAATGACGATCATTAGTTGGGGACAATGGTGATTAGTGATCGGTTGTTGGGGACAATGACGATCATTAGTTGGGGATAATAGTGATTGGTGATCAAATGTTGGGGACAATGACGATCATTAGTTGGGGACAATGGTGATTAGTGATCGGTTGTTGGGGACAATGACGATCATTAGTTGGGGATAATAGTGATTGGTGATCAAATGTTGGGGACAATGACGATCATTTGTTGGGGACAATCGTGATTGGTGATCACATGTTGGGGACAATGATGATCATTAGTTGGGGACAATGGTGATTGGTGATCAAATGTTGGGGACAATGATGATTATTTGTTGGGGACAATGGTGATTAGTGATCAAATGTTGGGGACAATGACGATCATTTGTTGGGAATAATGTTGATTAGTGATCGATTGTTGGGGACAATGACGATCATTAGTTGGGGATAATGGTGATTGGTGATCAATTGTTGGGGACAATGACGATCATTAGTTGGGGACAATGGTGATTAGTGATCAAATGTTGGGGACAATGACAATCATTAGTTGGGGACAATGGTGATTGGTGATCGGTTCTTGGGACAGTGGTGATTGGTTATCGATTGTTGGGGACAATGGTGATTGGTGATTGATTGTTTGTGACAATGACGATCATTTGTTGGGGACAATGGTGATTGGTGATCAAATGTTGGGGACAATGACAATCATTTTTTGGGGACAATGGTGATCGGTGATCGGTTCTTGGGACAGTGGTGATTGGTGATCGATTGTTGGGGACAATGGTGATTGGTGATCGATTGTTGGTGGCAATGGCATTCGGCTGTTTAGGACAAGGGAGATTGTTGATTGTGGGGACAAAGGTAATCAGTAATTGTTGATTTGCATGTTGGTGATAAGTCAAGTAAACCAGTTCTCTCAACTCATATAACCAGCAGCTGTGATGTGAGAATCATACTCAGCACTGGACAGTTGGACATAAACTCATTTTGGAAATAAAGTCACTGAAGGGGTTCAAAAAGTCCCCAAATTGGCAACACCTACTGTCATAGTCCATCTTTAAAATGGTTTCAGTTGCTAAAGCCTGCTAGAGCCTGACCTAGAATCAGACCTCCTTTCCGTTGGACTCCGCTGTAGTTTTGCATGTGATTCTGATCTAATCTGTGCTTCGTCCTTGCTGGCTCTCTCTGTCCGTCCTCATCTGCCCGGCTGGCGCTCTTTCATCACTCTGCATGGTAGAGTGCAGAATTTAAGTCCTCCTTCTTTGCCTGTGGGTTTTTTCGAAATGGGTCAAATTTAAGGTCAAGTAAGCGTCTGCTTTTCCAGGAGACGTGGCATACATGGGTGCATCGTATAAAAATGAATCGTAGGATAAAGAAGTGAGCGGTGTGTGTTAGAGGGGAATAAAAACTAATGGAATGCTTTTCTTTAGCTAGGAAAAAAAGGACACGTGCCTGAGGGGGAGTGTGTGTGTGTGTGTGTGTGTGTGTGTGAGTGTGAATTAAATTCACTGGTCCTTTTGAAAGTCAAGGTCTAGAAGCAAAGCTTTTATTACTTTTTTCTTTATAGCTCGATTTTCACATCATGGGAAATGGTAATGTTAATGTCACACGTTTGCTTTTGTTGAATTTTATTAGCAATGTGTCAGAAGCAGAAGCTATGGATGTTCATTGAGAGCAAACCACATCACCGTCATCAACGCAGGTCCCTGAAATCGTACTCGCTCTTATTATTATTTTTTTATTTTTTTTTTATTTTTTGCTATACTGTATTAATCCTTCAAGGGAAAATATTGCCTCTGCATTTGACTCATCCAAAGTGAGCACACACACATTGTGGGTGCCCTGAGAGCAGTTAGGGGTTAGATACCTTGCTCAAGGTGGAGGAAGGGAAGGTACAGCTCACTCTCCCACCGCCAAACATTTTTCCTGCTGGTTCGGGAATCGAGCCAGCGACCTTTCAGTCCCAAAGCCGCTTCTCTAACCATTAGCCTATTGCTGCCCCCAAAAAGGATCACTAACGTATCAACAAGGCGCTTATCCATCTGCGCCAACAGTCCTCCATTATCCTCTTCCTGCTTGAATGCATTGAGACATGCTAACATTTGCATGCCTAATTACTCCGCAAATACCACCCCTCACCCCCCACTCCCACACAGTCACACAGACACACGTGTATATTGGCGTGAGAGATGTATACTCTCTCCTTCCTCAAGCTTTTTTCTTGAGGCTCCTCATTTCTATTTAAAATGTCGCTGTTTATTAGCATATGCAAATGACCAGGAATATATTAACATTATTAACCTCAGATCATTATTTCTCCAGAGTTACATGCTTTCATGCACAAACAGCATCAGTCAAATGCTGAAAGGGCGAGGCTTTAAATCAAATTGCTTCATTACTATGCAGATCATAGCCTAATCATAATAATAATAATAATGCTGAGTTGCTGAGTGGAGTGTAGAGATATCATCCAATGTTTTGTGCAATCATTTCATTTATCTTTCTCCGGATTTTCTCCCACAGTCCATAGACATGCACATACGGCTAATGTTTGGCTGTTGTGTGTGTTGACCTTGCAATGGACTGGCGAGCTGTTCAGAGTGTCAGCTGAGATAGGCTCCAGCCTCCTTGTGTCCTTAGTACGATTAAGCATTTCAACAAATGAATGAATGAATGAATGTTTTGGTGAGGGTTGGGGCCTGGGTAGAGAGTACAGGAAGAGAGATATGTTTTGTTTGAGTGCCAGTCACATGATCAATACCATATCGTGTACGATCGAATTATAACTGACTCAATTGCTGTGAATTTGCTTTTTGCTTTCATTTCCTGTTCTATTCACACTTGGGCTCATGTGGATATTATTACTATTTTTTCTCAGGGTGCATGTAGTAGTTGGGCCATGTGATTTGTGATGCCATGTGATGTTTGCGTTCACACTTACAGCCCTTTTGGGAAAGTTCAGGATCTCGGATCTCAGGATCTCGGTGCATGCATGAAAACGGTTTCTGATTTCAACTCTAGTCTGCGTTCCCACTTAACCCCTTCCTGTTTCCTCTCATTTTTTTGGCTGTGCAGTGTTTATTACTTTATGGAGGGGTTCAGTTTTTCCCTCATCGATTCAAGACGTTGGTGAGAAATGAACCCGACACTGGATGGAAATAAATGACATGTTGCTTAAGTTTGTTGAAACAATGGCATGAAAATAATGTGCTGTAAGCAAGGATAAAGGCGGAACAACAACATATTCATGCATGCGACTTTTTTCTTTGGCTGAGCAGTGTGTCTTGTTAAAGGTACATGTATGTGTGAGCTACTATGCTAAGCTAATATTATATAATGCTGCTTTATAACAGCATCTATTAATAAAGCTGTATATAGTGGAGCCTATCTCAGCCCTCTCTGGGCGAAGGTACATCCTGAATAGCTTGCCAATTTATTGCGGGACCAACACACACACACACACACACCGAGCGCAATTTACAACAGCCAGTTAGCCTAAAGTGCATGTCTTTGGACTGTAGAAGGAAACCGGAGTACCTGGAGGAAACCCACACAAACACAGGGACAACGTGCGAGCTCCACACAGAAACACCCTGACGGAGCCCAGGACTCAAACCCAGGACCTTCTTGCTATGCGTCAGACACGCTAACCACTATGCCACCATGCTGCCACTATGTTAAAACATATTAAACTGGTACTGATTATTTGATCTAGTTCAACATTTTGGCTTCAAGATGTCGTCTTTACCGGTTGGTGGAAGAGACTTAAGTTTTACCCGACACTTTTCTAGCGGTCGCTGCATCGGGGAGCTGTTCCATATTTTATTATTAGCGTCCTCTTTCCCCTTAAACCTCCTTGTGTAGGAACAGGACAGATGATGATCTCAAGATGTCTGCCACACGTCGGCATACCTCCTCTCTCAGACCGGAGATACAGCTGTATCAAAGGAAGTTCAGATCTATTTAACTGAAAGTTAACCAGATTAGCATCAAAATGCATCACTGTGTCCAATTATATGACGTCGTGAAGAGTTTACTGCATCATAGTTAAAGACAATTTGATTATATAAGAATTGAATAAGCTTTAAGTAAACAACACCACAGAGTCATTATAGAGATAATGTGATGTGTTACGGCCTCTAGTATAAAGTTGATTATTTTCCAAGAGCATAACATCCTGAAGTGTTTTATTCCTCATATACTACTTCAGTTTATTCATTCATTCCGTCGAAGACACCATGAACAGCTCGCCAGTCCATCACAGGGCAACACACACAACTATTCGCTCTCGCACACACACCTAGGGGCAATTTGGAACAGCCAATAAGCCAAATGTGCATGTCTCTGGACTGTTGAAGAAAACCGGAGTACCCGGAGGAAACCCATGCAAGCACAGGGAGAACATGCAAACTCCACAAATAGAAACGCCCGACCCCGGGACTCAAACCCAGGACCTTCTTGCTGTGAGGCAGACGTGAAAACCACTACACCACCGTGCTGCTCCACAGCAGTTATAACTTTTACCTTCCCCAAGGGGGGTGGTTATGAGATTGATCATGTCTGTCTGTTACCATGATAACTCAAAAACTAATGAGTGGATTTCCGTGAGATTCTAAAGCTCTACACGACATAGTTTTGTTATACAAGTCAGGAAGTTTACTGAGTCAATATTAGAACTTAAGATGAAGATAAAACTTTGCTGCTGATGACACAGTTGAGGTCATTTGCATAACAAAGATATTTAAATATGCAACGAATACCGTATTTAATTTCCAAGCCGGAAAAAAAAATACAGACTCTTTGCTTAACCCCGCCTAAAATTAGTCACGTGTTGCCAGCACTGGCGATGATGAGAAAGCGAGGTAGGCCGGCTGGCACCAGGGAATTTACTGAATCAGAAAGGAAAGCGTGAGAAAGACACCCAGACAGAGAGAGAAACAGAGAAAAGGTTTTGATTGGAGAGTATTTTGAGAGGTGGAATAGAGTGAAAGGAGCTGAACTTGATGTTTGACTATGAGGTTGTGGGGTTCCTACTTCACAGGTGTGTGTTTCACATGCCTGTATGCAGTCCAGAGTAATAAGGATGTTATGCAGAAGTACTGACTTTATTTGATGTGGATATCTGATCGCAGCATCGTAACTCGCTGAGTTCTTTACAGAAACCTGGTGAAATGCATTCATTGCTATTATCTTCATAAACTGTCTTCAAATCCCAACTTTATTTATTTATATGCAATTTGTGTTTCTTTTTTCCCTGATTATTATAATTTTTTTCAAAACTTTCTGCTGAAATAAGCGTTACCCTTTAAATGTGCCCCAACGCTATAGCGGTTGGTACCTGTATCGTATTTCACGTGTTTTAAGTCGTATATATCAAAAATCTTTATAATGTTTTGCTCAATTCTTACAAACTATACGTCTGAATTTCCAATCTACCGCAAATTCACACAGTTACGCCTTCGATATGCTTATTCTGTAACGTAAAGAAGCGAGTGCACGTCAATGCTGTTTTCATGTATGCGCAGTGGTGTTGAATTGTCAGAACCTTGTGTATATTCATGAGGACCACCGAGACATTTACAGCTAAAACTAACTGTACCACCAGGGAGATACCATAGTAAATAATCAGGAAAAAGTTTAATTTTTAAATGTATTAAAAGTTTCACGATTCAAAATCATCTATTCTATTCCACTAAAATTTCACTCAGATACGTTGTGTATAGTTTTAACCAAATGTGGGTCTTGGGTCAACAAAGAACTGATTCACGTTTAGGTGTGATTCAGATCCAGGATGGTTTAGAAGGATTTTTTTTAACAGTGTACAATAGGGAAAAAAAGAAATCGCCCAGAACGCGCCTGGAGAAAAAAAAATAATACAGCGCCACAAGCTGGCACCGTAATTCTACAACATCTATCACTACAACCAATGTAATGACGAGATTGCAGTACAGTGGTGGGGGTCTGCACTCTCTAAGTGCATTTTTGTTCATGCATGAATTCAGGGATTTCTTTAAAACATCTAATTATAGTTAAATTTATTGTTGTGGAATATCAGTGGAAAAAGCTATTTACTTCCTGATGCTACTTGCATTATAGCAGCTGTGTAACTCGACATACTCACAACAACAACAAAAACAACATGTGTTACTGAGAAACCACAAAGAAGTCCAAACACCTCTGACGTGAAGATTCATTCATTCATTCATTTCCTAAGCCGATTAATCCTAATTAGGGGCACGGGGAGGCTGGCACCCATATCAGCCAACTCTGGGCGAGGGCAGGTACATCCTGAAGAGCTTGCCAGACTATTGCAGGGCAACACATATGCAACCAGTTACACTCACACTCACACCTAGGGGCGATTTGGAACAGTTAATTAGCCTACAGTGCATGTTTTTGGACTGTGAGAGAAAACTGGAGTACCAGGAGGAAACCCCTGAAAGCACTAGGAGAACATGCAAACTCCACACAGAAACACCCCAAGCCTGGGAATTGAATTCTTGCAGTGAGGCGGACGTGCTAACCACTACACCACCGTGCCACCCCTGAACTGAAGTTATCAAAACTTAACTACAGCTTCAGTTCAGATTGTTACAAAGCGCTGACCATGAAGACTCCTCCCATAAATGTTAAATAAAGGATACTTTGCTAAATCAATAGATTAACAATTTCCTTTATTAGTTAACTGTCGATCTGAGCTCTCTCTCAGCTCATTTTCTGATGATGCCGCATCCATGCATCGCTGAGAGTCCAAGAGAGCAAGATGGGATGTGCTTTCAGGGAGGGATGGTACACTGCCTTCCCTGTCACTCATACAGGGCATCACATAGGCATCTGTAACCTCGTGTACAAAAGAGAGCACATATTACATTTCTCACCTGTTAGAGTCACGGGGACGCCGGAGCCTATTTCAGCTGATTCTAAATGAAGGCGGGGTGCATCCTGAACAGCTCACCAGTCCATTGCAGGGACAACACACAAACAACCATTCACACTTACACTCACACCGAGGAGCAATTTGAAACCACTGTGCATGCCTTTAGATTGTGGGAGGAAACCAGAGTACCTTGAGAATAACCCATTCAAGTGCAGGGGCAACATGCAAACTCCACACAGAAACAGCCGTGCCCAGAACCCGAACCAGGACCTTCTTGCTGTGAGGCAGGCATGTTAACCACTACGTCACCATGCAACTCATTGAATGAGAAGAGGATCAAAAAAAAAAGTACTGCTAGCTGGTATCAAGTATGTCTGAGGAGCCACTTGGCAACCTTCACCTTCACTGGTTGGTAGCCGTCATGTGATAGGCAAAAGCTGATGGTTGGGAATCGGCCATGGCTAAACAAAATGCCCTCCGTACACACTGCTGTTATTGTACCATTTTCCAAATGTCCTACTTCTACACCAAAGATGCTGAAACGCCACATAAAAACGCCAGAGCAGCACTGACTGCATTTTATCCGTTGTGTTTGTTCTGACGTCTCGAGCACAAGGGTCTGCCGAGCATCGAGCAATCATATCATCAGTGTTGTCAAATTTACACGCCTCAGAGGACATTCTCCAAAATTATTGCTTTTTGGTGTGGACAGGAGCATTAATCAGGAAAATAATTATGTACCATATTTACTCGCATTAGCATGGACATTGCCTTAGATTGTGTATAGCATCCTCATGAATGAGCTGCTGCTATAGAAACTAGAAGCAGTGCTCTGTAGGTGGGATGTCCCTGCAGACAAAACAAAAAATCTTCAAATCTTCAAATCAAAAAATTTTGGCTTTCCGTCCACCTGTAGTGGGACACTGTGACAGACAAAGCGATAGATACACACGGAGTGCGGACGCCAAGTGTACTACCGAAGACATGAGACATCCCACAGCAATAACATGCTAATATGATTAATTAAAATTTTATAAAGGTGATTTTAAAGATGATTTTTGGGCGGCATGGTGGTGGAGTATTTAGCACGCTCTCCTCACAGCAAGAAGGTCCCAGGTTCGAATCCCAGGCTTAGGTGTGTGTGTGTCTGTGTTGGTCCTGCAATGGTCTGGCGGGCCATCCAGGGTGTACTCTGCCCTCGCCCAGAGTCGGCTGACATGGGCACCAGCCTCCCCACTGACCTAATTGGGATGAATGAATGAATAATTTAAAATTTAATTTTATAAAGTTAAAATAAAAATATTTCCAACTGAAACTACAGTCAGAGCTGCTGTTATAGAAAATTAATCAACATCCTCTGACCAATCAGAGGAGAGAATTTGACAGCACTGTGCATCGGTCTGTTTATTTTAAATACACCACATCTTTTAATGTTGTTTGGTCGCGTAATAATTAAATCAGCAAAGCACAAATTTCTTTTCCGTGTTGTCATATACCATAATGCGCTCAGGCTCGGAGATGAGTCTTCCTTCTCTCTGAGGTAGGACGGAAGAAGGACTCAGGGTGTTATGGAGGTGAAGCAGCACTTCTGCACTATGATCTGGTGTTCTGCCAGCATCCGTCTCAGCAAGCAGTTCAACGACAAATTAGGTTGAATCCCTATGTTATATGGGGTCGTGACAGAATTTTTTACAGCTGACTGGTATTTCAACCTTCCCGGATCAAATTAGTTTAAACCCTTAGTTTTGATTCTACACTAGTGGGAGGTACGGTGGTTTAGTGTTTAGCACATCCAAATCACAGCAAGAAGGTCCTGGGTTCGATTCCCGGCGAGGACCTTTCCATGTGGAGATTGCATGTTCTCTCAGTGCTTGCATGGGTTTCCTCTGGGTACTCTGGTTTCCTCCAACACCTTTGTAGGAGGACGGGCGCCCCCGTCCCCTTGAGTGGTCTGACCACTCTGGGCCCCACACACCTCCCAGGTCGCACGCAAGGCTCCTTGCAGCTGCCTATGCACAGCAGCGCCACACCCTTGGCAACCGCATCGTCCCCGCCGGCTAAACTGATACGGGTACCCGGCTGGGTGTTTCCTGGTCAGGGAGGGAGGACCATATCTCCTCCACCCAGTGCCCCAGTCATGGGTTAGATGACCAGCTCCTGCAACAGCTGTAAGGGCGGTCCTTAGGACGAGGATCCTGGCCAGTTGCTGCACCTGCCTTGGTAGCTGCACACTGTGGTTTCCACACCTGCTGCAGATGCCAGGTGTTGGGGTGAGAGGGTGGCTTTGGGACTGCACACCCCACTGTCACCTAAATCATCATCTTCCTTTGGATCCAAATCCAGAGGAAGGAATATTTGATGACACTGATGACTTACTCCGTCATCATTGCCCCTATGTATGGATGTGAGTGTGAATGGTTGTGTGTGAGTGTGTTGGCCCCGTGACGGTCTGGCAAACTGTTCAGGGTCTACCCCGCCTTTGCGCAGTGTTGGCTGCAATGGGCTTCAGCCTCGCCACAACCCAAGTAGAAGAAAGCGGCTCGGCAAATGACTAGTGAGTGGGAGTACATCATGTTGTGTGCAGCTTTTATGTTCGGATGTAGAACGTTAACTCCTCCCCTGCAGCATCCACAGGGTTCCTCCACCAGTCATTGCTATAGGCCAAACTGTATTTCTGAGCCAATGGCAATTTTATTCCATCCCAAACGTGATAATAAACATCCGAATTGGGAGAGAAAGCCGCCCAATCTGGCAATGCCGCAAGTGAGGTTCATGAGACGTCTAAAAAAAAACCCCACAAGCACACTGTGATTTTCTCTTAATGACACCCAACAGCGCCGGCAGCCCGAGTGCTGATTGCTGTGTTCTCTGTGTCTGGGTTTCAACACACACACACAAACACACACACACACACGCACACAGCAGTCCGACTCTATTCTGCACAGCGAGCCCTTCAGCATCGAACGCCTCTCGGCATTTCAACAGAGGGCGAGATGGTACGCCGTG
>JAQMYF010000024.1:3564131-3575525 GCA_030014195.1 Neosilurus mollespiculum
AAAGTATTGAGATGAACTTTTGTTATTGACCAAATACTTATTTTCCACCATAATTTGCAAATAAATTCTTTAAAAATGTGATTTTTTTTCTCATTTTGTCATAGTTGAGGTAGACCCATGATGAAAATTGGAGACCTCTCTCATCTTTTAAGTGGGAGAACTTGAACAATTGGTGTCTGACTGAATACTTTTTTGCCCCACTGTACATATATATATGGCATTTGGCAAACGTCCTTATCCAGAGCAACTTACATCATTTTTTGCGCAATTCAGCAATTGAGAGTTAAGGGCCTTGCTCAAGGACCAAACCATGGTACCTTGGTGGTACTGTGCCATGAACCCCACCTTCGGATCAGGAAGATATGCAACAAATACATGCCCATTAGGCTAAACGGCTTTTCCAAATTGCCTCTGGGTGTGAGAGTGAGTGTGAATGATTGTGTGGTGGCCCTGCGATGCACTGGCGAGCTGTTCAGGGTGACCCCTATCTACACGAAGAGTTGAGTAAGATAGGCTCCAACCTCCCCGTGACACTGGTAGAATTAAATAAATAAATGTATGAATGGATGATTTTTATGAATTTTCTTCAGATATCTCTCGTTTTGCAGTGAAACCCCTCATATCTCGCCAGTCAGTGTGATTTAAAAATTTGTTTTGATGCTAAAGACTGCCGCAGGGTAGTCTCCTGGACTGAGGAGGTTGGTGAGGGAGACACTGTTGTTCACAGTTATAGTCAAAGTATTAAGTCTATTTAATTGATTTAGAAATTCATCTAACATTGTAATTACCGACAAGTTGCTGAGATATAATGTGAATCACAGAGACAGCTGCTGTGTCCATATCAAGAGAATTAAGGACACATCGAGAGTGTTCTTCTGCACCCCAAATAGGGAAATAGGACAAGGCCTTGTGGACCTTAGTGTGCTATTTAGGACACCGTGACACTTTTTGCCTCATTTTGTTACAATCACATATGATACACATGATCATGATCCTCCTTTTCCTCTTCATCATCACCATCATCATCATCATCATCATCATTATCATGACCACCACCACCACATTGGCATCTTCAGCATACATGGAGTGCTCCACATAAAGATAACTCATGCATGTGTGTAAAAAAGGAAAAGCGCTTACACAAAATTCCTTTGTCCTAAAGGGTCAAAGTTCACACATCAGCATGTCCGTCCATTACCTCAACAAACAACAGTAACAATAGACAGATTGAGAACGAAACAAAAAAACCCAGGATGGATGGATAAAGAGTACACGGACCCCGAAGAGAACACCAGAACTAAAGAGGTTAGCTTTTACTCCTAATATCTTTTTAATCTCTTTTAATCCCCCCATTATCCAAATAGTGGTCTGTCCCACCACCTGCTTTATATGGTTCGTCCCGTACAGCCATCTGAGGTGATCAACGTGACACCAGGGCTTTCTGAGCTCCCAAAAAAAAAATTTGGACCATTATTTTATTAAAACTTGGAAAGATGATGTAACGCATGATTTATTCATTTTTTAGCTTAAGCAAAATGCGACTTTTCTTTACTAAAAATCTGGTAAATGTAAACCCACTAGTCTGAGTTCTCTATGGCGGAAAATTTACTGTTATAATACTTTAACACTGCGACTTTTACTTTTTGGCTGAGCAGCGTATAATGTAGTGGTTAGCATATCCGCCTACAGCAAGAAGGTCCTGGGTTCGAGTCCTCCAACAATCCAAAGACATGCACATTAGACATTCCAAATTGCCCCTAGGTGTGAATGGTTGTTGACCCTGGCTCCAGCCACCTCATGACCCGAGGAGGACTGATTGGTTCAGCAAATGAGTAACAGAATGAAATCAGTCCAGCAAATCAACTTGGGCCAGAGTTTCAAATGCTTTGTGGTAAATAATTTATACCATCAGCATGCGGGAATGGTCTGAAAAGCTCTCCTGCCCTGAACGTGGAGCAGCGTGATTCCTGCCCTAAAGGGCCTTGATTAGTATTTGTTGCAGTTTCCTTTATTGACCACTAGGTGCATTAATAATTGTCAGTCAGTCAATCATCTTCTTCTGCTTGATTCGGGGTCGGGTCGCAGGGGCAGCAGCTGAAGGACCAGATGTCCCTCTCCCCAGCCACTTCCTCCAGCTCTTCCAGGGGTGACACCAAGGCATTCCCAGACCAGCCGAGAGGCATAGCCCCTCCAGTGTGTTCTGGGTTGACCCCGGGGTCTCTTCCCGGTTGGACATGCCTGAAACACCTCACTAGGGAGATGCCCGAGCCACCTCAACTGATTCCTCTCAATGCGGAGGAGCAGCGGTTCTACTCTGAGCTAATCCTGGATGGCCGTGCTTCTCACCCGATCTCTGAGGTAGAGCCCTGCCATCCTGCGAAGGAAGCTCATTTCAGCCGCCTGTATCAACAAAATACTATGTATATTACTGCACAACATTTAGAAAGGCACGGAAATCAATAAAACCTCACTGGATACTTTAAAGAAATAAACATTTAAAAAAAAGATTTTCAGTTACAAATAGGTTACTGTGCAGGAACTGATGAGTGCTTCTTTATTAACAATTATTTTAGTCCTGTTACAGGTTTTACTGGTTTCATTGGTTTTAACACAATGCACTTTTTCCTCACAGACTGCTAGCTGTCCACTCTGTGTGTGTTTGTGAATATAGTATTTCTATACAGTAGAATTGAAACAAACCAAAGGGCTAGTTATCCACACAACACTATTCCAGCCAATCAGCAACCAGGGTGTTCATGCTCATGCTCATGCCCAGCACAAACACACAACACACCTTGCTGCTGCTTGGCTGGAGCGGAAATGGGAGTATCATCCATCTATCCATCTATTTGTGAACCCACACAATTCTATTAGGGTGACGGGAATGCTGGAGCCCATCTCAGCCAACTCCAGATGAAGGCAGGGTACACCCTGAAAAGGTCACCAGTTCATCAAAGATTCAATACACTCCCACACAACCATTCATACTCAAATTTATTGGCTGGCTTCTGAAGAAGCTTCTAATCGGTTGTTAAGATGACAGTGCAGTAAATATCAACATTCTGATTTTTCAGAATCGATGACAGTGCCGTTAATTACTCAGAAGTACTCATTAGTTGGAGTTCATAATTAACTGTGCAGTAATTACCGAGTCTTTACTCTTATATTAAGTCTCACAGTCATGTTGGAAAAGATGAAAAAAGCCAGAGGCAGTGTGACAGCTGGGGGTCAGAGGTGCGTGTGTGTGTGTGTGTGTGTGTGTGTGTGTGTGTGTGTGTGTGTGTGTGTGGTGACTGGGGGATTACAGAAGAGCAAAGTGATGCCCTAATTTAGTGTTCCCTGTACACTAGTCATATAGATAGTGTCAGAGCACAGGGTGGTCCCTTATATCTCTGCAGCTGTGCCTGGTTTTGCTCTCTCTTTCTCTCTCTCTCTCTCTCTCTTTCTCTCTTTCTCTCTCTCTCATACACATACACACACTCCTTTGTAGCTCATCAAACACTATTACAAAATGTTTATGGGTTACTCCTCCTGCGGTCTTTATCCCCCGGTTGAGCATCAACACTGGAGACTCCCTTCACCATATCACCGACTATGCACCTCTTTCTAAATGTTTTCAGTGTTTTCATTCCTACTAAAAGATTTCCTCTCAGGTGCTGTTGTGGTGACGGAGGCGGAGAGCACTGTCCATTACATCATCCACTGCATCACTCCAGAATCTCCCGTAGGTCCTGAAGAAAATAACGTGTAATTTACATCATTTCATCGTTTCAACCTGTAGATCACAAGTTTGAATGCAGGTTGATGCTGCAGCCATCAACCGGGATCTAATTGGCCGAGGTCTCATGGGCGAGACGGATGGCCCTGCCACTCATAGCGATCACCAGCCAATCCATGGGCATCTGTGAGCTCATTCCTACAAAAGGGGCGGGTAGCGCTTACCCTCTGAGTGTGTTAGGCTGCATCCAAATGTGCATGAGCAGCAGTTCGGTTCAGCAGTTCATTAGTTCAGCAGCAGTTTGGTTCAGCAGTTCAGAAGCAGTACGGTTCACCAGTTCGGCAGTTGTGGTTGGCAGCATCGCATGTCACGGAGGGGGCATGTTCATGCCTACGCCCGACCCTCGTTGGTGGTGGTCCTATGATAGGGAGGCAACACTTGATGGGTGGGAATTGGACACAACTAAATTAGGAGAGAAAAACGGGGGGATGACAAATTTGGTGCCTGCAACCCCCGCCTCCACCCTCTTTAGTAATTAAAATTATTTTGCAAAAATCAATGCTATTAGTCACTCTTAATGTCTGTCTGTAAGGATTTTAACATGTAACCACTGAAATTATTTAAAAAGAGCCCGTGATCTTCTCCTCGTAACTCCACTGGATTCTAGAACTGTCACTAAACCTTGTATCTCTAGCCCCACCTCCTTCTTAGTGGAATCAACTTACAGCACAGATGAAGATAAAAAGTTTAGCCATGTGAGACTGTGTGTGCTGGAAATCAACATCACTGGAGGTAAACATCCTCATTGGTCAATCAGTCCCTATGTTATCTTTAAATAATGGTAAGTTTAATGTTACAGCCTATTGTTCATGTGTTCATTCACACTCACACGTACATTCTTATATACATACACTCACACGTCGGCGAGATTGCACACGTACACACACATGGAGGCAGGACTACATACACACACATGCGCACGTGCACATGTAAATATAGAAATATGTCTGAAGACACAAAACCAGCTTTGATGACACAATGTTCAATTACTTAAAAATATATGTTTTATCCAGGCTGTCAGTGGTGGTGTAGTGGTTAGCATGTCCGCCTCACAGCAAAAAGGCTTGGATTCGATTCCTGGGCTCAAGTGTTTCTATGTGGAGTTTGTATGTTCTCCCCATGCTTTCCTGGTTTCCTCCCACAATCTGAAAATATGCACAGTAGGCTGATTGGTGGCTTCAAATTGCCCCTGGGTGTGAGTGCGAATGGTTGTATGTGTGCTGGCATTGCAATGGTCTGGGGAGCTGTTCAGGGTGAACCCCGGCTTCGCCCAGAGTCGGCTGAGATGGGCACCAGGCTCCCCATGACCCTAATGTTTTATCCATTTTCTGAAAAGTAGCTGTTTTGGACATAAAAGATTTTTGCCCAACTGATAATGTGTTCAAAGAGGGGCACTACCACGATAAGGTGGCTATTCAAGGAGGGGTGGAGGGGTTTGCATATCCTAATGATCCTGGGATTTATGTTGTCGGGGGCATTATGCCCCTTGGTAGGGTCACCCAAGGCAAACAGGTCCTAGGTGAAGGTCCAGACTAAGCGCGGTTCAGAAGACCTCTATGAGCATAATTTCAAGGACACAGTTTCCCTTGCCCGGATGTGGGTTACTGGGGTCCCCCCTGGAGCCAGGCCTGGAGGAGGGTCTCGAAGGTGAGCGCCTGGTGGTCGGGCTTCTGCCCATGGAGCTCGGCCAGGCCCAGCCCGAAGAGGAGACATGGGTCCGCCCTCCCAAAGACCCACCACATCGGGGAGGGGCAATAGGGGATGAGTGCAATGTGAACTGGTTGGCAGTCGAAGGTGTGGGTTCTGCCGGACCGATCCTCACCTACTGACTCTGGCTTTTGGGACATGGAATGTCACCTCTCTGGTGGGGAAGGAGCCTGAGCTGGTATGTGAGGTTGAGAGATACCAACTAGATATAGTTGGGCTCACCTCAACATAAAGCTTGGGCTCTGGAACCACCCTTCTCGAGAGGGGCTGGACCTTGTTTTATTCTGGAGTTGCTCCTGGGGAGAGACGACGAGCCAGTGTGGGCATCCTTGTTGTCCCCTGTCTTGCTGTCTAATTGTTGGGGTTCTCTCCAGTTGATGAAAGGGTAGCCCCCCTCCGCCTACAGGTGGGGGGATGGGTCCTGACTGTTGTTTGTGCTTATGCACCAAGTGTGCTAGAGGGTGCTCCCCCTGGGGACTCTCTCGTCATCCTGGGAGATTTCAATGCCCATGTGGGCAATGACAGTGTGACCTGAAAGGGTGTGATGAACCTGAATGGTGTTTCGTTGATGGACTTCTGTGCTCATCACAGTTTGTCCATCACAAACACCATGTCCGAACATAAGGGTGCCCATAAGTGCACATGGTACCAGGACACCCTAGGCAGCAGTTCGATGATTGAATTTGTAGTCATGTCATCGGACTTTTGGCCACATGTTCTGGACACTCGAGTAAAGAGAGGAGCTGAGCTGCCATCCGATCACCACCTAGTAATGAGCTGGCTCAGATGGCAGGGGAGGCTGCCCTCCAGACCTGGGAGATCCAAGCATGTAGTTAGGGTCTCCTGGGAATGTGTGGCAGAGTCTCCAGTCAGAAGGGCCTGGAAAGAGTCTATTGGTTGGCCTTGAAAAGGTTCTGGACCACCACCTGGTACCTCAGGAGGGGGAAGTAGTACTCCACAACCTTTGTTTACAGTGGAAGTGGGGAGCTGCTCACCTCGAATGGGGATGTTGTCGGGAGGTGGAAGGAATACTTCGAGGACCTCCTCAATCCCACCAACACACCCTTTGTGGAAGAGGAAGGCCTGGGGTTTCAGAGAGGGGTCTGCCTATCACTGGGGCTGAGGTCACTGAGGTAGTTAAAAAGCTCCTCGGTGTCTGGGCTCCGGGGGTGGACGAGATCCGCCTTGAAAACCCTCAAGGCTCTGGATGTAGTAGGACTGTCTTGGTTGACACATCTCTACAATATCACGTGGTCATTGGGGGGCATACCTCTAGACTGGCAAACCGGGGTGGTAATTCTCCTTTTTAAAAAAGGGGACTGGAGGGTGTGTTCCAACTATCGTGGAATCACACTCCTCAGCCTACCCGGGGAAGTCTGTTCAGGAGTACTGGAGAGGAGGATCTGGCCAATGGTTGAATCTCGGATTCAGGCGGAACAATGTGGTTTTCGTCCCGGCCACAGCACTCTTGACCAGCTATACACACTCTACAGGATCCTGAAGGGGGCATGGGAGTTGGCCCAACCAGTCCACATGTGCTTTGTGGACTTGGAGAAGGCTATCGACCGTGTCCCTTGGGCTATCTTGTGGGGTGTGCTCTGGGTATATGGTATAGCGGACCCGTTGCTACGGGTTGTTCGGTTTCTGTATTGCCGCTCAAAGAGCTTGGTCCACATTGGTAACAACATGTCAAATTCTTTTCCAGTGGGGGTTGGACTCAACCAAGGCTGCCCTTTGTCACCAGTTCTGTTTATAATTTTTATGGATAGAATTTTTAGGTGCAGCCAAGGTGTTGAGGGGTTATGGTTTGGTGGCTATAGGATCTCATCTCTGCTTTTTGCAGATGACATTGTCCTTTTGGCTTCATTGAGCTGGGACCCTCAGCTCTAGCTGGAGCAATTCGCAAATGAGTGTGAAGCGACGATAATGAGTGTGAAGCGATGAGAATCAGCTCCTCCAAGCCCGAGGCCATAGTTCTCAGCTGGAAAAGGGTGGAATGCACCCTCTGGGTCTGGAATGAGGTCCTGCACCAAGTGGAGTAGTTCTCGGGGTCTTGTTCACAAGTGGGGGAAGGATGGAGTGGGAGATTGACAGGTGGATCGGTGCAGCCTCTGCTGTAAAGTGGACCTTGTACCGATCCGTCATGGTGAAGAGGGAGCTGAGCCAGAAGGCAAAGCTTTCAATTTACCAGTTGATTTACGTTCCTACCTTTACCTATGGTCAAAAGCTTTGGGTAGTGACTAAAAGAACAAGATCGTTAATACAAGCGGCTGAAATGAGCTTCCTTCGCAGGGTGGCAGGGCTCTCCCTTAGAGATAGGGTTAGAAATTCTGTCATCCGGGAGGTTTCAGTGACATAGCCCAGCCAATCCAACGAGTTAGACACAGAAAGAACATGCAAACTCTACACTGAAATGGCCTCGCCGGGTGGGGACTCGAACCCAGGACCTTCTTGCTTTGAGGAGGACGTGCTAACTAGTACACCAAAAACAAAACACAGTAAAGGTAAATGCCACTAGATTTCAGTATAAGAATTGGAGCAGTGGTGGGACAGTTGTTCAGGCTCTGGCTTACTGATCAGAAGGTCAGGGGTTCAAGCCCCAGTACCACCAAACCCCCATTGTTGGGCTCTTGAGCAAGACTCTTAACCTTCAACTGCTCAGTTGTATAAATGTAAGTTCCTTTTACAACCAGCTGTGTGTGTGTGTGTGTGTGTGTGTGTGTGTGTGTGTGTGTGTGTGTGTGTGTTTGTCTCCTGCTACCCACAGCAGAGCAGTTTTCCCTTCAAGGTAAAAAGCCTTGCTCAACCCTGAAATCTGAATCCTGGAGGATTTATAATCCGGTGTGACTCTAATTGCGAGTTCTTGAAATATTTCAGAGGACAGTTGTGTGAAGGGTTTGGACGGGGTGTGAGGAAAGCATGACCTCTGAAACCCACACCAGGGAAACCCCTCTAACTGTTTCAGGTTCTTCTGGGTTTCTCTGGGCTTTCCCATTTGGCATGGATGAAAGATAAATCCAGTATGTGTGTGTGTGTGTGTGTGTGTGTATGTGTGTGTGTGTGTGTGTGTGTGTGTGTGTGTTCAGGATTTTTGTATAAACTTTTTGATCCTGACCTGTCCAAGCAGGTGCTAAGTAAACTAGCTGAGTTCAGCACACAGACTTTCTTCTCCTGTTATTTATCAACTGAAGCCAGTGCATTGACGGGACCGCTAATGAGCCAGCTCTGTCCAAAGGTCATGCCTCGGTTCTAACAGGGAAAACGGTCCAAAAGTCCCGTCATAACAGGTTTGGTTTGGACACGAGTGCTGTGTGTTATGGCATTTTAGAGTGTCTTCATACAGCTGCTTCGGAGCTCAACTGCTGCTTATATTTTGTCAGAGTACATGACACCAGCCGCAAGTGTTTGAGACCTGTGTGTGTGTGTGTATGTATGCACTGTAGGTCACTCTAAGTCATCCTATCGGGAAGGGGGGGGGGGGGGCGTGGGGGGTACAAGATATTTCTGGGATGTGTGTAGTCCAGAATGGAAGTTCCCATCTATCTGGCATTTGTGTCTGTGTGTGTATGTGTGTGTGTGTTTTGACTTGATCACTACTACAAAGTTTATCCATCATTAATAAAAATTATTAACTTGATTTCCTTTTGGAAGAATGTACGGTGATTTTCTAAACTCTTGCCTGAGTAACCTGATGAATAAATTTGAAATAAATAAATAAACAAGCAAACAAACAAACAAACAAACAAACAAACAAATAAATAAATAAATAAATGTTGTAGCAGAATTCTTAAAACATTGTGTTTTATGTGATATGAGCAATTGCACATTCTGATTGGCTAATCTACTACTAGGATATCTTATCATACACCACTAGTAGCTACAACACCACAAAAAAATTGTGTGTACTTATAGAATAGAAGAGTATTATTAGCTTTGAATATATATTTATATGTATATGACCTGCGATGGCCTGGCGAGCTGTCAAGGGTTTACCCCCCCCCTCGGCTGAGATGGGTGTATATATATATATATATATATAAATAAGCAGTTGTGACTCATGCCAAGCTAAAAGCTTAAAAGGAAATCCTACTCTTCTATTCATTTCAGATGTAATTTGCAAACAGCAACAAAATTTGAAATGAAAGTGTTGGATGATAAGAATGTATAATTGGATTTTTTTTTCCCATCAAATGTGACTTTAACAGCCTGCTGTGCCTCCAGTCCTCAGCGTCACCTGATACCGGTGACCAGGGAGAGTCTGCTGCAACTGGTGTGTCAAACCTGGAATTGCAGTTAACAGGTTAGCATGCTAACCGGTAAGTATTTATTAGTTAGAATATACATGGGCAGCACAGCAGCGCAGTGGTCAGCACGTCCGGCTCACAGCAAGAAGGCCTGGGTTTGATTCCCGGGCTCGAGCGTTTCTGTTTTGGGACTGCATGTTCCCCCTGTGCTTGTGTGTTTTTCCTCCCAGTACACTGGTTTCCTCCCACAGTCCTGAAACATACACAGAAGGCTAATTGGCTGTTCCAAATTGCCCCTAGGTGTGAATGTTTGTATGTGTGTTGGCCCTGTGATGGCCCGGCAAGCTGTTCAGGGTTAGCTCCGCCTTCGCCCTGAGTCAGCTGAGATGGGCTCCAGCCTCCCCATGACCCTAATTAGGATTCAACAACTTCGAAAATAAGTGAATAAATTAATGTTTTTATCCATTTTCTGAAAAGTAGCTGTTTGGCACATACAAAATTTTTGCCCAACTGATAATGTGTTGTGTTCCACAGGTCAGTGACATAGCCCAGCCAATCCAACGAGTTAGACACAGAAAGAACATGCAAACTCTACACTGAAATGGCCTCGCCGGGTGGGGACTCGAACCCAGGACCTTCTTGCTTTGAGGAGGACGTGCTAACTACTACACCAAAAACAAAACACAGTAAAGGTAAATGCCACTAGATTTCAGTATAAGAATTGGGGCAGTGGTGGGACAGTTGTTCAGTCTCTGGCTTACTGATCAGAAGGTCATGGGTTCTAGCCCCAGTACCACCAAACCCCCATTGTTGGGCTCTTGAGCAAGACTCTTAACCTTCAACTGCTCAGATGTATAAATGTGAGTTCCTTTTACATCCAGCTGTGTGTGTGTGTGTGTGTGTGTGTGTGTGTGTGTGTGTGTGTGTGTTTGTGTCCTGCTACACACAGCAGAGCAGTTTTCCCTACAAGGTAAAAAGCCTTGCTCAACCCTGAAATCTGAATCCTGGAGGGTTTATAATCCGGTGTGATTCTAATTGCGAGTTCTTGAAATATTTCCGAGGACAGTTGTGTGAAGGGTTTGGACGGGGTGTGAGGAAAGCATGACCTCCAAAACCCACACCATGGGATCCCCTCTAACTGTTTCAGGTTCTTCTGGGTTTCTCTGGGCTTTCCCATTTGGCATGGATGAAAGATAAATCACCCAGTGTGTGTGTGTGTGTGTGTGTGTGGGTGTGTGTGTGTGTGTGTGTTCAGGATTTGTGTATAAACTTTTTGATCCTGACGTGTCCAAGCAGGTGCTAAGTAAACTAGCTGAGTTCAGCACACAGACTTTCTTCTCCTGTTATTTATCAACCGAAGCCAGTGCATTGACGGGACCGCTAATGAGCCAGCTCTGTCCAAAGGTCATGCCTCGGTTCTGACAGGGAAAACGGTCCAAAAGTCCCGTCATAACAGGTTTGGTTTGGACACGAGTGTGAGAGCTGTGTGTTATGGCATTTTAGAGTGTCTTCATACAGCTGCTTCGGAGCTCAACTGCTGCTTATATTTTGTCAGAGTACATGACACCAGCTGCAAGTGTTTGAGACCTTTGTGTGTGTGTGTGTATGTGTGTGTGTGTGTGTGTGTGTGTGTGTGTGTGTGTGTGTGTGTGTGTGTGTGTGTGT
>JAQMYF010000024.1:3659409-3670389 GCA_030014195.1 Neosilurus mollespiculum
AGCCCGACCACCAGGCGCTCGCCTTCGAGCCCCTCCCCCAGGCCTGGCTCCAGGGGGGGACCCCGGTAACCCGCATCAGGAGTAATACGGCAATGGGGCAATGCAGTAATACAGTTATGCAGTAACACAGTAATGCAGTAACACAGTAATACATTAAAGCAGTAATACGGTAATGTGGTAATGCAGTAATACAGTAATGCAGTAATATGGTAATGCATTAATTCAGTAATATGGTAATGGGGTAATGCAGTAATACAGTAATGCAGTAATACGGTAATGGGGTAATGCAGTAATGCAGTAATGCAGTAACATGGTAATGCATTGAGCAGTAATACGGTAATGTGGTAATGCAGTAATACAGTAATGCAGTAACACGGTAATGCATTAATCCAGTAATATGGTAATGGGGTAATGCAGTAATACAGTAATGTAGTAATACAGTAGTGCAGTAACACAGTAATGCAGTAATGCAGTAATACGGCAATGGGGTAATGCAGTAATACAGTAACGCAGTAACACAGTAATGCAGTAATATGGTAATGAGTAATGCAGTAACACAGTAATGCAGTAACACAGTAATACAGTAATGCAGTAACATGGTAATGCAGTAATACAGTAATGCAGTAATATGGTAATGGGGTAATGCAGTTATACATTAATGCAGTAACACAGTAATAAGGTAATGGGGTAATGCAGTAATACAGTGATGCATTAATGCAGTAATACGGTAATGGGAAATGCAGTAATACGGTAATGGGGTAATGCAGTAATACAGTAATGCAGTAACACAATAATGCAGTAATACGGTAATGGGGTAATGCAGTAACACGGTAAAGCAGTAATACAGTAGTGCAGTAACACAGTAATGCAGTAATACGGTAATGTGGTAATGGAGTAATACAGTAATGCAGTAACACGGTAATGCATTAATGCAGTAATACGGCAATGGGGCAATGCAGTAATACAGTAAAGCAGTAACACAGTAATGCAGTAACACAGTAATGCATTAAAGCAGTAATATGGTAATGTGGTAATGCAGTAATGCAGTAATACAGTAATGCAGTAATACGGTAATGGGGCAATGCAGTAATGCAGTAATGCAGTAACATGGTAATGCATTGAGCAGTAATACGGTAATGTGGTAATGCAGTAATACAGTAATGCAGTAACACGGTAATGCAGTAATATGGTAATGAGTAATGCAGTAACACAGTAATGCAGTAACACAGTAATACAGTAATGCAGTAACATGGTAATGCAGTAATACAGTAATGCAGTAATATGGTAATGGGGTAATGCAGTTATACATTAATGCAGTAACACAGTAATGCAGTAATGCAGTAATACGGTAATAGGGTAATGCAGTAATACAGTAATGCAATAATGCAGTAATACGGTAATGGGTAATGCAGTAATACAGTAATACAGTAATGCATTAATGCAGTAATACAGTAATGGGTAATGCAGTAATACATTAATGCAGTAACACAGTAATACAGTAATGCAGTAATGCGGTAATGGGGTAATGCAGTAATGCATTAATGCAGTAATACAGTAATGGATAATGCAGTAATACAGTAATGCACTAACACGGTAATGCATTAATGCAGTAATATGGTAATGGGGTAATGCAGTAATACAGTAATGCAGTAACACAATAATGCAGTAATACGGTAATGGGGTAATGCAGTAACACGGTAAAGCAGTAATACAGTAGTGCCGTAACACAGTAATGCAGTAATACGGTAATGGGGTAATGCAGTAATACAGTAATGCAGTAACACGGTAATGCAGTAACACAGTAATGCATTAAAGCAGTAATACGGTAATGTGGTAATGCAGTAATACAGTAATGCATTAATGCAGTAATATGGCAATGGGGTAATGCAGTAATACAGTAATGCAGTAATGCAGTAACACGGTAATGCAGTAATACAGTAGTGCAGTAACACAGTAATGCAGTAATATGGTAATGGGGTAATGCAGTAATACAGTAATGCAGTAACACAGTAATGCAGTAATACGGTAATGGGGTAATGCAGTAATACAGTAATGCAGTAACATGGTAATGCAGTAGCATGGAAATGGAATAATGTAGCAACACAGTAATGTAGTAACACGGTAGTGTAGTAACATAGTAATGCAGTAACATAGAAATGGGATAAAGCTGTAACGCAGTAACACAATAATTCAGTAATGCAGTAACACAATAATGCAGTACTGCAATAATATAGAAATGGAATAATGCAGTAACACAATAATGCAGTAACAAATTAATGCAGTAATGCAGTAACACAGAAATCAAATAAACTTGTAACAGTAACAGAAACGGAGTAATGCTGTAACACAGTAATGTAGTAACACAATAATTCAGTAATGCAGTAATGCAATAATGCATTAATGCAGTAACATAGAAATGGAATAAAGCTGTTATACAGTAATGCAGTAATAAAGTAATGTAGTAATGCAGTAACAAAATAATGCAGCAATTCAGTAACACGATAATGGAGTAATGTAGTAATATAGAAAAGGAATAAAGCTGTAACACAGAAAGGCAGTAACATAGTAAGGCAGTAACACAATAATTCACCAATGCAGTAACACAATAATGCAGTAATGCATTAACATAAAAATGGAATAAAGCTGTAACACAGTAAGGCAGTAACACAATAATGCAGTGACACAATGCAGTAACACAACAATGCAGTAAGACAATATTGCAGTTATGCAGTAATATATCAAAGGAATATTGCAGTAACACAATAATGCAATAACAAAGTAATGCAGTAACAGAAATTGAATAAAGTTGTAACACAGTAATTTAGTAACACAATAATTCAGTAATGCAGAAACGCAATAATGCATTATTGCAGTAACATAGAAATGAAATAAAGCTGTGACACAGTAATGCAGTAACAAAATAATGCAGCAATTCAGTAACTCAGAAATTGTTACGTCCGTATCGAACTCTCTCCCCGACTCTCACACACCGCGAGCACACTTCCCCGAATACTAATCATCATCACCTGCACCTCATCACCAGCGCTGATTAGCTTCCCCATATAAACCCCCGCTAGACACACTTCGGTGTCTGGCCTCGTTGGAGATGTACGTTGAATCTCAGCTACTTCTTCTAGCGTTTTGGACTCACCTTTACTTCTGCTTTTGTTATGCATTGAAACTTCTCCTGAAGTTTACCCCGATCCTTGGTTTGTCCTCTTGTTGTTTTGTTGGTTTTTGTTCGCCCCTCGTGGCAGGTTTCATTTCCGACCCAGTATTGTGTTCCTGGAGTTTTGTGGCTCACGGAGCCCGTGTTTATTTGAGATTAATAAAACCCACTTTATTTCACCTATCCTCTTGTCTCTGGGAGTCTATAATAACAGAAGGCTAGACCGAGACAGACGATATGGAGACGACACCCACTTTTCCTCCGGACGTGTTCCAATCTCTTGTGGAGGATGTGCGTTGCGCCCTTACTCCATTGGAGGCTCCCTCTGAGAGGCCCATCATTAACCCAGCACGCTACTCCGGGAACGCTGACAGCTGTGATGGGTTCCTTCTCCAGTGCTTGCTGGTGATTGAAATGCACCCCGCTCGTTTTCCCACCGAACGTGCCAAGGTAGCCTACATCATCTCTTTGCTATCCGGCAAAGCACTGCAATGGGCAGAGGGGCAGTGGAGACTGAACGGACCCGCGGTATCCACATACACCGCTTTCACCACTCACTTCTGGGAGGTGTTCAGCCACCCCGACGGTGACTCTACCAACCAGGAGAAACTTCATCGGCTCCGTCAAGGGCGGATGGATATCGGGGATTACGCCTTGGAATTCCGAACCCTCGCCCGGACCAGTGGGTGGAATAAGGCGGCCCTAATCACCCATTTCCGTCAAGGCTTGGAACCGTCACTGTGGCTACAGCTCTCCCCATACGACGATTCCATAGGGCTGGAGAGGTTCATGCATCATTCATCTACTGTGGCCAGCCCGGACATTCCCTAGCGACCTGCCCTACTCGACGTCAGTCAGTGAGTGTAGATCACCCCGAGCTCCTAAAGTCCCAGCCTCTATCCACTCCAGTAACCCTCACTACACCACTGTGCTCTCTCACAGTCACAGCACTCCTTGACTCCAGTTCAGCAGGCAACTTCATCTCCGGGGACCTGTGCCGAAGGCTCCATCTCAGGTTACACCGCTGCCCGACGCCCTTCTCCGTGCGATCTATAATCGGGGAACCCCTCACTTCACAGGAACGTTCCATCCGTGTTTCAAGGCTTATAAATGAGATCTTTTGGGACATGTTGGATGGATTTGTAATTGTGTACATCGACGATATCCTCATCTTCTCTCCAGACCTTTCTACCCATGTACGACATGTGACCAAAGTTCTCCAATGCCTCCACCACCATCAACTGTTGGTGGTAGGTTTCATATCCGACCCTGTATTGTGTTCCTGGTGGCTCACGGAGCCCGTGTTTATTTGAGATTATTACAACCCACCTTATTCCACCTATCCTCTTGTCCCTGGGAGTCTATCATAACAGAAATGGAGCAATGCAGCAACACAGTAATGCAGTAACATAGAAATAGAATAATGCAGTAACTAAGTAACGTAGTAACAAAGTAATGCAGGTACATAATAATGCAGTAATGCAGTAACAGAAATGGAATAATGCAGTAACAGTGATGCAGCAATACAGCAATGTAGTCAAACAGTATTGCTGTAACACAGTAATGCGCTAACGCAATATTGCAGTAATGCAGTAAAATATAAATTGAATAATGCAGTTACAAAGTAATACAGTAACATAGAAATGAAATAAAGCTGTAACACAATAATGCAGTAACACAATAATGCAATAATGCAGTAATACAATAATACAGTAACAGTAATACAGTGACACAGTAATGCAGTAACACAGTGATGCAGTAATATAGTAATGCTTTAACACAATAACACAGTGATGCAGTAATATAGTAATGCTTTAACACAACAACACAGTGATGCTGTAAACAGTAATGGTACACTGTTTACGGTGTGTAAACTAAATATGTGATTCCACATTTTCTCATTAAATCAGACCAACTAGTCATATTTATAAAAGGTAAATATGGTTCTTCCTGTTTTTCCCCCACAGAGAATAAAATTATGTTTTGGACTTAATATGATCTTATGACCAGGCAACTGCTTCATCTCGTCATGTAAAGGTGTTGAATTGAAGGTGCATCTCATCTGTCTCCAGTAGTGACCTTAGGGAAGAACACCCCCCCCCCCCGCCCCCTCACCACACATAAACACTGATTATTTACCATAAAACCCACCCCTGTGGTTTTCCACATTTAATCTGTCTATAGTTACAGCTGCTGTTGTTCTGATTTTACTTCCTGTTCTCACTTACGTTATAGCAGCTATAAATGGTAGCCCTCTCACCTTTAGAAAATAACAGGGCAAAACATGTAACTCAAGCTTGTCACATTAGTGTGACAACCATGAACTGCAAAGTCGCTTTTCCTGTGTTGGAAAGCCTCCTGACCAATCAGAATGAAGAATTCTACAGCGCTGAGATATACATAGTTCTAATGTGGGATCACAGCTCTGAAAGGCAGTGGTGTGTGTAGGAATATTGTCACTTACTGCAAGCATACAGAAGACTTGTAGTAATAATCCTTAAACAGATCTGATGTACTGTACACTGTAGAGCGCATGCGGTGAAATCGCCTGTGCCGCGGGGGCCATCTATAAAACTTCACACTGAAAACCTTGACACTGGGCATCTGGCTGCGGAGCTTCTGGGCAAAGTGGACCAAATAGGTATGTTGGTGTGTTAATTAGAGTTTTTAGGTTGAGATATTGCTCTGTGTGTGTGTGTGTGTGTGTGTGTGTGTGTGTGTGTGTGTGTGTGTGTGTGTGTTTGTGTGTGTGTGTGTGTGTAGTGGCTCCCCGCTATGCAGGAACATCTGCTTGAGCTCTACAAGCAAGTGGCACAAATAAAAATAGGCCCCTGTCCCATCCACTCCAGAGGTTGTTGGAAACTTAGCCGACGGCCCCTTGTGGCTGAGAAAGACCTATATTGGCCTTTTTTTTCCATAAGTCATAGATGAAAGCAATGCTAATGAAGATGTTCACTAGCTACCAGTTTCAGTTTTGTATTTCCTATACTGGATTCAGTGTCCGCTGGATTGAATGCAGCCTCTTATACCTTCATTCATTGATTTTCTGAACCCGCTTTATCCTATTAGGGTCGTAGGGAGGCTGGAGTCTATCACAGCCGACTCTGACCAAAAGCGGCATACACTTTAAGCAGGTCATCAGACCATCGCTGGATCAACACCCACACAACCATTTACATTCACAGTCACACCTATTCTAGAACAACCAATTATCCCAATGGGCATATCTTTGGACTGTGGAAGGAAACCAGAGTACCCAGGGGAAACCCAGGCAAGCAGGAGGAGAACATGCATACTCCACACAGAAACACCCTCGTCAGGACTCAAACCTAGGACCTACTTTCTGTGAGGCAGAGGTGGTAACTACTACAGCACCCCCCCCCCCCCCTCTTTTACCTGTGTTACAAAATCTCAAATCTGATTGGCCAGAAGATGTGGATGTATTTTCTATAACAGTGCCTGTGACAGAAGGTAAGTCTGTTGGGCTTTTTACACCTGAGCCTACTGGCTCATCAGGCCGAAGCTTATCCCGGTATCTGTAGCGTGAAGCGACTAGGAGTTCAACTCCTCTTGGATGGGACACTAATCGAGCGCAGGTTACCTTCCCAGTATTTTTACTGGTACCCATTTATACTGCTGGGTGGACAGAGGCAGACTTTAAGTTAAAACCTTGCCCTGGGGTCTTAACAGTGATTCGACCCATGACCTCTTGATCATGAGCTCTTCAACCTAACCACTTCACCACCGGCCCCTGTGACAGAAGGTCAGATGAACAAAAAATCACACATATACTCTCTTTCTTATAGTTTCTATAGTAGCAACTTACTTTTCTATAGTATTTATAGTACACAGGCTGTAAAGTGGACTTGCCACATAAAAAAAAAAAGAAAACACACACACACACACACACACACACACACACACACACATATATATATATATATATATATATATATATGACAAAAGCATGTAAATGATGCTAAAGTTGTTGTTTTCTCTGAGTGGTAGAGTGGTGGGGGTGGTGGAGGTGGGGACAGAGAGAGAGAGAGAGAGAGAGAGAGAGAGAGAGACAGATACAGGGGGCGGAAGGAGTTAGGGGACGAGGGAGGGAGAGAGAGAGAAAAATTATTATTAATATTATTACTACTTTTTTTTTTCTTTTCTCTCCCTCTCCCCCTAATGTTCGAACCAATTAGTTCACTTATTGTTAATGTTATTTAACAATGTTTAAAATATGTTCATATATGTTTCCTTAAACGCTTTGGCAAAACTGTACATGTATACGATCCTGATAATAAAGATTATTAAACTGAAACTGAAAAAACTGAGAAAGAGAGAGGGGGAGCAGATAGAGGGGCTGGGGGGGCATACAAGGGGGTAGAAAGTTTAACGCTGCCTTAATTTAGGTGATAACCTGTTTTTATTCTGCAACATTAAATGTCACTAGGCTCTGGATAACTGATCAGAAGAACATGGGTTCAAGTCCCAGCACCACCAAGCTGCCTCTGTTGGGCCCTTAACAGCTCAACAGCTCAGATAAAAGATAGAAATAAATAAACAAATAAATCAACCTGTTCAGGTGAAAGGCTTGAAATAAAAGGAGAGCTGAGTACAGTATGCGCTGATCTCAGACTGGTGGATGGTAGATCAAACCTCGGGGCTGTTTGGTGCTTACATTTGAGGCAGTAGGTCACTTGAGTGTGTGTGTGTGTGTGTGTGTGTGTGTGTGTGTGTGATGAGTTTCCATGCTTTGTAGTCATCTATGAGCACAGAGGAGAATGGGGAAACCCCCACTTGAATTTTCCCTTTCAGCTGCATGTCACTGCACCTACACACTCAATCATATTATGAACACACACACATACACACACACACACACACACACACACACACGCACTGTGGTTAAAATAATGGCATTATGGGGACTTTTCTTTAACAAACGACTTTGTTAAATATTTCATGACTAAACAGGAGCACAGTGTAAACTCCTAAGCTTGCACATGGCTCAGATTCACGTCTTTACTCCAGTGACTTGTTTCTTATAATCATGCTGTGTTTGTTTATTCTGTATTACAGTCATTTACTATTTCATTAGGTTCAAATATCAGATAGGGAACAGGGAAAGTGTTTACTGGACATCAGCCATTTGTTGCTCTGCACAAGGTCAGCCAGTCATAACCTCTAATCTATAGATGGAAAGAAAAGAGACCACCAAACTTCACCAAATCTCAGTACAGCAGTGGCGCTGAAACAGTGGTGTTACCGGAGATTTTTAGGGTGCTGAAGTCATAATAGACCCTTAAAAGATGCTTTCTCATGTGCAACAGGAACAAGTTTCCCTAGGGAACAACTTCCACTCCGGAAGCAAGTTGCACCCATTTCCCTAGGTGTTTAAAAGCACAAGCAGGAAGCCAGAGAGACAACAGGGAAGTGAACCACTTGAGAAGAACCACCTATCTGCCATCAAAGCCTGTGAAATATCCCCGATAGACATTACTGCATACGCGTCAACCCTCCTGCTCGTCACCACTTGTGTTCAGACGGCAAGTTATGTCCGGAACAAGGTGTTTTGGAACAATTTGTGCCACCTTGGAAAGTGGAGCATACGTGACCCGCTCCAGCATAACAGGGATTAAGTAGGAAATTTGACATTCTGAGATATTCGTATATTTGAAAAGAGAATGTAATATGCTCCAAAGTGAGGTATAATACATGATTATACACTTGACTGAGTTGCATCGCTTTGTATGTCACTAAGCTACTTCCGAGAAAATATTAGCTAATGCTACTTCTGAGAAAATACTAATTACAGTTACAGAACCAGTTTCTGAATGTCCGCATCTGAAGCTCCCTAGCAACCATACACTAAATGAATCCGGCTCTCGACCAATCAGCGCAATCATACTAGCATCTCCATAGCAACAGATGAGTTCTGTTTTCACAGAGTCATGTCTGTTTTGAGGTTTCTCTCTGGATTCCGAAAGTAGGTAGAGTATTCTGCCACCGAATATAGATAATAGGGAAATACCCTGGGCACTCAACAAAAGAGGATTGAAAATTGGCAACATAAGTGGATTTTTCCAACGACTTGGACATGGAACCCTTTCTTAAGCAAGTATTTTAGCATGGGTAGATTGTCGATTTTTAAGGATATTTGAACTTGGTCATGTCAAAGATTTTTGTTTTGAAGGAGGAATTTTTGGCAATATCGCATTTTCGTCCAGGTACGCCATTTTCAACTTACGCTGGCTATTTCTCCAAACGCTACCTTACCTCTCAATCTGTATTATGCTTTAGCAGGTCAGAAATCATTTTTACGCAAGCAGTCATGCTGGGGCAACTTGTTCCGGGTGCAGGTGCCCATGTAAAAGCAGCAGAACCTGTGCCCATGTAAGGCACATCAACAGGTCAGCGCACAGACAAGCGTGCCAACATGTGTACGTGGTGCTGTGAGTGATATGCTAGCACCAGGTCAGATGTTAGGAGCAACATTTTCCAAATTCACATCCGTACTTGTTCCCATTTACCGGGTCAAACATAAAGCTATGCATGGGTTCCTTTGGGCCTTGAGCCAGGATCATCTGTACTCTGTACCCTTTTACTCTCCTACCACCATGTGTTACCATACTGGTGTCAGTGACTTACCCAAATAATACCCTCTTCTTTGGTGGGCTCTTTCTAATCATAGACAAAATGTCGACAGAAGCAAATTAAGCTTTAGTGGATAGTTGGATATGTGCAAAACCAGCTACTGTAATAAGAACATTTCTAAAACATCTATCAGCATGGAACATTGTCACTAAGAGCACTATCCTGCCCAGGGTGATGAAGGATGCAGTGAATATCCCAGGGACACCAGATGTGAAGAGGGAATACACCCTGGATGGAGCACTGTGCACACAAATCGTTTTACCCATCAGCTGTCAGGACATTTGTATATATATATATATATATATATATATATATATATATTCTAAAGGAGGATATACTCAAGTTCTTATTTGCATTTAATACGCATGCTGTAATTGGTGCTTATCAAGTGGTACAAAATGCCCTCATTAAAGACAACACAGCCCGCGTTTGCTACTTTCACCATTTTATATGATATCCCTTCTTATACCATTGTGTTGTTAAATTCTTGATTCTGATTGGTCAGAAGGTATCAGCTGCAGTTGCAGGTCGCGGGCTTGGATAAATATCTGTATCAATTTTATAAACGTGATTTAAAACTAGGGCTTAGAAATTAATTTATTGGCACATTGCAATATGCAACATTTATGCAGGGTATAAAGTTTAAAATACTTTAGGGTGTTATACTTCATGATGCTGACAGTAAATAAAAATGCACGCAGCCACTTGAATTATTATTATTATTATTATTTTTAGATCTTTAGAGATATACTATATACCCAAAATTATGTATACACCGGACCATCACACCCATCTGTGGTTCTTTCCCAATCTTGTTGCCACTGTTGTTTTTGTGCACTGTAGCATCACAGTTTCCCTTCACCGGAACAGAGACGCAAGCCTGCATGACAATGCGCCTGTGCACAAAGCGAGCTCCATGGAAGCATGGTCTGGAAAACTCGGAGTGGACGCATTCCTGCACAAAGCCTTGACCTCATGCCATGCTCCAACATGTCAGGTGTCCACAAACTTTTGGCTGTATAGTGCAGCATTTACATTGTAGATTAAAATAATTTCATATGAATTAATGTAGTGTGTTTCATTTTATATATATATATACGTGTGTGTGTGTGTGTGTGTGTGTGTGTGTGTGTGTGTGTGTGTGTGTGTGTGTGAGTGTG
>JAQMYF010000024.1:3671163-3685084 GCA_030014195.1 Neosilurus mollespiculum
TGATTCAATTCCATACCTCACACACAGATGTGGACAGGTTTAAAAGGCTGAAATGTAAAATAATACACACAAACACACACATATATATATATATATATATATATATATATATATATATATATATATATATATATTCCAGAGAACAGGCGGTGACGTCACGGTTTCCAGCGGCGACTGATATCGCGGTTAAGCCAATAGGGGATTCGCACTAATATCTCCTCGAGCCCGTCCTTCTGACGTCGGTCACGTGTGCCCCAGCGACGCACGCCAGTGGGCGGGGCTTCAGGGCAGATTGAAGGAGGGTGGTGGACAGACTGGAGTGCGGCTCACGGAGACTCGTGCGAACGCCGCTCGGTGAGTGTCTTATAGAAACAAATATGTATTATATATTTTTTTAATAATTTTTTGCATTTTTTTTTTTTAAATTGCGTTAAAATTATTTGTTTTCAATGCAATTCGCTTTCATTTCCAGCACGCGCTTCTGAGCTGTCGCTAAGGGCTTTTTTTTTTCTTTTTTGGGTATATTTATCCACCTCGGGAACTGTTACAACCCTTTCTTTAACGTTAGCTAGCCAAATTGGCTAGCACTGGGAACTAGCTCATTAAAAAAAAACAAAAAAAACAAAAACAAACAAAAAAAAAACGCCAAGTCAAGTCAAGTCGAGTGAAGTGAATGGACTGGTCCAATTTTATAACAGAAAAAAAAGCAACAACAACATCAACCCAGTAGGTAAATTCTCTCAGAAAGAAGAATAAAAATGTTTTTTAGTCAGTCAGTCGGTCAGTCAGTCAGGGGCTATGTTCCGTTGGAGAGTTACCGTTAAGTCGTTGGGATTTAAATATTTAAAAGAAGGTTTCAAACGCACGCGCGTCACAAGGCTCGAGCAGCATGATGACAGGTCATAGAGCACAGACAGACAGACAAGAGAGCGCGCGAGCTCATTGATTTTACCTTGTTTTTCTGAACGTCGTCTATAAAACACACACACATAAAGTTCATGTCTCATCAGCGACTTGATCTTAGGCTACATCCAAGGTGAGGCACTTTTTTTATCCCCATTTACAGTATTTCGACTGTGCAACGTTAGCTACCTTACCTTAATAACCGACGCGCGTGAGATAGATAGATAGATAGAAGGAGAGCACCGTGTACTTGCTGCTTGCTAACCCTGATTGTCATTAAATAAGGAAGGGAATTAATAAAGAGCCAAGCAAAGCACGAGAGAGGGGAACAGTGTGTAGTAGACGTGTAGCCTTGGACCAGATGGCAGGTCCATCATCATCATCAACATTATAATCATGATCATTGCAAGAGATTTTGACTTGCATGATGGCTTTAGTGCATGATGTGATGTGAAGTGTTATGCAACTTGAAAAGGGAACGGTGTTAGCTTGCTAGCAGGCTGTTATTTGCTGTTGGGCTGTGTGTCTCCATCTCCCTGGGCGTTTTGGCTTCTGACAAAGAAGAAAGAAAGATGTGCCTTGGTGCAGCATGATTAGATCATGAAGATGACATTGAGACATTAGGAAGAAGGCATAGTACTAATGCATCATGTGTAATGTTAGCTGCCTTTCCCCCCCTCTGTGTGTGTGTATGTGGGGTGAGATCCCTTATGTGGTGGACTTGTAAAGGTTTAGGGATTCAGCATGTGGAAATGCAGTGCAGGGTCTCATTTAGCAGCGATTGTGCTAAACATGTCGCTGAGGTTGACTAGTGGAGTGATGTGTCCTGTTCGGCATTTTCTATGTAAGTATATCCATGAAATATGTCATGTAGTGTGTAGGGGAGGCACGGCAGCGTAGTGGTCAGGATGCAGCGAGAAGGTACTGGATTTGAGTCCTGGGTTTCTGTGTGGAGTCTGCATGTTCTTCCCGTGCCCACGTAGGTTTCCTCCGGATTGCTGCTAGGTGTGATCATGAAGGGTGTTTTGTGTGTGTGTGTGTGTGTGTGTGTGTGTGTGTGTGTGTATGTGTCGGACCTGCGACGGACTGGTGAGCTGATCGTGGTGTATCCTGCCTTCATCCAGAGTCGGCTGAAATAGGCGCCAGCCTCCCCATGACCCTAGTACGATTAAGCGGTTTGGGAAATGAATGAATGAATGAATATATTTATAGTTTTTGCACATGCCGTGTGTGTGTGAGAGAGAGAGATCCTACATTATTCATTATCAGCTCAGCTGTCGGATTTTGTGATGTTCCTGCCTGAGTGGTATTTTTGTCTCAGAGCTTTATTTATCGGTTTATTTATTTATTTGATAACGATATGCATGTGAGGACGAGGCTCCTTGTCTAACACACCTGATATGAGTTTTTCATGGTTATATTTATGCAACAAGGAAAAAAATTCAGACTGAGCAGTCCAGTCTTTATGAGTTTGGCTATAGGTCAGCAAGTAGACCGTCATTTCCTATATATTATATATGTATCATGGAGCAGAGTCTGTTGACATTTGGCTACACGCTGCTTCTTTTATTCTGTGCTTTATTAAGTGAACGTGTCCTTTTGTGTCAATGGAATAAACTCCAGGAGAACCCAAGGTCTTTAGACTTTTCCCTTTTTCCCTTCTGTCATAAACAGAAGAGTGTGTGAGTGATTAGATAACTGTCCTTTAGAGTGATAGAGGTCCATCTCATTTGTCCTTGCAAACAAATATAATTTTATAACTTTTCTAATACAAAACCAAGTGAAATTCAAAGGTGGCGCTGAATATTGAGTGTGATTGAGTGGCATCTCTTGAGAATTTTTGCCCCCCGATGCCACGCACAGTCCAACGAGGCAGTGAAGGGTCAGTGTGACCGTCACCGAGCGCACAGGTCCAAAGCAGAAACACTTCAGGTCAAAGTTCATGAGTAGCAAAGAGGCTTAACAGTAAAGGGATGGACGGAGAGACGCACACTGCCTTTTTGCTGTTGTCGTAGATTTCTGGTTGATTACAGAGCGCAAAGGAACGTCAATAAAAACAGATTATGGAATATTACGAGCCAGGGTCACAGCAGCTGTGGGTTATGGTGCGTCACTGACTGAGTGTGTTCTCGATAAAGGAGAGTCTTTACACCTCTGGAGTGTAGAGAAATACATAAATTATACACATACCATGGAGTGTGTGTGTTATGAATGAAGGATCATTTCTAAGGTCTGATGGTACGTAATAGATAAAGGTGCAGCTTTCTGATCAAATTATATATTTTCTTATTTATCAAGGCATTTTATTTCTATGTTTTCTGTTAATTGGAGTCTCTGTGCACATCTGTACCACCAACAGTCTGTTTCTCTTACAACAATTCCTAGATGAACGAAAGAAATAAAGGAAGTGGAGTGCAGTTATAGAGTGTTAGGGCTGGATGATATTCTAATATAACTTCAGTATCGTGATGAATTGTGTCCCGGTACACACTGTCCATCAGTGCTGTGGTACTGCCAGGGTTTTGCCATGCTGTGTTGTAGAAGTGTGAAATTGTGCTGCACTGTTTTATTCGAAAACTGTTAAAGATGTTGTGAATGAAGCAGGTGGCAGTAGAGACAATGTAGATAAGAGGAAGAGCTGACGCGTAGCGACTCCTTTAGCTTACAGGACTGTCTGAGGTTTTGTTTATTTCTTTGTTTTGGGTTGAGTCGGCATGGTAAGTCGAGGTCTCAGGTTCAATAGAAATCAAACATTTTGTGTGAGTGTGTGTTTATTTTATACCAAGTGGTCTTTGGTGACAAATATATTCATTAATTTATTCAATCATTCTGGTGGAAATAATGACGACTAGCTGCTGGTTCCTGGTTTATGCGAGAGGCATTATGGATTCCTAGAATAGCGTGGAATGACAGCCTCGAACTCTCACAGAGTAGGTCAAGATCTTGACTATGTTGGCATGTTAGGTATCACTCACACACACACACACACACACACACACACACACACGCACATGCATGTATGCATGTGATATATTTTAATATCCTGAAGTGTCAAAATGATAAATGTTACAATTAGGGTGATATGGGTTCAGGAAGCAGTAGCGCCCAGGGGTGTTTGGGAAGTGTGTGTGTGTTTGTTCTTCTTGTACTTGCTGCATTTTAAGGACCTGAATATGTTTTTGTCCATTTTGGCTGGTCCTCACTTCTTCAGAGGGCATTGACAGTAGAGTTAGGTTGGGGTTTAGGCATTTTGTAGTGATGGTTAAGATTAGCATAAGGGGCTACAAAAATAATTATTTTAATGAATGCCTCCCACAAAGATAGAAGTACAAGTTTGTGTGTGTGTGTGTGTGTGTGTGTGTGTGTGTGTGTGTGTGTGTGTGTGTGTGTGTGTGTGTGTGTGTGTGTGAGAATGTTTGAATGAATCCTCTTAACCCTGTGGTGGTGTTTGAAGTGAACAGAACGGTACAGTACAGCAGCGGGTGATACAGCGGTGTGTTACTGTTATACCGAAGTAGCAGCAAACGACACGACCCCTGACATTTAAACCCAGTGTGATTTTGTGTGCTTTGGTTATTAGTAGATGTGTTTCAGTATGTTTACAGTGTGATGACCCCAGCTAAAGCTATCATGCCTCCACATGTTAATCACACAAATTTAACCAAAGTCTCTTTGCACATCCAAGGGTACGTTATACCAGGAAAGAACAAGTAACGCCCCCTAGAGGTTTTATTACTTTTTTGTTTAGCAAAGAATTGCAGCATATGTTTTTATTAATTAACTTGAGAACAACAATAATGAGGCAGTTGTGTTCGGTGATGAGACGAATACACAGAGGATGTGCAACAAAAAGCTAATGGTGGTCGGTCATGTGACTTGAAATATTGATGAAACGGGAAACACTTATTTTTCAGGAGCTTGAAAGAAAGAAAGAAACTCCTTAGCTGATAAATTAGCGAGTAAACTCATAATCGTACTCAAGGGCTGTGTGGAGAAATTATCAACCAAAGCTGTGTGGAGAAATGATCAACCAAAATTGCTGATATTTGCACACTATAGATTAAGTTTGTGAATTAAAGCATGCACAGTTCATTAGCCGGAGATCTCAGTGTTATTGAGTCACGCTCAGTAAACTTTAGCATTGTAAACCTTGGGGGTGTTTTTTTAGTGTTTATTATTGATTAGCGGTTTCAAAGGCAGGTTACATCATCAGTGTTTTGCTAACAGTGTGCTATAGATAGTGAACTAAGCTAATGGATACGTTTCAGTTCATCATGTGGATCAAAAGGCATGCAGGATAAGAGCAGAGTACAAAGAGTACCTTTTGTAGAGCAATTCGTATCAGGTTTTGTTTAGTTCTCGGTTGCATATTTCATGTCCTGACATCATTTTCTGAAACTTGTCCGAATGTCCGTCACTCAACACTGAACTTCTTTCTTCACTGTCGTATGCGTATGTGTGTACTTTTTCTCTCTATGCTTATTAGTGCTAGGTTTATGCTCCTTAATCTGGACTCTGTATCTTCAAGAACAAAGGGAAAGGGATGAGACATGGAGAAGGAGCAGATATGATCAGTGAAGATGTTCAGAACTACTAAAACTGTACTGGACATTACTAGTGATTGCTCTGTTTGTCTAATGGAAAAGTCAGGGAGGAGGTTTAGGGGTGATGATAAAGATGATGATGATTGTTTCATGGCGTGTATCTCCAAATCGTTAATTGCTGTATTTCCTCACTTCTCAGTCCTCGCTGGAAATGGAAGTTCTTCCAGTCCATAAGCTTTGTCAGCCGTTCCAATTCTCTAATTTGTGCATCGAGGAGAGCGATGAGTGAGGATACATGAGAGCAGCCTTCCCGGAAGAGCTGTATGCCAGCATATAAATACCCTGCCCCTTATATGACGTCGGATGTTTTTACACAGCAGGTCAGCTGTTCCGCCGTCATCGTCAGCGGACGCGGGTCTGCATGAAGATTCGGAGGAAACGACGTCTCATTTCTCTTAAAGCACATTTCCTCGATTCCATTCTCCAGACATGGTTTCCTCACGTCTCTCCCTGTGTCCTGTGGACTGAGATTCAAGGGTGAGGCGCAAGTGAGGCAAACGAAGATGCAGTTTACGGGTTTTGAGAAGCACCTCTGGAATGTCACGTCTTCCTTTCCTCAGTTTTTTAATCCTTCACTTCAACAATCATGTCTCTGATTTTGCGATCTGTATATTTCTCTTTTCTTCTCTGGAGTCATCCTCTTAGCTCTCTGGCGCCACCACTGGATTTATTTGTAATTGCTTCGCGTGTTGTTACTTTTGCCTTGTGTTGAATGTTTTCTTCCTTGTTTACATTGGTCAAGGTTTTCATTCGGGAATAAAGTTACAGAAGCAGTGACCAGATTGTGCGCCGTGGTGAAGGACCCTGTGCAACAATACTTTTTATAATAATAATTAAAAAATTTATTTCTCTTGAGATAGAACTTTGACAAATCTGCTGAATTGAAAGAAGTAGGTGGTTCATGGTGACCTCTGGATACTCCCGGTCTCTTTCTGGCTCCTGTGAGAACACTGAATACCTGGTGATCCAGGTGAGGAGCAGGAGTATGCACCACGTTAGGGTTAGAGGAAAGGTGAAAACAGGCCTGGGTTTAAAAAGGAAAGAGCGAAGAGCGTGTGTTGGTGTGTGTTGGTGGGTGTGGGTGGGTGTGTTGGTGAGAATGTTCCATGAACACCTGATTTACAAACGTCTCCGTGTGATGCTTGTTGAAATGAGATGGTTATTTTCATCTGTCGTTAACGTTGACGTTTTAAGTGCTTTGTATTGGGATGATGGTTCCTGATGTACCCGAAGTGTAAGGGTACTATAGTATACCACTTGCTTACTCAGAGGTTTTCTAGTCCTTCATGTCATGCATAGGGAAAACTGAATAGCAGTGAAGCGTGTACATGTAGGCACAGGTACACACTACACACATGAGGAGTGAACGGTACGCACTCCATAGGGTTTCTGAAGCGTACACCACGATTAAAACCGACACCTCCGCTTTATTCCCGTCACACAGAAGTGTCATGACCCACTTCAGCTGTAGCCGCGAGGGAGACGGAGTGGGGGATGGGTAGGGGGTCGAATGGATGCTGCTAAAAATACATTGCCGCCTGTGACTCCAGTGCAGAGGGATCCCTGGAATCGCTGTCCTTGACTTGTGTACACAGAGCTGGCACACACACACCCGGTGGGGTTCAGTTGCCAAGCCAGGATGTGCGGTTGGGGTTTCCGAAAGGGTTTCATACTCCAACCCGGCCGAACCCAAACCTATGTTTAGTATGGTTACGAAGAGAGACACGTGGGATTACATTGTATCATTGTCTTAACGTAACAAGCGTGCGTACGTTCCGGAGAGCTCTTCCTTCCTATTCGTGTGTGTTAAAGAGTGCCAGTCCAGTGTTGAAAGGGTTAAAACTCCACCATGTATTATCCCAGCTGTTCTTTAGCCATCCGGTCACAATGATTTTCTGCTGTTGTGACGTGTGACCTGCTTTGCAACTTGAAACTGTTAGCATCTAGCAAATGTTGGCAGCGCCGCTCCCTTTAGCCACGCTCGATCTCTTGTTCCAGCTTCCCCTATTGGCAGATCCAGTACAGCAGGAAGGCTCGTTTCAACACGTTTGATCTGATCAAGGATCCGTGCGGACCCTGCCGTTGTTGGAAGTAGGAGCACTGTGTTATTGCTTCCTGCAGTGAACAAGTTGCGTGGCTGATCTGATTAGGACAGGACGGTTACGAAGACAGGAAGCGAAGCAGCACGTTCTTCAGACGCACTCATGAGGAAGTGTGTGACTTTAACACTGGACCCGAGAACTGCTGCGAAAATGTCTTTCATCTCCTCAGTGGAAAAGTACAGAACGTATCATCAGCTTCTCTCCTTATCAGCTGACTTTTATTTAAAACTACGGTGCATTATTTTAATTGATTGACGATTGTTACGGAGTCAGAGGAGCATTATGGTTCTAGTTATAATATTCTTTATAGTCCCTGAATCGCTGGGAAACATCCAACGTCATTAAGGAAGCATGTAAGAAGTAGAGTGGTGGAAAATGGAAGAGTTTTAGTGTTTTCTTCTGAATTAATCTGAAAATGTTTGATTGATTATGGTTGAGGAGGTTACCCCCCCACCCAAAATGTTAATGAACGCAGAGGGGTTGTGGTCAAAATGGGGGAAAAAGTTTTTAATTTCATAGCGTGCCCTTACTCCTTCCATGCCAGGTTTTCACTGCGGCTAGCGTTCATTCATTTGCCGAACCGCTTAATCCTACTAGGGCTGCGGGGAGGCTGGACCTTATCTCAGCCGACGCTAGGTAAAGGAGTGGTAAACAATGAACCTTTCGACAGACCATTGCAGAGCCCAAACACACACACAACAATTCACACCCACGTTCACACCTAGGGGCAATTTGGAAAAAATAATTAGGCTAGCATGCATGGCTTTGGACTATGGGAGGAAACCAGTGTACCCAGAGGGAACCCACATGAGCAGGGGAAGAACATGCATGCTCCACACAGAAATGCTTGAGGCCGGGACTTGAACCCAGAACCTTCTTACAGTAAGGCGAACGTGCTAACTGCTACACCACCATGAATACCGAACCCACGCAGGGTGGCTTCATTCACTTCCCATAGGTCTAGATCTGAGCCTGGATTCCCAGTTTGTACCCTTACAGAAAGTGCTCTGTGATCTGGTTAGGGGGCTCACGTAGACACTCAGCGCTTGGGGCAAGTCCAATTTAGTGCGACCCAGTTCTTCCTGAAATGAAATCTGTACTGGGTTTTAGTTAGTCTGATTGTAGGTTTGTTGTCCTGAATGTTTTTGGGGTAGTTCCGTGTTACAAATCATGTGGTTTATGTCTTCACTCATGGTGAAAAACTGCCACACTGCCACTGTTAGCCCGTGGCTTCAAGCCCACATGTGACTGAGATTTTATATGCGTGCATGCGACCATGGCTTTATTACCAGTGGAACCATAGGGTCTGCTTCAGAATTACAAAACAAAATACACGATACTACCCAGGCCGATCTCCAGTCAGGGCCGGTCACACTGGAAATGGTTCGATACTGGTCTCCAGCTGGTTTCCTGGTGCATTTGTCAATGCCGTCGTTACTATGTCCTCCTGAAGTTCTTATTATGTCCTGATTCCACCACCTGATCTGCAACACCTTTTTTTTTTTTTTTTTTTTTTTTTTTTTTTTTAAAAACATGCCCAAAGTTGGACCACATCCTCTACGTCCATGAAGACCATACAATGACCTTAGCAGTTGCTCCTGTGTTCCGACTACGCTCTAAAAGTTCTTACTGTATTTACACATTACTGGGAATGAGGCTGAGTGTGATGGGATTTATCAAAGCATGCAAGAAGAGCAACCAAGAGTAAAAAGTTCATTGTGAGATCTCTGAGACCTGTTTTTCACCTTCAGACTCGACCGAGAGCGAATGATTCGAAGTCGTCTTCTCATCCCATTCATGTCTTTTTATCCTCTGGTCTGGATTTTAGCTATCTGAGTAGCACCAGTCTTCTCTGACAGATTAGATTATGATACTCACAAGACACGGTGTCTGATGAAGGATATGAGCAAGCGTTAAAAACGTGGTTTTCTTTGTTTTGTTTTTTTTTTAAACCGTGACCGATATTGAACTGAGAATATGTGCACCATGTCTCATATCAGATGCTGTCATGGCGTTAACAATCGCACACTGCTCTGTAGGGATCTGAATCAAACAACAACTCACAATTCAATTCGATTCCGATTTTCGGGTTTGAATTTGATTGTCATTTTATCCTCAGTTATTTGACTGAATATGCGATTTTTCAACCCTGATACAAAACTACTGCATGCTGGGGGTGGATGAGTGGGGATGGGGTACAACGTACAAGTACATTGTTGCTACATGTTCTGTAACTACTGTTACTGTATAAAATGAATACTCGATTCTGATTGGTCAGTCATGGCATCCAGTTATCTTTATCACAAAATCAACTTTTTTTTTGTCAAATGATTTCTTTAGATAGTGAGATAATGCACAGTGAGTCCAATTCAATTCAGTTTTATTTGTGTAGCACTTTTTACAGTTGACATTGTCACAAAGCAGCTTTACATAGTAAAGTCAGACAGTGGTTATTGTGAAATAAACCCCTTCCGAGCACACACCTTCTGACCAATCAGAATAAAGAGTTCAGTCCCGGTGTAAATTATATTGTATATTATATCGAGTCTCAAACATGACGTAACAAAAGGCAGCGTCAGTGGTTCCTACGGATGGCCTGGCAGCTCAGTTGACGCTGACCTGTCACGTTTTAAAAGTGCCTGCACCAAGGATCAGTGTCTTTACCTCGGAGCTCACTATACAGTCCATTGAATTCCCTTTAATAGTGAACAGAGGTAGGGAATAAGTCAACGATTTGGGACACGGGTGGTTTCCAGAGTTATCTTCGTCTCCTTCCCTTTCTATTACACCTCTATTTCTACTGAAAGTCGTTACGCTAGTCGTTACCTGCTGGGTTGGAGCACCTCTGTGCTTCCTGTCACTGCTTTGTTTTTATTTTATTTATTCTTCCCTTTATTACTTCCTCTTTTACTTCCTGTTGTAAAGGAGCAGTTTGGGATGCTGCGAAGACGTCTTGAAGTTCGGTGGAATTAAAAGCGCTGACGTCGGTAGGCTGTGAGGTCTGTAGAGGAGCAGTGATGTTTTTCCTCCTGTGCGAGAGTAGGTAGTGTGTCATGTTGAACCTCAGCCAGTGACCTGCTGTTCCTACATTGTATTTATTTTTAGGTGTAATGGAATCTTGTTGAACTTTACGTGTTCAGTGTTTCATTTCATAACAACCTCGCGTCAATCTGCACACTGTCCGTCCAGTCGCAATACATTATTCTAACCTCTGATTTCTCTCTCTCTCTCTCTCTCTCTCTCTCTCTCTTTCTCTCTCTCTGTCTCTCTTTCTCTGTCTCTCTCTGTCTCTCTCTCTCTTTTTCTCTGTGTCTCTCTTTCTCTGTCTCTCTCTCTGTGTCTCTGTCTCTCTCTCTGTGTCTCTCTGTCTCTCTCTTGCTCTCTCTCTTTCTCTCTCTCTCTCTCTCTCTCTCTGCAGATTTGTATGGATTGTGTTCTGCGACTCTCCTGTCAGCATGAACAAATGAGCTTAGGCAAGAAGCTAAAGGAAATGGCTTTTGAATTGTCGCAGTCCTGCCACGTTCAGTCAGTCCTCCTCCTCCTCCTCCTCCGCCACCTCCACCTCCACCTCCTCCTGCTTCCCTGAAGGACGTCAGCTGTTTATGGGAACTACTAGCATCGGTCTCCTGAGGATTTAGCTCTCCTTTCGGGACGCCTCCTCTCCCCTCCCTCCCCTCCCCTCCGCTGCCTCAACAGCGACATGGCTAACAACTCCTACAGCGGGGTGAAGAACTCCGTAGCGGAGCCCAATCACGATGGAGACTTCGGCTGCACGCTCAAAGAGCTGCGCTCACTCATGGAACTGCGGGGGGCAGAGGGATTACACAAAATCCAGGATTCTTACGGGGACATTAACGGACTGTGCTGCAGACTGAAAACTTCACCTATAGATGGTACATAAGATCTTCCTCCCTTCTGTTAGTTATGAGTATGATAGAGTGTCAAGCACCGAGGGTTTTACTGAGTCTGCACGTGGTAAGTGATGCCTTTTTATCATGGCAGAGGACGGCGAGGAAAGAGTGGAAGAAGAATGAAAGGTTTTTGTAAGGGTCACCCAGACACTTCCTGTTAGAGAGATCAAATAGCGTAGAATCAAAATACCACCTCGAATAATCTGCTAGTTGTAGGATTTTATCTGTTGTGACAACTTGGGATTGGGGACTTGGAGTTTGGGATTGTATGGCGGGCGCCGTAACTCCGCCCACCCGGTACCTGCCGAGAGAGTGAGACAGTAATAAGCACCGAGTCCGCGCCCTGCTCCCATCTTCTCACCGTAGCCATTGTGCTTAATCATACGCATGACCTCCACTGAACCCTCTGGGAAACCAGGGATTTATGGTTTGATCCTAGATTAAAAACAAAACATCATCCATCACATCCACAGCTGCGGCTTTATACGCGCACAGCCATGTGTCTGTATACACATCAGCGCTTCTGTTCTCCTCTCCACATCACATCCGCCTGTTTAACATGTACCCTTGAGCAGACGTCGGCGTGCTAAGGGATTTTTAGATTGAACAATACTCCGACATACGACTTAACGTACAGGCTATCAGGGACCATGCTTACTCCACTTGCGTTTAACAGCGTCAACGGAAACATGGGACGTCCATGGAGTCTATTAGAACACAAACGTTGTTTGTATTTAATGGAAATAAAGAAAGGTGAATAAATGTCTTTTGTATATGCCACACAGGAATTGCGTGATCTGATTGGTTCACTATCTGTGGAATAATGGGCATTATCCTGAGTGGATAATGCTTTAATCGAAACAACAAACATGTATTCATTGTTTGTAACTTGGAACAGGTGGCGTTTCACGCTTTAAAAAGTGGAGAAACAAACCATGAAAATCTAGTTTTAGTTACTTTTTCTTATGTTCCTGTGTAGTGTATATACCAAAACTGTTATTCACCTCAGGCTTGATGGATTTCGCCGGAATAATTCCTAAAGCGGAACTGATATCCACCTCGTTTTTCTTGTATAATTGTTATTGTTAATTCGCTGTTATAATTGGTTTTTTTTTGTTTTTTTAAAACCATTTTTACCATAATTTAAGGTGCATATTGGTACTATCATGGTGAATGTGTAACTACACAAACCTATTGATTTTCATTGCAGTCCGATATCCAATATGGCCACTACAGCTGCCATCTCGAATTTGTATTCTGCGCACTCTGGCGTTTCAAAAATGCCATCACTGATCAACATTTTTGGTGTGAATTTTGGGACTGTGTAACTAGGCAAGCCTATCGATTTTTGGTGCGGTGTGATACCCAATACGGCCACCGCATCTGCCATCTTAAGTTTGTGTTCCGCGCAATAAATCAATAACGCCATCACTGATTATATTACCACTTTTGGTGACTTTTGGAACTGGGCATATCTTTAATAGTGTGGCGCGTGGGCTGAGGGGTATTGCCTGCTTTGTAGGGCGAATTTTCTAGAGTTTTAGATCATATTAGAATATGATGAAATAAGCTAAAGAATTAACAAAAATACATCATATCACTGAGGAAACCTAAATGGATAACTGACTTCCATGTCTTGGAGAGTGTTTGTATGTGGACTCGCCTCCTGTCAGTCATTTTTTGGGGGCATTAACAGGCTGTGGTAGATTTTGGGGGTGGAGCTCTTGTGTGGGAGTAAAACATCATAAAAAATTATGGATTAAAATGTTATTTATTAGAGGTTTAAAAAACGCACCTTTAAAAGTAGCCGCTGACTCGGTAGCTCAGGAAGTGCACATAAATTTATTTTGTCATCAGCGGATTTCTCACATGGCTTATTTTGCCGTCATAAACAGTAGGGGTGCCGGAAAAAAAATGTATTCTGAATCGCGATTTCTATTTATTAGCATTCTGAATCGATCCAAGTTAAACACATTTTTTCGAGCATTTCCAACCTTACTCACAACGCGTACCATTTGTCCACACACGGCCTCAGTAGTGAATTGTTCCAGTGAGTGGCGGGTACAGAACTAGCTTTAGCCTAGCTTTGACATGCATGAGGAAAAAGAAATCCAGCCAGCACCGTCTTCGCTGAAGGCAAATGCTTGCACTTCGGATTTTACATTTTCCGGGTAAGAAGGAGCTTGACATGACATACGCGGTGCGCAAAATGAAAGTCAAGTATTTCGGGAACAGTTCACATCCCCGAGTCCACATCTTACACCATCACCCGGAGGTAAAAGAACCGGAGCAGCAGCACGACCAACTCCTGACCAACGTACACGCCATCACTTCACTAAACTCCCAACCGACTCTGAACGAGCAAAGCGGATCAGTACATCTACAGAACCAGCTGTGTAGT